>CM026402.1:5381019-5462181 GCA_014843695.1 Archivesica marissinica | reverse complement strand
TTTTTTTAGTTTTGAGGGCGAGCGTACAATACCTCAGTGTTGAGATAAAATCCCATTAAGTAAGAACGTTAACAAAAACTGCATAATGTAACCTCTGCACAGTATCATCACTGGTGGTCACGGGTTCGAGCTCCACTCACAGCGTGTCTCATTTATATGAACAAGTTTGCAGTTTCTTACGGAGGTTAGTGTACCAAGTATTGGTTAACCGCTGGAGTCTGACAGGAAAGGTGTTGTTCGGTAAACTGCCCGTCGCTCAAATGGGAAACCAGTAGAGACGATAAATAAACGTAAAATACACATGTGAAATAAACCTAAATAAAAAAACTACACCGTGACCGCTGAGGTTTAAATGCAGTGGGTGGTATGTATAGTGGCCAACCAGATTGGTATGATTTGGGTGTACATGGTAGTGGGGGTCATTCCAGAGTGGGAAAGGAGACTATACGGTGTTGGGTTCAGGGCTGCGGAAGTTTTGTCAGGGGAAAGAAATCTAGTGATCTTGTACATTTTCATAAAGGGAACAAACTGTCTCAGATTCAACTACTGGTTACCAGACAGAGTTGTCTTTCATGACATAATTTTTAGACAAAGGGAGCTAACTGTTTCAACAGCAATATTCTGAAATACCCTGACACCGTCTTATTCTTCAGAACCAAAATTACAGCACTGGCATTAAAATAATGCTATTATTACTAGAATATATCAATCAGATTTGATTCCGTTTCGTTAGAGTATACTAGGGTCGCATTGGCGTGACACGGAGAACACATAAGAAACAATATTTAATGCCGTGACACACTGTCGTTTAGAATCATTTTCTGGCGTGACATTCATTGAATGGTGATTTGAACTGTGTTAATGCCGTGGAGGAGAGTTGCCAAGTAACCAGGGTAGAAATTAGAAAGACTATACCATGCAACCTGTTTATAACCATTACACAATGTTATGTAGCATATAAAAAAAATGCAACCCGATATTGATGAGGATACCGTTACACTAAGATATAGTGAAACACGCTTTTATTTTGACTAAGTGATTGTATCTCATTATACCTGGTCGATACCAACTACCTGGATCACCTATATCGTGTTTATTTTACTGGCTTTCTGTTTATATACATATTTCACATATCGCGTTGGACCAGTACATACATATACTGTGTTTTCAAGGGGGGCTTTTCAAGAGAAAATCCACCTGTCCGATCTAGGTCAGACACCGCTATTGAAATGTCCATAGGCCACCCTTATAACATACAGTGCCATTACATTTCCCCACAAATAGTTTGGCACAAAAGACGGTAGCTTTCAACAGACTGGCCCTTGAGCCGCAGGAAAATGTCAAATTTCAATGGGGTTGACCAATTACGTTTTTGTTTTGTTTCCCACTAAAGGCACCCACCCCCTACTCTGAAGGTAATTTGGATGTGAATGTTGCACTGACACCTGCATTTATAATATGGTGTTTATTTGTCACCAAATAGTATGCAAATATTCTAAAATATTCCAAAATGCAGCTCATATATTGTATTTTAATATTTAGAAGTCATTTTCACTATTGCTAACAATACCTACTTAGCCAATCAGTTCATGTATCAATAACTCTTAAAGGCTTCCCTACACGTTTTCAACCAATCCGAGCCCACTATATCAATACCACCGTCTGACCTCTAGCGACCACCTTACCATCTCACACACTTCCCGGTCCGAGGATCGAACCGGGTTGCAAACGAGTTAAATATGAATGAAATCAAATGCCGACCTGCATCCCAGTTTCGTTACAATTTTCATTATTTGTATTTCCATAAATACAAGTTCAACTAATATATCTGATCTTTACTATTATATTCTAGCTTAGGTCATACAGCGATTCACCAGCAGTAATGCAGGCACGGACGGGCGCCCAGGTAGAATCACCGACCTCCCACAATCCAGCTGGATAGCTTCCTCGTGTGAAATAAGTCCACGCCACAACGGTGAGGGGCAAGTGATTTGAAGTCAACGACCTTTGTGGAAGACGTGATAGCGCAGTGGTAGCGCGTTCACTTTAAATGTGAAGGGTATGGAGTTCGAGCCCCGCTGGAATCGTTACGAGTGTGCCCTTAGGCAAGGCATTTAAATTCCACGTTGCCTGTGTCATCAGGAATGAGGTCTCGAAAGTGATTAATATAAGTTGTAAGAACTTGTTTCGCAATCGAGCTAATATAAATGTGTATAAACTAAGTCAACGACCTCAAGCACTCGGCCACGGAGACCCTTTCTTACAATACGTGTACATGTATATACATATTGGTAAATGCATCACTTAATATCTTAACACTGTATGAATGATGATGATGATGATGATGATGATGATGATGATGATGATGATGATGATGATGATGATGATGATGCTGATGTTGATGATGATGATGATGATGCTGATGATGATGATGATGATGTTGATTGATGAGGTTCATGATGATGATGTCGATGATGATGATGATTATGATGATGATGATGATGATGATGATGATGATGATGATGATGGTGTTATAATGAACTCAGTAGCTATATAATGGCCAACTCAACCCGGCAGATTTTGTAAATCGAGTGTTTAGTACTTAGTATATATGAAACTAACAACTACTCTTGACTGTGTGATTATATGTCATAAGTGTTCTGTTATAAACAGTAAACAGATTGCAATGAACAGAACAGGACAGCTTTTTATTTCAGACTTATACGTATAGGTACATCGTCTCAACACATAAACAAATATTATGGTTATTATATGAAATAGTGTCACGTGTCACATAAGAAGTGAAATCAAGTAACAGAAGGAACAAAGTATGTATATTTAAGTATGCACACTAAACAATACAAACAACTAGATTACTGTGCATCCATGAAGGACATTAACCTAATATCTTACTGATCGACAAAGTGTTAATATTGTTGTGTTGGCCTCAGTCACGGACGTGACGAGGAGGCTGCAAACTCCGTGACATCATTACACATAAATGGTATAGATTGTTGACTCACGTTGATATTGGACAGGTGGTATGCACTCATAAGTTTATAATTAATTATGCAAGGAAAGTATGACCACGTGATACCTGTTCACCAATAGGAATACATTGAGCTGTCGAGGTATTGATCAGTACCTTTGGCGACTTGTTGTACGGTATCGGGAAATATAACAACATTGTTCTCTTTGCAGTTCGCTTATGCTAGTTTTATATAAAACAAAAAGCAAAACAACACAACCAGGATCTTATATCTCAAAAGGTAAGCATATTCATAAATTCATTTTCCGTAATAATATTATACGGGTAAAATATTCATTAAAAATATTTTGGTGAAAATATCAATTTTCTTGTGGCGGTTCCGCTCATCTGGCGCAATCAATATTTAGCCAGGTGCTTCTACTGTAGTGCATGTTGATAAGAACAGTGTAGTAGTTTTATTTCACGAGCAGCTTAACATTTAAATTAGAACAATGACCCTTACAAAACATAAATTACTTTGTATTCCGTATTTGTATGTAATTAAATGATATATTATAATATACGTATGAATATGTGGCTGGCATAAAATAGTGCGCAATGCTGTATGAGAGACCACAATTTAACAATAATAAAAGAAACACACACGAAACATACAGGAACCTTCTGAAATCAACACTGAAATGGAAGAAACAAACATAATGCACCCGGCGTGGGTGGGTGGGGTTCATTTATACTCCTGTATTGAATCAGTAAAACAGGAAGATTTGGTTGCTCAGTTAGTGTACCACTTCATAATAACTTGAAATAATTACAGAATGTTACATCGTCGTAACGCCATTTTAACTGTAGAACAATGGGTCAAGGTTATGTGGAGGAAAACTGAACAGAGAAAAACAGAACTGTTAGTGCCCTGTCTAATTACCGTCATCAGCAGTATAATTACCGTCATTAATAGTATAATTACCAATTACCGTCATTAACAGTCTAATTACCGTCATTAACAGGTTGTATTTAAATTTAAACAACTTAGATCTCATTTTCCGTAAAAATCTAAAATGACTAATCTCTTCAGGAGGCGTCGCTCATATGGGCAACCGGTAGCGACGATAAATAAACTTAAAACACACACTCATTTTCCGTGCCAGTCTGTATTATTGGTCAGTGCTTCATTCGTCTAGTTCATGTTTTAATTTGTTGAGGGCCTCGTGTATGTACGTTACGTATGTATGTTCCATTAATGTCAAACCCCTTGCGAGAACCAGTACATGTTTATCTGGACAGGATTAGCCGACCTAAGCGGTTGACAAGTACTAAGCAATGCGTGTGATGTGCATTGCTCAATGACATCACATACATGACCAGACCGAGTATCGAACACGGGAATGTTTGATTCCAACTCCGACACTCTACCACTGTACCACGGATGACACACTCATGGTAGATTGACGTAATTGTTCCAATGAGTTCTCTCGTTAAATACAGTCTTTATTATTATTATGATTATTACTATTATAAACAAATAAACAATCTACGCGAGTTTTTAACATGATAATCCGTTTATAGATACATGCATGCACGTGACATGTCAATATTCATAGTCCTATTTCTCACATTATAGCCACAGACGCTTGAGGGTCTGGACAAATGTTTTCAAACCCACAAAACTAAACAAACGAATTTTGTCTTTTTGTTTTTAAGAACACTTTGATACACTATAGGCTTGACACTATACATACAATTTTAGGCCATTCCAAGCAAGTTTAAAAATGACACCCCGTCACTATCAAGGCTATAAATGTGTTGTAGGTTTGTGGTTTTGAACCCGAACACATTTGTCCAGACCCCAAGCGCCTGTGATGATTGCATCATCTCTTGTTGCTATGTTTTACTTGATATTAATTACTAATATAATGTACTTAGTAGGGTGTGATTACCATAGCCGTTATCGGAGTTAATTTATCATGAAAACCTCGATACAAAATCCACATTTAATAAAACATAGAAGGAATAGTTAGCCACCACCTCTGTAGCATATTGCATCATGACTGGTACATACACATCATGACTGGTACATACACATCATGGCTGGTACATACACACCATGATTGGTACATACAAATCCCGGCTGGTACATACACATCCTGGCTGGTACATACACATCTGGCTGGTACATACACATCCTGGCTGGTACATACATATCCTGGCTGGTACATACACATCATGACTGGTACATACACATCCTGGCTGGTACATACACACCATGACTGGTACATACACATCATGGATGGTACATACACATCCTGGCTGGTACATACACACCACGCCTGCTACATACACAGCATGCCTGGTACATACACACCATGACTGGTACATACACACCACGACTGGTACATACACACCATGACTGGTACATACACATCATGCCGGGTACATACACACAATGCCTGGTACATACACACCATGACTGGTACATACACATCATGACTGGTACATACACATCATGACTGGTACATACACATCATGGCTGGTACATACACATCATGCCTGGTACATACACATCATGCCTGGTACATACACACGCACATCATGACTGGTACATACACATCATGCCTGGTACATACACACGCACATCATGACTGGTACATACACACCATGACTGGTACATACACATCATGAATGGTACATACACATCATGCCTGGTACATACACACCATGCCTGGTACATACACACCATGCATGGTACATACACATCATCAATGGTACATACACATCATGCCTGGTACATACACATCATGACAGGTACATACACACCATGACTGGTACATACACACCATGACTGGTACATACACATCCTGGCTGGTACATACACATCCTGCCTGGTACATACACACCATGACTGGTACATACACATCATGACTGGTACATACACATCATGCCTGGTACATACACATCATGACTGGTACATACACACCATGACTGGTACATACACACCATGACTGGTACATACACATCCTGGCTGGTACATACACATCCTGCCTGGTACATACACACCGTGACTGGTACATACACATCATGACTGGTACATACACATCATGCCTGGTACATACACATCATGACTGGTACATACACACCATGACTGGTACATACACACCATGACTGGTACATACACATCCTGGCTGGTACATACACATCCTGCCTGGTACATACACACCATGACTGGTACATACACATCATGACTGGTACATACACATCATGCCTGGTACATTCACACCATGCCTGGTACATACACATCCTGCCTGGTACATACACATCCTGCCTGGTACATACAAACCATGACTGGTACATACACATCATGACTGGTACATACACATCATGCCTGGTACATTCACACCATGCCTGGTACATACACATCCTGCCTGGTACATACACACCATGACTGTTACATACACATCATGACTGGTACATACATATCCTGGCTGGTACATACATATCCTGCCTGGTACATACACACCATGAGTGGTACATACACAACCTGACTGGTACATACACACCATTAGTGGTACATATACATCCTGGCTGGTACATACACATCATGAGTGGTACATACACATCCTGACTGGTACATACACATCATGGCTGGTACATACACATCCTGGCTGGTACATACACACCATGCCTGGTACATACACACCATGCCTGGTACATATACATCATGACTGGTACATACACACCATGACTGGTACATACACATCATGCCTGGTACATACACATCCTGTCTGGTACATACACATCATTACTGGTACATACACACCATGACTGGTACATACACATCCTGGCTGGTACATACACATCCTGCCTGGTACATACACACCATGACTGGTACATACACATCATGACTGGTACATACACATCATGCCTGGTACATACACACCATGGCTGGTACATACACATCCTGGCTGGTACATACCCATCCTGGCTGGTACATACTCACCATGACTGGTACATACACATCATGACTGGTACATACACATCCTGCCTGGTACATACACATCCTGGCTGGTACATACACATCATGGCTGGTACATACAAATCCTGGCTGGTACATACACATCATTGCTGGTACATACACATCCTTGCTGGTACATACACATCATGGCTGGTACAGACACATCATGCCTGGTACATACACATCCTTGCTGGTACATACACATCATGGCGGTACATACACATCATGGCTGGTACACACACATCATGACTGGTACATACACATCATGACTGGTACATACACATCATTACTGGTACATACACATCATGACTGGTACATTCACACCATGACTGGTACATACACATCATGACTGTTACATACACACCATGGCTGGTACATACACATCATGACTGGTACATACACACCATGGCTGGTAATACACACCATGACTGGTGCATACACATCATGACTGGTACATACACACCATGACTGGTACATACACATCATGACTGGTACATACACATCATGACCGGTACATACACATCCTCGCTGGTACATACACATCCTGGCTGGTACATACACATCATGACTGGTACATACACATACTGGCTAGTACATACACATCCTGGCTGGTACATACACATCATGGCTGGTACATACACATCATGACTGATACATACACACCATGGCTGGTACATACACACCATGACTGGTACATACACATCATGCCTGGTACATACACATCCTGACTGGTACATACACATCCTGGCTGGTACATACACATCCTGGCTGGTACATACACATCCTGGCTGATACATACACATCATGCCTGGTACATACACATCATGCCTGGTACATACACATCCTGGCTGGTACATACACATCATGCCTGGTACATACACATCATGCCTGGTACATACACATCCTGGCTGGTACATACACATCCTGACTGGTACATACACATCATGACTGGTACATACACATCCTGACTGGTACATACACATCATGGCTGGTACATACACATCCTGACTGGTACATACACATCATGACTGGTACATACACATCATGACTGGTACATACACATCATGACTGGTACATACACATCATGATTGGTACATACACATCCTGACTGGTACATACACACCATGGCTGGTACATACACACCATGACTGGTACATACACATCCTGGCTGGTACATACACATCATGGCTGGTACATACACAACATGACTGGTACCTACACATCGTGACTGGTACATACACACCATGACTGATACATACACATCATGACTGGTACATACACATCCTGGCTGGTACATACACATCATGGCTGGTACATACACATCCTGGCTGGTACATACACATCCTGGCTGGTACATACACATACTGGCTGGTACATACACATCCTGGCTGGTACATACACATCCTGGCTGGTACATACACATCCTGGCTGGTACATACACATCCTGGCTGGTACATACACATCTGGCTGGTACATACACATCCTGGCTGGTACATACATATCCTGGCTGGTACATACACATCCTGGCTGGTACATACACATCCTGGCTGGTACATACACATCATGACTGGTACATACACATCCTGGCTGGTACATACACACCATGACTGGTACATACACATTATTGCTGGTACATACACACCATGCCTGGTACATACACATCATGCCAGGTACATACACATTATGACTGGTACATACACATCATGGCTGGTACATACACACCATGACTGGTACATACACACCATGACTGGTACATACACATCATGGATGGTACATACACATCCTGGCTGGTACATACACACCATGCCTGGTACATACACAGCATGCCTGGTACATACACACCATGACTGGTACATACACACCATGACTGGTACATACACACCATGACTGGTACATACACATCATGCCTGGTACATACACACAATGCCTGGTACATACACACCATGACTGGTACATACACATCATGACTGGTACATACACATCATTGCTGGTACATACACATCATGCCTGGTACATACACATCATGCATGGTACATACACACGCACATCATGACTGGTACATACACATCATGCCTGGTACATACACACGCACATAATGACTGGTACATACACACCATGACTGGTACATACACATCATGAATGGTACATACACATCATGCCTGGTACATACACACCATGCCTGGTACATACACACTATGCCTGGTACATACACATCATGAATGGTACATACACATCATGCCTGGTACATACACATCATGAATGGTGCATACACATCATGCCTGGTACATACACACCATGATTGGTACATACACATCATGACTGGTACATACACATCATGAATGGTACATACACATCATGCCTGGTACATACACACCATGCCTGGTACATACACACCATGCCTGGTACATACACATCCTGCCTGGTACATACACACCATGACTGTTACATACACATCATGACTGGTACATACATATCTTGGCTGGTACATACATATCCTGCCTGGTACATACACACCATGAGTGGTACATACACAACCTGACTGGTACATACACACCATTAGTGGTACATACACATCCTGGCTGGTACATACACATCATGAGTGGTACATACACATCCTGACTGGTACATACACATCCTGGCTGGTACATACACATCCTGGCTGGTACATACACACCATGCCTGGTACATACACACCATGCCTGGTACATACACACCATGACTGGTACATACACACCATGACTGGTACATACACATCATGCCTGGTACATACACACCATGCCTGGTACATACACACCATGCCTGGTACATACACACCATGACTGGTACATACACACCATGACTGGTACATACACATCATGCCTGGTACATTCACATCATGCCTGGTACATACACATCCTGCCTGGTACATACACATCCTGACTGGTACATACACACCATGACTGGTACATACACATCCTGGCTGGTACATACACATCCTGCCTGGTACATACACATCATGGCTGGTACATACACACCATGACTGGTACATACACATCATGCCTGGTACATACACATCATGACTGGTACATACACACCATGACTGGTACATACACATCATGACTGGTACATACACATCATGACTGGTACATACACATCCTGGCTGGTACATACACATCCTGGCTGGTACATACACATCATGACTGGTACATACACATCATGGCTGGTACATACACATCCTGGCTGGTACATACACATCATGACTGGTACATACACATCATGCCTGGTACATACACATCATGACTGGTACACACACACCATGACTGGTACATACACATCATGACTGGTACATACACATCATGACTGGTACATGCACTACCTATCAGGTGACTGATGTTGGGAGGTATATGTTGTTATGCGTTAGCAGCAGTTGTCTGGTGGTTGTTGCTGGAGGTGGTTGTTGCTGCGAGGATATCGTTGCTGCGAGGTGGTTGTGGCTGCGAGGATATTGTTCCTGCGAGGTGGTTGTTGCTGCGAGGTGGTTGTTGCTGGAGGTGGTTGTTGCTGCGAGGATATAGTTGCTGCGAGGTGGTTGTTGCTGCGAAGTTGTTGTTCCTGCGAGGTGGTTGTTGCTGCGAGGATGTTGTTGCTGCGAAGTGGTTGTTGCTGCGAGGATGTTGTTGCTGCGAGGTGGTTGTTGCTGCGAGGATGTTGTTGCTACGAGGTGGTTGTGGCTGCGAGGATGTTGTTCCTGCTAGGTGGTTGTTGCTGCGAGGTGGTTGTTGCTGTGAGGTGGTTGTTCCTGTGATGTGGTTGTTGCTGCGAGTTGGTTGTTGCTGCGAGGTGATTGTTGCTGCGAGGTGGTTGTTGCTGCGAGGATGTTGTTCATGCGATGCGGTTGTTGCTGCGAGGATGTTGTTCTTACGAGGTGGTTGTTGCTGCGAGGATGTTGTTCTTACGAGGTGGTTGTTGCTGTGAGGTGGTTGTTGCTGCGAGGTGGTTGTTGCTGCGAGGTGGTTGTTGCTGCGAGGATGTTGTTCTTACGAGGTGGTTGTTGCTGTGAGGTGGTTGTTGCTGCGAGGTGGTTGTTGCTGCGATGTGGTTGTTGCTGCGAGGATGTTGTTCTTACGAGGTGGTTGTTGCTGTGAGGTGGTTGTTGCTGCGAGGTGGTTGTTGCTGCGAGGTGGTTGTTGCTGCGAGGTTGTTGTTCCTGCGAGGTGGTTGTTGCTGCGAGGATGTTGTTGCTGCGAGGTGGTTGTGCCTGCGAGGATGTTGTTGCTGCTAGGTGGTTGTTGCTGCGAGGTGGTTGTTGCTGCGAGTTGGTTGTTGCTGCGAGGTGATTGTTGCTGCGAGGTGGTTGTTGCTGCGAGGATGTTGTTCATGCGATGTGGTTGTTGCTGCGAGGATGTTGTTCTTACGAGGTGGTTGTTGCTGCGAGGATGTTGTTGCTGCGAGGTGGTTGTTTCTGCGAGGATATAGTTGCTGCGAGGTGGTTGTTGCTGCGAGGTTGTTGTTCCTGCGAGGTGGTTGTTGCTGCGAGGTGGTTGTGGCTGCGAGGATGTTGTTGCTGCTAGGTGGTTGTTGCTGCGAGGTGGTTGTTGCTGTGAGGTGGTTGTTCCTGTGAGGTGGTTGTTGCTGCGAGTTGGTTGTTGCTGCGAGGTGGTTGTTGCTGCTAGGCTGTTGTTGCTGCGAGGTTGTTGTTGCATCGAGGTGGTTGTTGCTGCGAGGATGTTGTTCCTGCTAGGTGGTTGTTGCTGCGAGGTGGTCGTTGCTTCTAGGCGGCTGTTGCTGCGAGGATGTTGTTCCTGCGAGGCGGCTGTTGCTGCGAGGATGTTGTTCCTGCGAGGCGGCTGTTGCTGCGAGGATGTTGTTCTTACGAGGTGGATGTTGCTGCGAGGATGTTGTTGCTGCGAGGTGGTTGTTGCTGCGAGGATTTTGTTCCTGCGAGGTGGTTGTTGCTGCGAGGTAGCTGTTGCTGTGTGTTGGTTGTTGCGGTGAGGTTGTTGTTGCTGCTAGGGGGTTATTGTTGCGAGGTGGCTGTTATTTGGAGATATCAGTAATTGTGAGGTTGATAATGCTGTGAGGTGAATGATGTTTTAAGGCGGCTGTTGTGAGTTAGCACCAGTTGTATGGTGGATGTATGGTGGATGTATGGTGGATGTATGGTGGATGTATGGTGGATGTATGGTGGTTGTATGGTGGATGTATGGTGGATGTATGGTGGATGTATGGTGGTTGTATGGTGGATGTATGGTGGATGTATGGTGGTTGTATGGTGGATGTATGGTGGATGTATGGTGGATGTATGGTGGATGTATGGTGGATGTATGGTGGTTGTATGGTGGATGTATGGTGGATGTATGGTGGATGTATGGTGGATGTATGGTGGTTGTATGGTGGTTGTATGGTGGTTGTATGGTGGTTGTATGGTGGATGTATGGTGGTTGTATGGTGGATGTATGGTGGTTGTATGGTGGATGTATGGTGGTTGTATGGTGGATGTATGGTGGTTGTATGGTGGATGTATGGTGGTTGTATGGTGGATGTATGGTGGTTGTATGGTGGATGTATGGTGGATGTATGGTGGATGTAGGTGGTTGTATGGTGGATGTATGGTGGTTGTATGGTGGATGTATGGTGGTTGTATGGTGGATGTATGGTGGATGTATGGTGGATGTATGGTGGATGTATGGTGGTTGTATGGTGGATGTATGGTGGATGTATGGTGGTTGTATGGTGGATGTATGGTGGTTGTATGGTGGTTGTATGGTGGATGTATGGTGGATGTATGGTGGATGTATGGTGGATGTATGGTGGATGTATGGTGGATGTATGGTGGATGTATGGTGGATGTATGGTGGATGTATGGTGGATGTATGGTGGATGTATGGTGGATGTATGGTGGATGTATGGTGGTTGTATGGTGGATGTATGGTGGATGTATGGTGGATGTATGGTGGTTGTATGGTGGATGTATGGTGGATGTATGGTGGTTGTATGGTGGATGTATGGTGGATGTATGGTGGATGTATGGTGGATGTATGGTGGATGTATGGTGGATGTATGGTGGATGTATGGTGGTTGTATGGTGGATGTATGGTGGATGTATGGTGGATGTATGGTGGATGTATGGTGGATGTATGGTGGATGTATGGTGGATGTATGGTGGATGTATGGTGGATGTATGGTGGTTGTATGGTGGATGTATGGTGGATGTATGGTGGATGTATGGTGGATGTATGGTGGATGTATGGTGGATGTATGGTGGATGTATGGTAGTTGTATGGTGGATGTATGGTGGATGTATGGTGGATGTATGGTGGATGTATGGTGGATGTATGGTGGATGTATGGTGGATGTATGGTGGATGTATGGTGGATGTATGGTGGATGTATGGTGGTTGTATGGTGGATGTATGGTGGATGTATGGTGGATGTATGGTGGTTGTATGGTGGATGTATGGTGGATGTATGGTGGATGTATGGTGGATGTACGGTGGTTGTATGGTGGATGTATGGTGGATGTATGGTGGATGTATGGTGGATGTATGGTGGTTGTATGGTGGATGTATGGTGGATGTATGGTGGATGTATGGTGGATGTATGGTGGATGTATGGTGGATGTATGGTGGTTGTATGGTGGATGTATGGTGGATGTATGGTGGATGTATGGTGGATGTATGGTGGATGTATGGTGGTTGTATGGTGGATGTATGGTGGATGTATGGTGGATGTATGGTGGATGTATGGTGGATGTATGGTGGATGTATGGTGGATGTATGGTGGATGTATGGTGGATGTATGGTGGTTGTATGGTGGATGTATGGTGGATGTATGGTGGATGTATGGTGGTTGTAGCTATCATGTGATTTCTATTAAGGCCTAGCTGATATACGGAATACATGCACCATAATTATACTCATATTGTATACATACACACGGCCATGTACAAGTATATACATGCACCATAATTATACTCATATTGTATAAATACACACGTGCATGTACAAGTATATACATGCACCATAATTATACTCATATTGTATAAATACACACGTGCATGTACAAGTATATACATGCACCATAATTATACTCATATTGTATACATACACACGTGCATGTACAAGTATATACATGCACCATAATTATACTCATATTGTATACATACACACGTGCATGTACAAGTATATACATGCACCATAATTATACTCATATTGTATACATACACACGGCCATGTACAAGTATATACATGCACCATAATTATACTCCTATTGTATACATACACACGTGCATGTACAAGTATATACATGCACCATAATTATACTCATATTGTATACATACACACGTGCATGTACAAGTATATACATGCACCATAATTATACTCATATTGTATACATACACACGGCCATGTACAAGTATATACATGCACCATAATTATACTCATATTGTATACATACACACGTGCATGTACAAGTATATACATGCACCATAATTATACTCATATTGTATACATACACACGTGCATGTACAAGTATATACATGCACCATAATTATACTCATATTGTATACATACACACGGCCATGTACAAGTATATACATGCACCATAATTATACTCATATTGTATAAATACACACGGCCATGTTAATACAACTGGATATATAAGCATAAACGGAAACGGCTGAAGGATGTGCTACATAGTGAATTGAATATAAGAGTATTTACGTTAACAATTGACCTTAACGTACGCAATATTCATTATTAACTAATACTATAACGCCCGTGTGATCCCGGCACTAGCCGACCCGCACACTGAGAGATCGCTGCCGTACCATGCATGCACGGTCACAAGCGACGACTAATTAATAAAATCCACCAGAAAACGGTTGTCACTCCACCATGCGTGTACATGTTATTGTCTATGTATAGTAATTTTATGTGGGTGTACATGAGGTGGGAAGCATGCAGACTGGTCCCCCGGATAGACATATAGATATTACGTGACACGTGTGTGTACGGGCATACAGCTCCACTAACACCAACAACATATACATTCATAAAGGAACTTCGGTATCATTAAGTCATATTCGAAACAAGAAAATGCAACTAGACGATAGCACAAACCCAAACAGACGGATCGGTAGTCCAGTGCTAACACGCTGGCTGGACTGCTAATCCAGGAATCGCAGGTTCGATCCCCCGTCTGACCATAATAAAATTAACACACACACACACACACACGCACAAACCCATTATAATAATAATAATAATAATAATAAATATTTATTATTATAATTTGAGTGTGACACGCTAACGTAAAGGTCAGACCAATGGAGGATAGATGTTCCATTGTAGTTATATATATCATAGTGTTTTGCTTCGTGGCATGTATATAATAGCTTACTGTAGACGTCGGTGGGGGTACACACTTGTTCATACCACCATGACCACATGCCTTGACCTATTTCTCCCACAATTGAACCACTACCTCATAAACGACCCCTCTATCTATCCACAACGTTTCATCTCAATCCAGCATCAACGTTTAGGGTTATAGTGACCACACGCAGACACATCCAAAAACACTCCATTCCACTTCCTAATACGACGGGGTTAATAAACAGAAAAACAGACACATCCACTAACACTCCATTCCGCTTCCTAATACGACGGGATTAATAAACTGAAAAACAGACACATCCACTAACACTCCATTCCACTTCCTAATACGACGGGATTAATAAACAGAAAAGCAGAAGACACAGCCACAAACACTCCATTCCACTTCCTAATACGACGGGATTAATAAACAGAAAAGCAGACACATCATATAATCACAGATTGATTAATTAAACCCCTATCATAAATGACAGTTTGAGAACACCATTGAGGCACGAATCCCTGACATATCACTAAGTCGCATTATTATCGATATACACAAACCGTGTGTGGGTCTCTTGAATGTATATAAGCCTGAAAAAGCAATCTATTCCTTAATGAAATTCATTAGTGCTTAATGATACGAAAGCCCCGGGCTGAACGATGTTTGATTTGGATTTACTGCATTGTTGTAACTTATAATGGAGAAAGCAGATTTCATGCAAGTCAGATGAGATTATGATAAATGTATCAAAAGTCTATCATACAATCAATGATAGGCAACGTAATATAATACCAAAGAGCAGTGAGTTACGTTGTTGTGTTTGTAGGAATCAGGGCGAGTGGCCGTGGATTGGGGGGGGGAGACCAAAGAGCAGTGGGTTACGTTGTTGTGTTTGTAGGAATCAGGGCGAGTGGCCGTGGATTGGGGGAGCCCAAAGAACAGTGAGTTACGTTGTTGTGTTTGTAGGAATCAGGGCGAGTGGCCGTGGATTGGGGGAGCCCAAAGAACAGTGAGTTACGTTGTTGTGTTTGTAGGAAACAGGGCGAGTGGCCGTGGATTGGGAGAGACCAAAGAACAGTGAGTTACGTTGTTGTGTTTGTAGGAATCAGGGCGAGTGGCCTTGGATTGGGGGAGATCAAAGAACAGTGAGTTACGTTTTTGTGTTTGTTGGAATCAGGGCGAGTGACCGTGGATTGGGGGAGACCAAAGAACAGTGAGTTACGTTGTTGTGTTTGTAGGAATCAGGGCGAGTGGCCGTGGATTTGGGGGGGACCAAAGAGCAGTGAGGTACGTTGTTTGTTTGTAGGAAACAGGGCGAGTGGCCGTGGATTGGGGGAGATCAAAGAACAGTGAGTTACGTTGTTGTGTTTGTAGGAATCAGGGCGAGTGACCGTGGATTGGGGGAGACCAAAGAGCAGTGAGTTACGTTGTTGTGTTTGTAGGAATCAGGGCGAGTGGCCGTGGATTGGGGGGGGGGGCAAAGAGCAGTGGGTTACGTTGTTGTATTTGTAGGAATCAGGGCGAGTGGCCGTGGATTGGGGAATACCAAAGAGCAGTGGGTTACGTTGTTGTGTTTGTAGGAATCAGGGCGAGTGGCCGTGGATTGGGGGGAGACCAAAGAGCAGTGAGTTACGTTGTTGTGTTTGTAGGAATCAGGGCGAGTGGCCGTGGATTGGGGAAGACCAAAGAGCAGTGAGCTACGTTGTTGTGTTTGTGGGAATCAGGGCGAGTGGCCGTGAATTGGGGGAGGGGTACCCTGTCTTATTCATGGGAGTTTTTTGTTTTAGCGGCCGTTGTTTTGCGTACTTGTTCATCAAGTCTTCTTTCTGGTTTGTGTTGCTATGGTGTTAATCTGTTTGTGTTGCTATGGTTTATGTTGCATCGGTGTGTTTGTGTTGCTACGGTTTGTGTTGTTATGGTTTATGTTGCTACGGTTTGTGTTGTTATGGTGCGTGCTGCTATGGTTTATGTTGCTATGGTTTATGTTGCTATGGTTTATGTTGCTACGGTTTGTGTTGTTATGGTGCGTGCTGCTATGGTTTATGTTGCTATGGTTTATGTTGCTACGGTTTGTGTTGTTATGGTGCGTGCTGCTATGGTTGATGTTGCTATGGTTTATGTTGCTACGGTTTGTGTTGTTATGGTGCGTGCTGCTATGGTTTATGTTGCTATGGTTTATGTTGCTATGGTTTATGTTGCTACGGTTTGTGTTGTTATGGTGCGTGCTGCTATGGTTTGTGTTGCTATGGTTTATGTTGCTACGGGTTGTGTTGTTATGGTGCGTGCTGCTATGGTTGTGTTGCTATGGTTTATGTTGCTATGGGTTGTGTTGTTATGGTGCGTGCTGCCATGGTTTGTGTTGCTATGGTTTATGTTGCTACGGTGCGTGTTGCTATGGTGCGTGCTGCTATGGTTTGTGCTGCTATGGATTGTGTTGCTATTGTTCTTGTTGCTATAGTGTGTGCTGCTATGGTTTGTGTTGCTATGGTTTGTGTTGCTATGGCTTGTATTGCTATGGTTTGTATTGATATGGTTTCTGTTGCTATGGTTTGTGTTGCTATGGTTTGTGTTGCTATGGCTTGTATTGCTATGGTTTGTATTGCTTTGGTTTGTGTTGCTATGGTTTGTGTTGCTATGGCTTGTGTTGCTATGGTTTGTGTTGCTATGGTTTGTGTTGCTATGGCTTGTGTTGCTATGGTTTGTGTTGCCTTGGTTTGTGTTGGTATGGTTTGTATTGCTATGGTTTGTATTGCTATGGTTTGTGTTGCTATGGCTTGTATTGCTATGGTTTGTGTTGCTATGGCTTGTATATCTATGGTTTGTGTTGCTATGATTTGTGTTGCTATGGTGTTAATCTGATTTGTGTTGCTATGGTTTATGTTACATCGGTGTGTTTGTGTTGCTATGGCTTGTATTGCTATGGTTTGTGTTGCTATGATTTGTGTTGCTATGGTGTTAATCTGATTTGTGTTTCTAACTGCAATAGTGGACCCAGTTCTAAGTTATCAGTTTAAAAAAGAAGAAGAAACACAGTTGTGTTGCAATGAGGATATAGTTATACTGTACTGAAAGAGATATACTTATTTCTAGAGAAATTGGCAGACTATTTGATATTAATCTTTGTTACTGAGAAATAGAGAGCATTGTTTGCGATCTTACTGAGAATTGCCTAGCTGCATAAAACAAATGAGAACGTTAACTGTGATTTCGAAATAGGGAGTACACTGATTATGGAAACCCGCAATCCCCGACAACACCCATTGAAGAGAAATAGTTCCTCTGTCCAACAGTCACCTATGAATTAAGCCTAGTTAACTCGACGGCTCCCTCCCTAGCAGCTCCGGAGCGATACAAATACATCTAGTATTTGTATGTAGAATCTATTAACAAAAACCATATTGACTGACTTTTCGGAACACGTGCATCAAAAGCTCAATAAATAATGAAGCTTTGAATAATTAACATTGTTTTATTGGATCCTTTATTGGATTACTAAGTGCGCACACATGGTACCATTATGTTTTCGTTATAAAGGTTTGTTTGTAATACTAGTATAGCAGAATAATTCTACATTGTATTGGTCTGTTCAATGCTACAAGCATATCATTGTTGTTGAATGCTTGAGGTTGCTGTGTCGTTCAGACATACTTCATGTCGTGGGTTCGGATAACCTGGGAATATCAATGTTTATAAAACTACCACTACTACTAATAATAGACTGTATTTGAGGAGGTTACTTACCTGACAGGGGTGGTCTTCCATAAGGCCCTCATGTATCAACAGAACAGGACAGGACAGAACATGACATGACAGGACAGGACAGGACAGGACAGGACAGGACAGAACAGGACATGACATGACAGGACAGAACAAGACAGAACAAAACAGAACATGACAGGACAGGACAGAACAGGACATGACATGACAGGACAGGACAGGACAGGACAGGACAGGACTGAACAGGAAAGGACAGAACAGGACATGACATGACATGACAGGACAGGACAGAACAAAACAGAACATGACAGGACAGGACAGAACAAAACAGAACAGGACAGGAAAGGAAAGGACAGAACAGGACAGGACAGGACATATATTCAGACGTCAACATGTATAGTACCGTCTCTGTGGCCTAGTTGTTAAGGCGTCCGCCTACGGAGCGGGAGGTCGATGGTTCGACCCTCATCAGGGATTAGTTCTGATATGGCCTGTTAGTGAGTCTCCAGCTAGTTATATAATGGTTGCTAATATTTGTATTTATTTGCTTGTTGTGTTGTTGCTATAATAATGTTTCAATATGTATGTGTATGTGCGTGCGTGCGTCCGCGTGTGTGCGTGTCTGTGCGTGCGTCCGTGTGTGTGTGCGTATGTGTGCGTGTGTGCGTGCGTGCGAGTGTATGTACGTGTGCGCGTGACCGTGTGTGTGTGCGTGTGTGTGTGTGCGTGTGTGTGTGTGTATGTGTGCGTGTGTGCGTGCGGTGTGCGTGGGTGCGTGTGTGTGTGTGTGTGTGTGTGTGTGTGTATGTGTGCGTGTGCGTGTGTGAGTGTCCGTGCGTGTCCGTGCGTGCGTCCGTGCGTGTCCGTGCGTGTACGTGCGTGTCCGTGCGTGCGTCCGTGCGTGTCCGTGCGTGTGCGTGATGCTATACATGGCAAGTAATGAGTCAGCACGACGAGAAATAAGTATTTCCTTAAGATCGAAATTGTTTTTATTCAATAAAAATAACACGTACTTAATAGGTTGAAAATATTTCTTTAAGAAAAAAAAACAATTTACCAATTCAACAAAGCTGTATTTATTTGGTTGAGTAGTTGTATTTTTGCAGCTGTTAATGGTTCATTAAATACTACGAAATATCTGCTGAACGATCTGTAATTTTACTAATTTACCATGAGAGAACACACCGCCTGGAGTACGATTGAAACACACGATAACATGTGTACATTTGCGCAATAACAATGAATATTTATTTGACTTTTCACTCCCGATTTATACATATATAATTATTTTATTCAACTCTCTAAGAAATGTTGTATAAAACTGATTGAATAATCAGCTTCGGATATATTCTCTTGTCTACAGTCTTGACGTGTCCATATAATGTTATAGTTTAGGACTGACTGAAGCTTACTCGTGTCTACAGACTTGACGTGTCCATATAATGTTATCGTTTAGGACTGACTGAAGCTTCCTCGTGTCAACAGACTTGACGTGTCCATATAATGTTATCGTTTAGGACTGACTGAAGCTTCCTCGTGTCTACAGACTTGACGTGTCCATATAATGTTATCGTTTAGGACTGACTGAAGCTTCCTCGTGTCTACATACTTGACGTGTCCATATAATGTTATCGCTTAGGACTGACTGAAGCTTCCTCGTGTCTACATACTTGACGTGTCCATATAATGTTATAGTTTAGGACTGACTGAAGCTTCCTTGTGTCTACAGACTTGACGTGTCCATATAATGTTATAGTTTAGGACTGACTGACTGAAGCTTCCTCGTGTCTACATACTTGACGTGTCCATATAATGTTATAGTTTAGTACTGACTGAAGCTTCCTCGTGTCTACAGACTTGACGTGTCCATATAATGTTATAGTTTAGGACTGACTGACTGAAGCTTCCTCGTGTCTACAGACTTGACGTGTCCATATAATGTTATAGTTTAGGACTGACTGAAGCTTCCTCGTGTCTACAGACTTGACGTGTCCATATAATGTTATAGTTTAGGACTGACTGACTGAAGCTTCCTCGTGTCTACATACTTGACGTGTCCATATAATGTTATAGTTTAGGACTGACTGAAAGCTTCCTCGTGTCTACATACTTGACGTGTCCATATAATGTTATAGTTTAGGACTGACTGACTGAAGCTTCCTCGTGTCTACAGACTTGACGTGTCCATATAATGTTATAGTTTAGGACTGACTGAAGCTTCCTCGTGTCTACAGACTTGACGTGTCCATATAATGTTATAGTTTAGGACTGACTGAAGCTTCCTTGTGTCTACAGACTTGACGTGTCCATATACTGTTATAGTTTAGGACTGACTGAAGCTTCCTTGTGTCTACAGACTTGACGTGTCCATATAATGTTATAGTTTAGGACTGACTGACTGAAGCTTCCTCGTGTCTACATACTTGACGTGTCCATATAATGTTATAGTTTAGGACTGACTGACTGAAGCTTCCTCGTGTCTACAGACTTGACGTGTCCATATAATGTTATAGTTTAGGACTGACTGAAGCTTCCTTGTGTCTACAGACTTGACGTGTCCATATACTGTTATAGTTTAGGACTGACTGAAGCTTCCTTGTGTCTACAGACTTGACGTGTCCATATAATGTTATAGTTTAGGACTGACTGACTGAAGCTTCCTCGTGTCTACAGACTTGACGTGTCCATATAATGTTATAGTTTAGGACTGACTGACTGAAGCTTCCTCGTGTCTACAGACTTGACGTGTCCATATAATGTTATAGTTTAGGACTGACTGAAGCTTCCTTGTGTCTACAGACTTGACGTGTCCATATACTGTTATAGTTTAGGACTGACTGAAGCTTCCTCGTGTCTACAGACTTGACGTGTCCATATAATGTTATAGTTTAGGACTGACTGACTGAAGCTTCCTCGTGTCTACAGACTTGACGTGTCCATATAATGTTATAGTTTAGGACTGACTGAAGCTTCCTCGTGTCTACAGACTTGACGTGTCCATATAATGTTATAGTTTAGGACTGACTGACTGAAGCTTCCTCGTGTCTACATACTTGACGTGTCCATATAATGTTATAGTTTAGGACTGACTGACTGAAGCTTCCTCGTGTCTACAGACTTGACGTGTCCATATAATGTTATAGTTTAGGACTGACTGACTGAAGCTTCCTCGTGTCTACAGACTTGACGTGTCCATATAATGTTATAGTTTAGGACTGACTGACTGAAGCTTCCTCGTGTCTACAGACTTGACGTGTCCATATAATGTTATAGTTTAGGACGACGACTGACTGAAGCTTCCTCGTGTCTACAGACCTGACTGAAGCTTCCTCGTGTCTACAGACTTGACGTGTCCATATATGTTATAGTTTAGGACTGACTGACTGAAGCTTCCTCGTGTCTACAGACTTGACGTGTCCATATAATGTTATAGTTTAGGACTGACTGAAGCTTCCTCGTGTCTACAGACTTGACGTGTCCATATAATGTTATAGTTTAGGACTGACTGAAGCTTCCTCGTGTCTACAGACTTGACGTGTCCATATAATGTTATAGTTTAGGACTGACTGACTGACTGAAGCTTTCTCGTGTCTACAGACTTGACGTGTCCATATAATGTTATAGTTTAGGACTGACTGACTGAAGCTTCCTCGTGTCTACAGACTTGACGTGTCCATATAATGTTATAGTTTAGGACTGACTGAAGCTTCCTCGTGTCTACAGACTTGACGTGTCCATATAATGTTATAGTTTAGGACTGACTGACTGAAGCTTCCTCGTGTCTACAGACTTGACGTGTCCATATAATGTTATAGTTTAGGACTGACTGACTGAAGCTTCCTCGTGTCTACAGACTTGACGTGTCCATATAATGTTATAGTTTAGGACTGACTGACTGAAGCTTCCTCGTGTCTACAGACTTGACGTGTACATATACTGTTATAGTTTAGGACTGACTGAAGCTTCCTCGTGTCTACATACTTGACGTGTCCATATAATTCGAATCTAGTACCTCCAAGAGTTGCAGATAAGGAAATCCCACTCGAGGGCTGAAGATGCGTGCACATAACGACGCTTTGCCGTTTAATTAAATTACGCTCGCTTAATAGAACAATTCCTAAACTTGTTTCATAAAATGTTGCATGTATCGCCACTCATATAAGATTATATACTAGTATGTAACACATACATTACTATTTATTCGTGGGCATTGTTTTGAATCATGCCAATCGAAGCTACTATCAAATAAAACATAGCATTGGGAAGTGCCGTCTCTAATGTTAAAAGAACTTGCGACTCGACCCATGTTTGCTTTCTTTGTATATATTTCATGTAGATTCTGTATATATTGTATGTAGATAGACCCATGTTTGCTTTCTTTGTATATATTTCATGTAGATAGACCCATGTTTGCTTTCTTTGTATATATTGTATGTAGATAGACCCATGTTTGCTTTCTTTGTATATATTTCATGTAGATAGACCCATGTTTGCTTTCTTTGTATATATTTCATGTAGATTCTGTATATATTTCATGTAGATTCTGTATATATTGTATGTAGATAGACCCATGTTTGCTTTCTTTGTATATATTTCATGTAGATAGACCCATGTTTGCTTTCTTTGTATATATTTCATGTAGATAGACCCATGTTTGCTTTCTTTGTATATATTTCATGTAGATAGACCCATGTTTGCTTTCTTTGTATATATTGTATGTAGATAGACCCATGTTTGCTTTCTTTGTATATATTTCATGTAGATAGACCCATGTTTGCTTTCTTTGTATATATTTCATGTAGATAGACCCATGTTTGCTTTCTTTGTATATATTTCATGTAGATTCTGTATATATTGTATGTAGATAGACCCATGTTTGCTTTCTTTGTATATATTTCATGTAGATAGACCCATGTTTGCTTTCTTTGTATATATTGTATGTAGATAGACCCATGTTTGCTTTCTTTGTATATATTTCATGTAGATTCTGTATATATTGTATGTAGATAGACCCATGTTTGCTTTCTTTGTATATATTTCATGTAGATAGACCCATGTTTGCTTTCTTTGTATATATTTCATGTAGATAGACCCATGTTTGCTTTCTTTGTATATATTTCATGTAGATAGACCCATGTTTGCTTTCTTTGTATATATTTCATGTAGATAGACCCATGTTTGCTTTCTTTGTATATATTTCATGTAGATAGACCCATGTTTGCTTTCTTTGTATATATTATGTAGATAACATGTAGATTCTGTATATATTGTATGTAGATAGACCCATGTTTGCTTTCTTTGTATATATTTCATGTAGATAGACCCATGTTTGCTTTCTTTGTATATATTTCATGTAGATAGACCCATGTTTGCTTTCTTTTTGTATATATTTCATGTAGATTATGTATATATTTCATGTAGATAGACCCATGTTTGCTTTCTTTGTATATATTTCATGTAGATAGACCCATGTTTGCTTTCTTTGTATATATTTCATGTAGATAGACCCATGTTTGCTTTCTTTGTATATATTTCATGTAGATAGACCCATGTTTGCTTTCTTTGTATATATTTCATGTAGATAGACCCATGTTTGCTTTCTTTGTATATATTTCATGTAGATAGACCCATGTTTGCTTTCTTTGTATATATTTCATGTAGATAGACCCATGTTTGCTTTCTTTGTATATATTTCATGTAGATAGACCCATGTTTGCTTTCTTTGTATATATTTCATGTAGATAGACCCATGTTTGCTTTCTTTGTATATATTTCATGTAGATTCTGTGTTTTAATAGAGCAAAATAAAATATGATCAAACTAAAAATAAAACATGGACCAGCCATCGATAGGGCATCCATATTGGCCTACTATGGAATAAATCAGTTTGTCCGATTAGCGCAGTGGTTAGCGTGCTCGCTTCTCACCAATGCAAGCCGGGTTCGATCCTTGGACCGGGAAGTATGTGAGTACGATCGTCGCCAGATCGGACAGGTGGTTTTCTCCGGGTACTCCAGTTTCCTCCCACATGAATGACCGCATTTACGCTTTCATCCGCGCCAACGAGAGTGATTGATATAAGTTGTTAGAACTTGCTTCGCTATCGTTGTAAAATAAATAAAGTTTAATCTTTTTTTATGGAATAAAACAAAACGTTGAAGTTGGACAAATCGACAATATAGATACAACAATTGATTTAAGCGTTCAAACTGACTCTCAAATGGTTAGCTATATGTCGTGAAATTGCTATGTAAATGGTTGTATAAGATAACAGGAAAATAACTAGCTTCGTTCAAACTAATTTAGTACTTGATCGATTACATTCCTGAACGAATGGTTATCGTTAAATGACGGTCGTCGAAATAATTAGATAGAGGTAGACTTCCAATTATACATTCTTGAACTTGAGTTGAACGGTGCAAACTACAGATATTTACGTAATCACGTTAAAGGAAATCTTCTGCAGACTTAAAACTTTATTTATTTTACAACGATTGCGAAGCAAGTTCTAACAACTTATATTAATCACTCCCATTGGCGCGGATGAAAGCAGACTGATTGCCTCTTACGCAGATTCTAAGTGGAAATGTTAGCAATATGCCGAAAATAGTTTGACAAAAAATACACAATATTGTTTAAAATGGCCGCCATCTTCAATACATGTGGGCATTTATGACGTCATATCTACTACTTCCTGGAAGCCAAAACAATGAAATCATATGTAATTGCCACACTACTAAGTAAGGTCGCTTAGTAATATATATGTAATTGCCACACTACTAAGTAAGGTCGCTTAGTAATATATATGTAATTGTCCCACTACTAAGTAAGGTCGCTTAGTAATATATATGTAACTATACATAAGCAGCTTTTAATAGAACAGTTAAATTAAATATTTGTGTTGATAAAACTAAAAAAATAGTTTGATGATTTTTAATTGTCATATTTCTTGGTTAATCCAAGATGGTGCCACCATACCTTTTACTATTTTATTTACATATAATCAACATGTCATACCTTTTTTTTTTTACTTGCTGTGCGATTTTCAAAATTCTTTCACAGAATTCTACGTTTTAGTGAGATTTATTTTTCATGATTAAAATTAATCTTGTTGGGTGTTTTACTTTATAGAAGCACCTCTTGGCGACATTCTTAATACTACATACATTGGCAATGTAGTAGCCAAACCAATGGTCATAATAAAGGCCAGAATCTCATATAGACAGTAATATCTATAATATATATGGAAGTGGGATAGATATGGCGACTACTTATCCATAGTCTGGGAACAGGCTCTGATATATTTTGCCTGGTCAGTCATATAAATATATTTTAATACCGAGATCATTATTTTGGCGGTATTGATTTTCTCATAATATCAACTTCATTTTGCCAGAAGTAAGTTAGTGAAAAATCGACAGACTAACTTATCCACTGCATGATAGCTAAATGGCTGTCGTTTGTATGGAGATATAATAGTTTTATTTGTTATTAACCTAAATCTCTATGAAGGAACGGGTTGTTAAGACGGTATATGTTGGCATGTTTTGACCAAACAAGTACCACGGTACTACATACAGGGTGTCACACAGAACCACAATGCCATCGAGTATAGTCTGTATAATGACGAACTATTTATTGGATACCTATTATTCCATTGTTACGTGTAATTCGATCAATATTAATTTGACAGATTCATCAATGTGGGCACTTCAATTGCTTACAATGTAAAATTTATAATTATTATAGGAGTGTAATAAGGCCCAATTTAATGCTTTTCGGCGCCAGTTATATACAATACAATACAATACAATAAATGTATTGCATACAAATGTTTTGTAGACTTCAGACTTCAGACGTCATCATGATTTATTTCCATCGTGGCATAATGGCATGACTCATGTTACGATAATCAATTCATTTCTATACTAAAATAATCCTAGTATTAAATGTCCACCTTAATTTATTCGGAAAAAAATCATTACCATATGTATTAAATAATGATCTATTTTACAGAAAATGACTTTTTAAAAGTTTTGGAGTTTAATTAAGTCCGTGTTTCTTCATTGTGTTCATGGTTGGATTCAGAACTCTAGGGTCCGCCAGGTCGACCAGAAACAACGTAGCTCTATGATTGTGAAGCTGTATAAAACACTTTTTAGTTTAATCATATTTTATTGCTCGATTCGTTTTACATATACATGTGAATACAAAACATTGACATATTAAAGAAAGGCAAACGGGTCGGGCAACAAGTTCTAGCAACATTAGTTACGGCCCATTCCCGAAAACATGTAAAAAAATACTGAAATAAATAATGTTCTAACTAATGTAATAAAGAAATCCTTCGTTAAAACTGTAAGTTCATGGTATGAAGATATTTATCATTTTGTGTACGTTGTACTGGCGTACGCGTGCAGTAATTCGTAACAAATGTCAGGTATATTCAAGATGGTTCTATTATTTTCACTACGCTTATTTTGTAATAAATGAGCCAGCGCAAAGAATGCTAACACAGCGCGCATAGTTGTATACCGTAGTTAACATTTAACACGCTCCGGCATGAATATATAACTTCTCGATTTTTTTTTACGTCGCTATCGGTTGCTCATTTGAGCAACGGGCAGTTCACCTACCAATACATTATCTGGACAGGCTCCAGCGGTTAACCAGTAGTTGATGCATCAACCTCCGTAAGAAACTGTCAATTTGTTTCATATAAATGAGACACGGCCTGAGCTGGGCTCGAACCCGTGACCATCAGTGATGATAGGTTACAGTGGCATACAAATCAGCGACCTTAACCACTGTACCACGGAGACGGACTAATTGCATCGATACTACTCGTTGGGTATGTAATACAGCCACGAACCAGGGGGCCAACTGCACTTGGTTCTGTAGCTGTATCTTGGAATAATATCTCACAAAATAAAACGACATATAAAGTTATGGAGGTTTCGCCCCTAACAACCACGGGGGTGACGGCAAATAAACACTTAATAAAATTATAGTTGTAATCCTTCACTAACTTCTATTTCCTTCAAACAGAATTGCACTTATCTATGTCGTTTCCATATATCAAACAGTGTTGTTTAATTGTTTGTTATTGTGTGTGTGTGTGTTTTACGTTTATTTATCGTCGCTACCGGTTGCCCATATGAGCGACGCCATCTGAAGAGGAGATTAGTCATTTTAGATTTTTGAGGATAGTGCAATGATACAGACAGATATTCATTCCAGAGTCTCCGCTGGTTCTTTTACGTGCACGGTGTAAAGCACCGACACGAGACCTCGGTCTAAAGTACCATCTGAAAGACTGTTAATTTTATTAGGGTCAGACGGGGGATCGAACCAGTGATCACTGGATTACCAGTCCAGCGTGTTACCACTGGACTACATATCCGTCTGTAATCCAATTCCAGTGTGTGTACTTTATATCCAGAAGTATCTCTGGTTCTTTTATATGGCCGGTGATTGGTGCCGTTATTGAAATGGTGGCCTATGATTGGTTAAAAATTGTAGGTTAATACACAATACATCAACTGATTGACTGAGTAGATATTGTCAAAAAAAGTGAAAGTAACGTCTAAGAATTTTTAAAAATGTAATATATCAGCTGAATGTAATATATCAGCTATATATCAGCTGAATGTAATATATCAGCTGAATGTAATATATCAGCTATATATCAGCTGAATGTAATATATCAGCTGAATGTAATATATCAGCTATATATCAGCTGAATGTAATATATCAGCTGAATGTAATATATCAGCTATATATCAGCTGAATGTAATATATCAGCTGAATGTAATATATCAGCTATATATCAGCTGAATGTAATATATCAGCTGAATGTAATATATCAGCTATATATCAGCTGAATGTAATATATCAGCTGAATGTAATATATCAGCTATATATCAGCTGAATGTAATATATCAGCTGAATGTAATATATCAGCTATATATCAGCTGAATGTAATATATCAGCTGAATGTAATATAT
This sequence comes from Archivesica marissinica, assembly GCA_014843695.1. Taxonomy (NCBI): domain Eukaryota; kingdom Metazoa; phylum Mollusca; class Bivalvia; order Venerida; family Vesicomyidae; genus Archivesica; species Archivesica marissinica. The sequence goes on along the minus strand of CM026402.1, from coordinate 5,433,105 downwards.
CAGCTGAATGTAATATATCAGCTGAATTTTGGAATATTTTAGAATATTCGCCATAATAGTTTGGGTGAAAATTGAAAAATAAACAGCATATTATAAATACAGGTGTCAGTGGAAAATTCACAACCAAATTACATTCAGATTAGGGGGTGTGTGCTTGTGGTGGGAAATTTAAATAAACTGCAATTGGTCAAGCCTATTGAATATTACCATTTTCTTGTGTCTCACAGGTTAGTCTGTTGAAAAGTACAATATTTTGTGTCAAACTTGTTTTGGTGAGCATGGTACTGTATGTCATAATGTTAGCCTACGGAAGTTTAAATAGTGGCGTCTGACCAGTGGTCCAGCAGACGACAGCATATTTATCAAAACCAGAAATTGTCGGGTGCAGTATTTACCATATTTACAAACAAACATTCAGAAGATTATAATGTCAACATTAAGATGCTTAATTACCTCTTCGGGAGAAGGGGAGAGACAAGACAACTGTCGATTTCATTCACTTATAACAAAATACGATTACAGAGAATGTTCCAAGTAAACGGGAAACAGCTGTGTACATTTCCGTGCGTTCATGTTTGTCTTTGATGCATAATTAATGTAGTTATGATTACGAATAACATGTATGCCTTTATAATGTATTGGATGCGTACCTGTTATTTATTATACTTAAAAGTGAATACGTATTCATGTAGATCTATACAAGTATGTATTTCGATAATAAGACAACCTATTCCAAGATAAATGAAGTTTGAATTGCATCGGGTGTGGAACTCATTCTACCGACATTTACTGTTGCAGATCGCCGACATTCTACCGGCATTTACTATTGCAGACCGCATACATTCTACCGGCATTTACTGTTGCAGACCTCAGACATTCTACCGACATTTACTGTTGCAGACCGCAGACATTCTATCGGCATTTACTGTTGCACACCTCAGACATTCTACCGACATTTATTGTTGCAGACCTCAGACATTCTACCCACATTTACTGTTGCAGACTGCAGACATTCTACCCACATTTACTGATCCAGACCACAGACATTCTACCGGCATTTACTGTTGCAGACCGCAGACATTTTACCGGCATTTACTGTTGCAGACCGCAGACATTTTACAGGCATTTACTGTTGCAGACCACATACATTCTATCCACATTTACTGTTGCAGACTGCAGACATTTTACCGGCATTTACTGTTGCAGACCGCAGACATTCTACCCGCATTTACTGTTGCAGACCGCAGACATTCTACCCACATTTACTGTTCCAGACCGCAGACATTCTACCCACATTTACTGATCCAGACCGCAGACATTCTACCCACATTTACTGTTCCAGACCGCAGACATTCTACCCACATTTACTGTTGCAGACCTCAGACATTCTACCGGCATTTACTGTTGCAGACCGCATACATTCTACCGGCATTTACTGTTGCAGACCGCCGACATTCTACCGGAATTTACTGTTGCAGACCGCCGACATTCTACCCACATATACCGTTGCAGACCTCAGACATTCTACCCACATTTACTGTTCCAGACCTCAGACATTCTACCCACATTTACTGTTGCAGACCTCAGACATTCTACCCACATTTACTGTTGCAGACCTCAGACCTTTTACCCACATTTACTGTTCCAGACCGCAGACATTCTACCCACATTTACTGTTGCAGACCGCAGACATTCTACCCACATTTACTGTTGCAGACCTCAGACATTCTACCCACATTTACTGTTGCAGACCTCAGACATTCTACCCACATTTACTGTTGCAGACCTCAGACCTTTTACCCACATTTACTGTTCCAGACCGCAGACATTCTACCCACATTTACTGTTGCAGACCGCAGACATTCTACCCACATTTACTGTTGCAGACCTCAGACATTCTACCCACATTTACTGTTGCAGACCTCAGACATTCTACCCACATTTACTGTTGCAGACCTCAGACCTTTTACCCACATTTACTGTTCCAGACCGCAGACATTCTACCCACATTTACTGTTGCAGACCGCAGACATTCTACCCACATTTACTGTTGCAGACCTCAGACATTCTACCCACATTTACTGTTGCAGTTCGCAGATATTCTACCCACATTTACTGTTGCAGACCGCAGACTGCATTCTACCCACATTTACTGTTCCAGACCGCAGATATTTTATCCACATTTACTGATCCAGACCGCAGACATTTTCACAAGCTACCCCACGATAAATGCAGTTTGTATTGCATCGAATGTGAACGCCAAACATTCTACCGAAATGTACTGGCCCATACGTTAAACAGCCTCACAAACTATCTAAGGAGGTTGAATGTAGTTTGTATTATGGCGTATGGTAATTAAGTAGACGACTAAATGACAGTACACCATCATTAGATAGGACAAGTGCAATGGGATAACAAGAGGAAAGCCATGTATTTACGATGTTCCGGAGAAACTCTAGAGACCTAATTTGATATTATCTTTTGAATTATGTGCCAGCATTGATTTTCCGTGTGGCTGGTTCCGGGAGAAACGATAGGATAAGATCATATTATGGGGCCAACTTAACATTCGTTTGTTTCTTGTTTTCCTAGCGATACATGTGTATTGGCAACACTAAGCTATAATATAATAATATAATAATAACAAAATAATAACAACAAGTATTACCATAATAATAATAATAATAATAATAATAATAATAATAATAATAATAATAATAATAATATAATAATAATAGTATATAATAATAATAATAATAGTAATAATAATAATAATAATAAAGTTTTATTTAACGAGATAACCCATGTGAACAATTAAGTCAATCTAGTTTGAGGTCCTCACCAAAACATAAAATAAAATAACACAATGAACCATTTGCAAAAAATGACCATTCATACAGACTGGCTATGTGACGTCTGACCATTCATACATACTGGTTATGTGACGTCTGACCATTCATACAGACTGGCTATGTGACGTCTGACCATTCATACATACTGGTTATGTGACGTCTGACCATTCATACAGACTGGCTATGTGACGTCTGACCATTCATACATACTGGTTATGTGACGTCTGACCATTCATACAGACTGGCTATGTGACGTCTGACCATTCATACAGCTGGCTATGTGACGTCTGACCATTCATACATACTGGTTATGTGACGTCTGACCATTCATACAGACTGGTTATGTGACGTCTGACCATTCATACAGACTGGCTATGTGACGTCTGACCATTCATACAGACTGGTTATGTGACGTCTGTCCCCATGGGAAAATTGAAAAACTATAATAAATATCAGTATTAATTTATACAACATATTACATAGCAATGACGGCACAATGTATACATATATACTTGTTAGAATATTCATTAACAACATGTATATACAACATATTACATAGCAATGACGGCACAATGTATACATATATACTTGTTAGAATATTCATTAACAACATGTATATACAACATATTACATAGCAATGACGGCACAATGTATACATATATACTTGTTAGAATATTCATTAACAACATGTATATACAACATATTACATAGCAATGACGGCACAATGTATACATATATACTTGTTAGAATATTCATTAACAACATGTATATACAACATATTACATAGCAATGACGGCACAATGTATACATATATACTTGTTAGAATATTCATTAACAACATGTATATACAACATAATATTTATGTCTTACATCAATTCACGAGTATGCATGTGAAATCACATGTTCAGTTCTGTGACACACCGTGAGAAGAATAATGTTATTGATGATAGCATAAAGTATTTCGTTTTTCAACACTGTTATATTAAATATACATGGACTATTAGCTTGTAACAATACGTTCGGTCTTTTCCAACAACCCGTGTTTATGTAAAGAACTATAAGTTTGTGATACAGAAGGCATTCGAGCAAAAAGTGAAATTCATCTTCTAAACTATTACATAATTGACAGTTGTAATAATTTATGTATATGAATCATTTATAATACGACAGAACAGTGTAAATATGTTTGATTAATCACACCGTAATGTATGTATTCATCCATGCTTAATACTACTGGTATTATTCGTGGCGTATATTCAGAACCTACTAAATACCCAGTAGTGTTGTTGTTGTTTTTTTTAAACTTTATTTATTAGACAACGATTGCGAAACAAGTTTTAACAACTTATATTAATCACTCTCGTTGGCGCGGATGAAAGTGTATATGTTGTCATTCATGTGTGAGGAAACCGGAGTACGCGGAGAAAACTCACCTGTCCGATCTGGCGACCACCGTAGCAACTCACATACTTCCCGGTCCGAGGATTGAACCCGGGTTACATTGGTGAGAAACGAGCGCGCTAACCATTGAGCTAATCGGACAGCCAATAGTGATCATGCATTTCAACCTCATGTACTTCATGTTTATATTGTACAGTCTACATCCGTTATGTTAAAGTCGGTTATGTCGAATTATCCGGTTATCTCGAAGTCGGATCAAAGTCCCGTTTCAGACACTATCATATAACTGACTATTTTATATCAAATTTCGCTACGTCAAACTTCTGATATGTCGATGTATTTGTTGTTGTCCGACGGATCTATTCTGGGACATAGGGCAGCCACCGCAGTTCGCCATCCGACCTGGTTTGTTGCCGTCCGCTCGACATCTCCCCGTGACATCCACACCTTCTGGTGCGCAGCTGTCAGTGTCCCATACCATGTCATGACCGGTCATCCTCTCTTCCGAGTTCCCTGAGGGTATCCAGTCCAGGAATTGTCGGGCTATATTCCACTGATCTCGTCTGTGTGTGTGTCCTATCCACGTCAACTCTCGTTCTTTGAGCGTGCCTGTGATTGGGATATATATACATTGTATATATAACAAACACTGTTGTCATGTTGATAACTATAAGTTACAATACTGACACCATACAAACTGCACTTTTATTTATACTGAGCGTTACTTTTTCGTTACACATTTTAGAATTATGGATGTTACTATCATGTATGATTAATCCATCACACATTGCATTAATCTACCCAATATTTCGCACATTTTGATAGCAAATGTGCCTATATTATTTTCCTAAAAGGATATAATGTTTACCTCTAAGGCACGTGCACCGTTTCTTGTTGATGTCAGTATATATTTGATCATTTAACAATTTTATGTTTCCATAAAATGTTATGTTTAAAGCGACATTACATCGCAAAAAGCAAATAAAATGCCTTTTTTCACGTATAAATGCATTGTTATTAAACCTTCTCCACATACATCGAACACTAACAATGAATCAAGTCAACAGTGTTTTGTGGTATGCAAACTTTCAAACGTGAAAGTAGGATTTCATATAACGGTCATCCAGGTTCCTGAATTGACGTTTGTTGTCATTGAAGTCATTTACTAAACACGCGATACTTTCGTTCAGAGATAATTTAATTAAGATTAGTCTACAAATAAATATGCATAGGTACACATGTGAGATATAACGGTAAATATGTAACATAAATCGTGTTAGTCAGGATAAACGCGTTGTATTACGCATGAATGTCTATTTACATGATTTTGTTATGTCAACAAACCGCGTATACGACGTTTGTTTAATTGTTGAAATACTCAGTTTTTGAGGCAAATATTTGGAAATATATTATACCACATACTAGCAAATTACATTCTGCAGACATTTGCGTTTTTACCGATGTAGTGTCGCTTTAACGTTACTTAATAAAATATTAATTCTTGAATCGGGTAATACTAAAACTATTGCAAATTGAACAGCCATTGCTCAACGACAGACAATAAACTTTCACTGTTAACGGTAAATATGCAAATTGTCAATTCCCCGAGCTAATAAAGAAATGGGGTTTTTCTGCTTGATTAAAGGCAGTCTCAACTTGATCCAGCGCCCGATAACGTCACATTGCTCGTGTAGTGGAATGTTTCACATGCTCCGATACCACAGTTGTCAGTTATAAGGCTAGCAAAATAACAACTAGCTTCTCGTACGTAGTATTCCAGGCGCACATTTTATATGTTACGTCCCCCCTCCTTACTTATTGCAGAGCGTCATTTCCTGTTTCCTATTTCAATTTAGAACTGTGAAACAGTTTGAGGATAATACACTGTACACATAAACGTGAATTTGTCGTCATCGGAGTACATGAATTTCACATGTGGGTGAAGTTAGCAGTGAGCAGTGTACTGCCAGTGTACTGCTGTACTGCTGGCAGTGAGCAGTGTACTGCTGTACTGCTAGCAGTGAGCAGTGAGCAGTGCAATCCAGCAGTGAGTTATGTATTCTAGTAATGAATGATGTGTATATGCCAAATTTCGAAAAATAAATAAATAAAAATAATACAAAAAGTTTTTTATATTTTTACTGCCAGTGTACTGCTAGCAGTGAGCAGTGAGTAGTGTAATCCAGCAGTGGGTAGTGTAATCCAGCAGTGAGTGGTGTATTCTAGTAGTGTATGATGTGCAAATGCAAATTTTCGAAAAAAAATTATAAAAATAATAAAAATATTTTTTATCTTTTTCCGTACTTGCTGCGTTTCTAGCACATCTACTACAATACGCCTACTACAATACGCCTACTACAATACGCCACTCACTGTTGGATTACACTACCCACTGCTGGAATACACTACTCGTACATTCCCCACTGCTCACTGCTAGAAACGCAGCAAGTACGGAAAAAGATAAAAAATATTTTTATTATTTTTATTATTTTTTTCGAAAATTTGCATTTGCACATCATACACTACTAGAATACACCACTCACTGCTGGATTACACTACCCACTGCTGGATTACACTACTCACTGCTCACTGCTAGCAGTACAGCAGTACACTGCTCACATTTTTTATTATTTTTATTTATTTATTTTTCGAAATTTGGCATATACACATCATTCACTACTAGAATACATAACTCACTGCTGGATTACACTACTCACTGCTAGCAGTACAGCAGTACACTGCTCACTGCCAGCAGTACACTGCTCACTGCCAGCAGTACAGCAGTACACTGGCAGTACACTGCTCACTGCTTACTTCACCCACATGAATTTCACACTAAACTTTTTTCACGCGGTGTGACGCGTTGCGGAAACAGAATGTACATACAAATAGCGTCGACGCTTTATATTTTAATATACCACAGACGGATATGTATTCCAGTGGTAACACACTCTACTTGTAATCTAGGGATCGCAGGTTCGATCACCCGTCTGACCATACTAAAATTAACAGTCTTTCAGATGGGACGTTAAACCGAGGTCTCGTGTCGGTGCTTTACACCGTGCACGTAAAAGAACCAGAGGAGACTCTGTAATGGGTCTCTGTCTGTATCATTGCACTATCCTCCAAAATCTAAAATTACTAATCTCTTCAGGAGGCGTCGTTCATATGGGCAACCGGTAGCGACGATAAATAAACGTAAAAACACATTTTAATATAATTATACACTGCCTTGCTTAAGGTGGGTGGATTTTTTTATTTTGGAATTGTCAATCAAAATTGTCCGTTCGTCCTTGTAGCGGGGCACATATATCGGTTGTTCCATGTATACATGTACAATCTACATCCGTTATGTCGAATTCCGTCGGACCGAACAAAATACTTCGACATAACTGAAGCTTAACTTAACGAAATTCGATATAAACAGATCCGGTTATATGTAAAATGATAGTGTGTGAAACTGGATTTTGATCCGACATCGAGATTACCGGAGAATTCGACATAACCGATTTTGACATAACGAATGTAGACAGTACGTACTTCTCATAAACCCTGTTTAATACTAGTATATAAAGGTAGCTGCTTCTATTCAAAACATTTCTATCGGTAGACATGCTCATATCTACATTAATGACATTTGCGACATCTTGGTATGTAAGTTCAGCCAGCAAGTAATTGTTTGTTAAATAGCGGGTGAAAGGTTTATGACAGGTTCATGAGAGAGGTTGACAATTAATGAAGCCTTCCTCATCCGTACTCCACTCTTCACTCTGCAACACTGTTTTTAATTGCAGATCGTGCATAGGTCTTGAGTTAGACAAGCTGAGCATGTACTGTAGCAATAACTTAAGATGTTGTGCTGTTTGTAAGGCATTAGAACAAACGTTAGTGCATTGCTAGCCTGCATTGCTATGTCTCGACATGAGATCTCTGTTTATCGTCATGGTACCTCTGTTTATCGACATGGTACCTCTGTTTATCGACATATTACCTCTGTTTATTGACATGTTACCTCTGTTTATCGACATGGAACCTCTGTTTATCGACATGGAACCTCTGTTTATCGACATGGAGCCTCTGTTTATCGACATGGAACCTCTGTTTATCGTCATGTGACCTCTGTTTATCGTCATGGAACCTCTGTTTATCGTCATGGGACCTCTGTTTATCGACATGGAACCTCTGTTTATCGACATGTTACCTCTGTTTATCGTCATGGAACCTCTGTTTATCGTCATGGGACCTCTGTTTATCGTCATGGGACCTCTGTATATCGTCATCCGACCTCTGTTTATCGTCATGCGACCTCTGTATATCGTCATGCGACCTCAATTTATCGTCATGCGACCTCTGTATATCGTCATGCGACCTCTGTTTATCGTCATGCGACCTCTGTTTTCGTCATGGGCCCTCTGTATATCGTCATGCGACCTCTGTTTATCGACATGGAACCTCTGTTTATCGTCATGAGACCTCTGTTTATCGTCATGGGACCTCTGTATATCGTCATGCGACCTCTGTTTATCGTCATGCGACCTCTGTTTATCGACATGGAACCTCTGTTTATCGACATGTTACCTCTGTTTATCGCTATGGAACCTCTGTTTATCGTCATGGGACCTCTGTTTATCGTCATGGGACATCTGTATATCGTCATGGGAACTCTGTTTGTCGTCATGCGACCTCTGTTTATCGTCATGGGACCTCTGTTTATCGTCATGGGACCTCTGTTTATCGTCATGGGACCTCTGTATATCGTCATGCGACCTCTGTTTATCGTTATGGGACCTCTGTATATCATCATGAGACCTCTGTTTATCGTCATGGAACCTCTGTTTATCGTCATGGAACCTCTGTTTATCGTCATGTGACCTCTGTTTATCGTCGTGGGACCTCTGTATATCGTCATGTGACCTCTGTTTATCGTCATGCGACCTCTGTTTATCGTCATGGGACCTCTGTATATCGTCATGCGACCTCTGTTTATCGTCATGCGATCTCTGTTTATCGACATGGAACCTCTGTTTATCGTCATGCGACCTCTGTTTATCGTCATGGGACCTCTGTATATCGTCATGCGACCTCTGTTTATCGTCATGGGACCTCTGTATATCATCATGGGACCTCTGTTTATCGTCATGGAACCTCTGTTTATCGTCATGGAACCTCTGTTTATCGTCATGTGACCTCTGTTTATCGTCGTGGGACCTCTGTATATCGTCATGCGACCTCTGTTTATCGTCATGCGACCTCTGTTTATCGTCATGGGACCTCTGTATATCGTCATGCGACCTCTGTTTATCGTCATGCGACCTCTGTTTATCGACATGGAACCTCTGTTTATCGTCATGCGACCTCTGTTTATCGTCATGGGATCTCTGTATATCGTCATGCGACCTATGTTTATCGTCATGCGACCTCTGTTTATCGTCATGGGACCTCTGTTTATCGTCATGCGACTTCTGTTTATCGTCATGCGACCTCTGTTTATCGTCATCGGACCTCTGTTTATCGACATGTTACCTCTGTATATCGACATGTGACCTCTGTATATCGACATGGGACCTCTGTTTATCGTCATGGAACCTCTGTTTATCGTCATGGTACCTCTGTTTATCGACATGGTACCTCTGTTTATCGACATGGAACCTCTGTTTATCGTCATGGAACCTCTGTTTATCGTCATGTGACCTCTGTTTATCGACATGTTACCTCTGTTTATCGTCATGCGACCTCTGTTTATCGTCATGCGACCTCTGTTTATCGTCATGCGACCTCTGTTTATCGTCATGCGACCTATGTTTATCGTCATGTGACTTCTATATATCGTCATGCGACCTCTGTTTATCGTCATGCGACCTCTGTTTATCGACATGCGACCTCTGTTTATCGTCATGGGACCTCTGTATATCGTCATGCGACCTCTGTTTATCGTCATGCGTCCTCTGTTTATCGTCATGCGACCTCTGTTTATCGTCATGCGACCTCTGTTTATCGTCATGCGACCTCTGTTTATCGTCATGCGACCTATGTTTATCGTCATGTGACTTCTATATATCGTCATGCGACCTCTGTTTATCGTCATGCGACCTCTGTTTATCGACATGGGACCTCTGTATATCGACATGGGACCTCTGTTTATCGTCATGGCACCTCTGTTTATCGACATGGTACCTCTGTTTATCGACATGGTACCTCTGTTTATCGACATGGAACCTCTGTTTATCGTCATGGAACCTCTGTTTATCGTCATGTGACCTCTGTTTATCGACATGTTACCTCTGTTTATCGTCATGCGACCTCTGTTTATCGTCATGCGACCTCTGTTTATCGTCATGCGACCTCTGTTTATCGTCATGCGACCTATGTTTATCGTCATGTGACTTCTATATATCGTCATGCGACCTCTGTTTATCGTCATGCGACCTCTGTTTATCGACATGTGACCTCTGTTTATCGTCATGGGACCTCTGTATATCGTCATGCGACCTCTGTTTATCGTCATGCGTCCTCTCTTTATCGTCATGCGACCTCTGTTTATCGTCATACGACCTCTGTTTATCGTCATTCGACCTCTGTTTATCGTCATGGGACCTCTGTTTATCGTCATGGGACATCTGTATATCGTCATGCGACCACTATTTATCGTCATGCGACCTCTGTTTATCGACATGGAACCTATGTTTATCGTCATGCTACCTCTGTTTATCGTCATGGGACCTCTGTTTATCGTTATGGGACCTCTGTATATCGTCAGGGGACCTCTGTTTATCGTCATGCGACCTCTGTTTATCGACATGGAACCTATGTTTATCGTCATGGGACCTCTGTTTATCGTCATGCGACCTCTGTTTATCGTCATGCGACCTCTGTTTATCGTCATGCGAACTCTGTTTATCGTCATGCGACCTTTGTTTATCGTCATGGGACCTCTGTATATCATCATGCGACCTCTGTTTATCGTCATGCGACCTCTGTTTATCGACATGCGACCTCTGTTTATCGTCATGGGACCTCTGTATATTGTCATGCGACCTCTGTTCATCGTCATACGACCTCTGTTTATCGACATGCGACCTCTGTTTATCGTCATGGGAGCTCTGTATATCGTCATGCGACCTCTGTTTATCGTCATGCGACCTCTGTTTATCGTCATGCGACATCTGTTTGTCGTCATGCGACCTCTGTTTATCGTCATGGTACCTCTGTTTATCGTCATGCGACCTCTGTTTATCGTCATGCGATCTCTGTTTATCGTCATGCGACCTCTGTTTATCGTCATGGGACCTCTGTATATCGTCATGCGACCTCTGTTTATCGTCATGCGACCTCTGTTTATCGACATGGGACCTCTGTTTATCGTCATGCGACCTCTGTTTATCGTCATGCGACCTCTGTTTATCGTCATGCGACCTCTGTTTATCGTCATGCGTCCTCTGTTTATCGACATGGGACCTCTGTTTATCGTCATGCGTCCTCTGTTTATCGACATGGGACCTCTGTTTATCGTCATGCGTCCTCTGTTTATCGACATGGGACCTCTGTTTATCGTCATATATATATATATATATATCAGTCATACATGTCTTATTTAACAGTTCCGACAAAACGAAACAAAAGGACAGTGAAATGCATATTAAACTCAAACATACGTTGTATACATGTTGTATAAACAACACACAAGGTAATACCCCAAACACACGCTGTATTCGTGGTGTACAAACACCCCCTCCAGGATAACCCCAAACGTACACACTGTATGCATATTGTACAAACACTCCCAGCTAATACCCCAAACGCACACACTGTATGCTTATTGTACAAACACCCCCAGCTAATACCCTAAACACACACTGTATATATGTTGTATAAACACACCCAGCTAATACCCCAAACGCACACACTGTATACATGTTGTATAAACACCCCCTGCTAATACCCTAAACACACACTGTATATATGTTGTATAAACACACCCAGCTAATACCCCAAACGCACACACTGTATACATGTTGTATAAACATCCCCAGCTAATACCCTAAACACACACTGTATATATGTTGTATAAACACCCCCAGCTAATACCCTAAACACACACTGTATACATGTTGTATAAACACCCCCAGCTAATACCCCAAACACACACTGTATACATGTTGTATAAACACCACCCCAAAATAACACCCCTTTATGGCACAACAGCATAAGCATTGCCCCTTACTTCGTGTTTTACGTTTTATTTATCGTCGCTACCGGTTGCCCATATGAGCGACGCATCCTGAATAGATTAGTCATTTTAGATTTTTGGAGGATAGTGCAATGATACAGACAGAGACCCATTCCAGAGTATCCTCTGGTTCTTTTACGTGCACGGTGTAGTGTAAAGCACCGATACGAGACCTCGGTTTAAAGTCCCATCTGAAAGACTGTTAATTTTATTAGGGTCAGACGGGGGATCGAACCTGCGATCCCTGGATTACCAGTCCAGCGTGTTACCACTGGACTACAGATCCGTCTGTATTGTCCCGTACATCACGAACCCTGGGTTATATGCTTAATGAATCATAATATGCATACACAACCACAGGAGGCAAAACACCCAAGCATTGCATCTATATTCCTAAACGTACACGTATTCTCGAACCCCAGTTAGCAGGTACCTAATTCAATCAATCAATTTATCGAGTTAATCTTTGATCAAAATAACAGATATTTCTGAGATTGATTATACATGATGATGATTGAATTATTTACCCTCGCCTCCGGCGAACCATGTGGGCGAGCGTATGATGGATTGATTGATTATACAGAATGTAATGATAAATTTACAATGCTGGGTATCAAGACACTGAACTGTCGCTTCTATTGTTTGTAACACGAAGACTGTGCTCGTTCAACGGGTTAGCTTTCATGTTTTGAAAAGTGTTTAAAAATCCAACATTAAGTGAAATAATTGATTGTATTGTTTGAAAGATGTTTTATGTAGCCGTCATAATGTTTGGTTACACATTCAGTATGTTTGTTACACATTCAGTATGTTTGGCTACTCACGCAGTATGTTTGTGAATATGTTTGGCGTTTAAAGGAATGGCTTCCATGGCTATTCAATCGGAGCTCTGGGCTGTGTGTATAAATATTCAAAATTAAGAAAAACATAAAACATTAAAGTTGTCAGGAAAATAACTGTTCACAGTTACTATATTCACCTAAATATTTTGGATTCATTAAATATTGGAAATAAAAAGGTAACTACTATATTTTCATTACCGTTTGCTATATTTGGGTTTATAATTCTCACGTTTTTCAATCAATAATCAGTAACACTCTTGTGTATTTCCAAAAATAATTATCTGTATTTTTGGTTTTCATGTTGAAAATTGAATAAAAACATGATTGTACAATGTTGGACTATCAAGTTTTCTTTGCGGCAGGGAGACAACTGTAGTACGACATTTGTGAGCGTAGTTTTCACAGTTGCCTCCCATCTATATATCCCATGCTAGATTACATAACAGAGAGTTGAAGTGTTGATATATTTTGCCTGGTCAGTCATATACATATATTTTAATACCGAGATCATTAATTGGGCCGTATTGAGTTTCTGATAATATCAACAAAATAATGTCATTTTGCCAGAGGTAAATTAGTGAAAAATCGACAGACTGGAACACAGGCTATGCGAACAATACAAACTACTCTGTAGGTCTACCTACTGTACACCAGCTATGATGTTTCAAACTTTTTTGAAATTATGTTTCAATGTGTCAAGTTTATTGGCATTATCAGCAATACATTGCCTTTGGCCATTTACATAAGTATAAACTATGGCAAAGACATACACAAATAAATATACATACATACGCATGTTAAGAAACAGTGATATTATCTAGGGTATTTTTTCTTAGTAACATAGATTCCTTTATATACTTAGATAGTTTAACAATTCTATTTTATTCTTAGAAGACATGATATTATTGAATTTCTGTACACACGGCCAAGATATATTACCAAGGTATTTAGTTCTTAAACTTGTGTATCTCGTACAACATAGCAAAAAGTGATACTCCGATTCAACCGACTTTTGGTTACATAATTTACATAATCGATGTTCTCTTTCTATAGCATTATATCTACCAAATTCAATTTCTAACGTGTGTGAACATAATCTTAAGCATGTGAAACACTTTCACAAGTCATCACTAACAATCGTATCAATATATTCTTCAAATATAAATTCATTTTTAAATTTACAATAATAGTCTAATTTTGTCATTGTGCTTATGGATTCTCTCCATTCTTGAATAAACTGGTCACGTATTATGAATAAGGTTATTGGTATTTTTGTGACTTCTTTAACAGCATGTCAGCTAAATTATGGCATTATCGAGCAAACTTACTAAGTGCCGTATACCGCAAACAATGGCGAACGTATCACTGTCTCAGTGGTTTATAGGTAGAAGTACAATGCATATACCGCAAGCAATGGCGAACGTATCACTGTCTCAGTGGTTTATAGGTAGACGTACAATGCATATACCACTGTAACCTATCATCACCGATGATTCGAACTAGGCAACTTTGGAGGCGTGAAATACACTGGTTGATTGTGTGGTTTACGCTTATTTATCGTCGCTACCGGGTGCCCATATGAGCGACCGCTCCTGAAGAGAGTAGTCATTTTAGATTTTGAAGGATAGTACAATGATACAGACAGAAACACATTCCATATAGTTTCCTCTTGTTCTTTACGTGCACGACCTAAAGCACCGAAACGAGACCTGGTTAAAAGTCTCGTCCGAAGGGTTGATATTAGTCATCGTTAGTATGGTATTGCGGTAGTGGGGAATCGAACTTACGACTCATGGAATACAAGTCCGGCGTGTTAACCGCATTGTATCCGCTAATCTGTTTGATTAATTATTGTAACCCTTGTATGTACAGATAGTTCGCTCTAGATAATGTACAGGTTGATTAACTACAATGCTTGAACTTTATTCTGTTCTAGTTGATGAAATGGCCAACGTAACAGACATTGCAGAGATTGTGAAGACGTGGGCGTGGACGAATTTTGTCAAAACACGAGGAAAAGATCATCAGAAACTGAAATATGACGACGTCAAAATGGACATAAACTGGTCACGTGTCCGATTTAATCCGAGTCCTCCCGAATATTTGGAATCGAGTATGGTCGACCAACCGAAATCTAAGATGGTTTTTACTTCCACGTTTGAGAATAATACTGAATCGGAGCAGCAGCATTCGTTCACGACGGAAAGAACGACCGTATGTACATCGACGACGGCCATTTCCAAAGGATATACACAAGGATTTCATTTAGAAATGAAAATTGGACTTCCGGAAGAAGTGGCTAGCATTACGTCGGGATTTGGTCGCGAGACAACCGTTGAAAGTACAGAGGAAACTACAAATGAGCAGTCTATTACTTGGGCAGTGGACAGTAACATTAAAGTTCCACCAAAACACAAGACTATCGCGAAAATGGTAGTGAAAGAGAAGGAGTTTAACAGCAAGTTCAAGCTTACCGTTAGAATACGCGGCATGGTTATAGTGGCCTTCACAAATCTACGCGACAACAATAGTTTCATACATAGTACTGAAGGGGACGTTTCACAGATCTTGGACGATGCCAAAGGTTATTCGGGGTACAAAATAGAAGGGAAAACTGCTGTGTTTGACGTGGAAGGACGATCGCAGTTCAGATTCGGGGTAGAACAAAGAGTGAAGTTAGATGAGGAGCCTCTGTGAGGTGGAATGCTCCAACACGTGCCGTAGTGACTCAGACGTCTATGACAAACAGTGATTTATTCTCATGTGACCATTTGTATTTAAAATAGTAAAGCGTGTCGAACACGTAAATATTGAAATATTGTTACTGTAATAGCGTGCTCAAATGTTAAAACAAAATGCTAACTGTGGAAGCGAAAATGTTTTGAATGTTTTGTCATCACCGTCTCAACAACTTGTGGAAATTGTACTACATTGCAAGTTCGTGTTTACATTTAGCGGACTCCTTTACATTTGTATAGTTCGTTATTATATTTAGCGTAAGATTTTCTTACAAATTTACACCATTTCATATTCATACCTGTAGCTTCTTTAGGACACTCGACTCTTTATTGAATAGTGAATACACATCTTCCGTCATCCACACTAGTGGATCTAGTTGAGACAGTATTCCAATCTAATAGGTTTGATTAATGCTCGCCTCCGCCGAGGCACATGGGCGAGTGAATACTTCTAAGATGATTATGATCGTATTTCACGTTCAGTTGTCATTAGCACCTAACCAGTGAATACGAAAGAACTGTGGTGACATTCGCTTTTTCAACATTTCTGTTAAAATTGTGAAATCATGAAATCGTGAATTCATGAAATTGAAATCAGAAGTTAGGCATATTTGAGCAGAAGTTAGGTATATTTTAGCAGAAGTTAGGTATATTTGAACAGAAGTTAGGCATATTTGAGCAGAAGTTATGTATATTTGAGCAGAAGTTAGGTATATTTTAGCAGAAGTTAGGTATATTTGAACAGAAGTTAGGTATATTTGAGCAGAAGTTAGGCATATTTGTAGTTGATAGAATGGGAACAACAATGACGGCATGAAAATGCGTCATAATGCACAATATAAACGATTTGCTAAAGAATATAATTATATTTGATATAACTGCATACATTCTCATTGGGGATCACACTTTATATATACATGTAATAATATACATCCTATGTAGCTATGATATAGTCTTTTAATAAACTCAGTGTGTTTTTAAATTTCTATTCAATTCATTTCCAATTACGACAGTAATACTTAGTGTTTACAAATTTATTTTAGCTCGATTGCGAAATAAGTTCTTACAACTTATATTAATCACTATCGAGACCCCATTCCTGATGGAATCCATCGCCACGAGGAAGAGGCAACGTGGAATTTAAATGCCTTGCCTAAGGGCACACTCGTAACGGCTCAAGCGGGACTCGAACTCCGGACCTTTCGCACCTGAAGCGAACGCGCTACGACTGCGCTATCACGACTTCCACTACCAGTAATACTTACCAAACATGCCAGTGAATCAGTGGCACAATGTGACCAACTGATGGAGTTTGCAAACTTGAAACGGTTCCTGCATGTTCAGTCGCCTGCTTACTCTTAGATTGGACAGACTATGCGGCAATGTTCATATCAAAAGTGATGGAGGCATTTAATGTTTACGGCTGGCAAACAACATTTTAGACGTATTTATATGTTCTACGTCGATCTAGGGGGTTTGGCCGGCTGTGTTTTCAGCGCTTAACACATAAACGTGACACATCCAAAATGGCCCCCACCGGAACGATACAAATTCATTTTGGGCCATATCTTTGGTTCAGAACATGGTAAGAACATAAATGAAACATCATTTTGTAGGTTTTCAGGTACAATGAATCCTTTGAGGTCATTATTTAACCCTCAATATGCCAAGTAATCAATATGGCCGCCATATTAGGACAAAGTGAACATTTCACGTTTTGTTGTGATTCAAATTTGTGCCATTTTGCAAGTGACAACGTCAATATAAAATCAGAGAAAAACGTAGATACAAAAGTCGACCTTCGAAATAATTATTCGTGTATACAATTTTCTCCGAGGGTACTAGACATTGCTGTATCTGTTCTTCTAGTTTCATATATATATACTCACACGAAAAAGAAAGTATGCACTTGGTTAGAGGGGAAATTATATACTTATATTCACACGTAAAACAATGTTCTGATAATTGTCAAATTTCATTTAAAAGTAAAACATCGTGTAACCAATACATATTTACACATGTTGATACTAAATTTGTCTATTTATTGCTTCTATATATAAGCATAAAATGTTCCCTCTAACCAAGTGCACACTTTCTTTTTCGTGTGAGTATATATTTATAGCTACATGTATTAATTTATGAAAACCGTGTGTCGTCATTTTTCAGTTTGTACTGCCTAACTAATACAGGTTGCTATGGTAAAATGGGGCACACTCTGATCAAATACTGTCAAACCTATCTTAACTATCATAACTAATACAGGTTGCTATGGTAAAATGGGGCACACTCTGATCAAATACTGTCAAACCTATCTTAACTAACATAACTAATACAGGTTGCTATGATACAATGGGGCACACTTTGATCAAATACTGTCAAACCTATCTTAAGCAGCCAGCCATGTGAGTCACAGAAAGTGGCTGCTTAATAGAGGTTAATGTATAATAAAACAAGATATTGGGGGTCTGGAAACATTCTGCTTAATACAGGTTGGCTGCTTAATGGAAGTGACCACTAATGCAGGTTTGATTGTAATAGAGGTGACCACTAACACATCTTTGACTGTATAATAGAGGTGACCACTAACACAGGTTTGACTGTATAATAGAGGTGATCACTAACACAGGTTTGACTGTATAATAGAGGTGACCACTAACACAGGTTTGACTGTATAATAGAGGTGACCACTAACACAGGTTTGACTGTATAATAGAGGTGACCACTAACACATCTTTGACTGTATAATAGAGGTGACCACTAACACAGGTTTGACTGTATAATAGAGGTGACCACTAACACACGTTTGACTGTATAATAGAGGTGACCACTAACACAGGTTTGACTGTATAATAGAGGTGACCACTAACACAGGTTTGACTGTATAATAGAGGTGACCACTAACACATGTTTGACTGTATAATAGAGGTGACCACTAACACAGATTTGACTGTATAATAGAGGTGACCACTAACACAGGTTTGACTGTATAATAGAGGTGACCACTAACACAGGTTTGACTGTATAATAGAGGTGACCACTAACACAGGTTTGACTGTATAATAGAGGTGACCACTAACACAGGTTTGACTGTATAATAGAGGTGACCACTAATGCAGGTTTGACTGTATAATAGAGGTGACCACTAACACATCTTTGACTGTATAATAGAGGTGACCACTAACACAGGTTTGACTGTATAATAGAGGTGACCACTAACACAGGTTTGACTGTATAATAGAGGTGACCACTAACACATCTTTGACTGTATAATAGAGGTGACCACTAACACAGGTTTGACTGTATAATAGAGGTGACCACTAACACAGGTTTGACTGTATAATAGAGGTGACCACTAACACAGGTTTGACTGTATAATAGAGGTGATCACTAACACAGGTTTGACTGTATAATAGAGGTGACCACTAACAGTACAAACTCACATACCGGCTATCTACCCAGTACAAACTCACATACCGGCTATCTACCCAGTACAAACTCACATACCGGCTATCTACCCAGTACAAACTCACATATCGGCTATTTACCCAGTACAAACTCGCATACTGGCTATCTAACCGGAACAAACTACTCACATATCGGCTATCTACCCAGTACAAACTCACATACCGGCTATCTACCCAGTACAAACTCACATACCGGCTATCTACCTGGTACAAACTCACATACCGGCTATCTACCCAATACAAACTCACATACCGGCTATCTACCCAGTACAAACTCACATACCGGCTATCTACCCGGTACAAACTCACATACCGGCTATCTACCCAGTACAAACTCACATACCAGCTATCTACTCGGTACAAACTCACATACCAGCTATCTACTCGGTACAAACTCGCATACCGGCTATCTACTCGGTACAAACTCACATACCAGCTATCTACTCGGTACAAACTCACATACCAGATATCTACTCGGTACAAACTCGCATACCAGCTATCTACTCGGTACAAACTCACATACCGGCTATTTACCCAGTACAAACTCACATACCGGCTATCTACCCGGTACAAACTCACATACCGGCTATCTATCCGGTACAAACTCGCATACCGGCTATCTATCCGGTACAAACTCACATACCGGCTATCTATCCGGAATAAACTCACATACCGGCTATCTACCCAGTACAAACTCACATACCAGCTATCTACCCAGTACAAACTCACATACCGGCTATCTACCTGGTACAAACTCACATACCGGCTACCTACTTGGTACAAACTCACATACCGGCTATCTACCCAGTACAAACTCACATACCGGCTATCTACCCAGTACAAACTCACATACCGGCTATCTACCCAGTACAAACACACATACCGGCTATCTACCCAGTACAAACTCACATACCAGCTATCTACCCGGTACAAACTCACATACCGGCTATCTACCCAGTACAAACTCACATACCAGCTATCTACCCGGTACAAACTCACATACCGGCTATCTACCCAGTACAAACTCACATACCGGCTATTTACCCAGTACAAACTCACAAACCGGCTATCTACCCAGTACAAACTCACATACCGGCTATCTACCCAGTACAAACTCACATACCGGCTATCTACCCAGTACAAACTCACATATCGGCCATCTACCAGGTACACTCACATACCGGCTATCTACCCGGTACAAACTCGCATATCGGCTATTTACCCAGTACAAACTCGCATACTGGCTATCTAACCGGAACAAACTACTCGCATATCGGCTATCTACCCAGTACAAACTCACATACCGGCTATCTACCCAGTACAAACTCACATACTGGCTATCTACCCAGTACAAACTCACATACCGGCTATCTACCTGGTACAAACTCACATACTGGCTATCTACCCAATACAAACTCACATACCGGCTATCTACCCAGTACAAACTCACATACCGGCTATCTACCCGGTACAAACTCACATACCGGCTATCTAACCGGTACAAACTCGCATACCAGCTATCTACCCGGTACAAGGGACACAACACAACAGATTGAGCTGAAATTACAAATATTTATTGACTACAGAAAGGTATTGTACAATAGTACAAAATAGTATATACATGTATACACACAGTAATAATCTCAATGTGTTAATGATGATGGACAGACAACAAGCATGATAAACATACATTGTGGCTCAAAAAGAAACAATATTACAAAACTGGATACGAGACGTGATGGTAAATATTCTATTTACGACGTTGTGACGACTTTCCAAAACTTAAAATTAAATGTATTAAACAATTGGAAAAATGACAAACACAATTAATGAAAGTACAGTCAAACCTGTGTTAATAGAGGTCAAACGTATATAAAACAACATATTTGGAATCTGGTAACTGGTTTCTTAATACAGGTTGGCTGCTTAATGGAGGTGACCACTAACACAGGTTTGACTGTACATGTATCTAGATCCTTAGATTAATCTGCCATATAGTGTCGCGTGTCTCCGAGTTAACTTAATTATGAATACAATGCAACTACCGGAGTTACATCAACGAGCGATTACATTTGCTATTTGTAAAATAGTGAAACTAATGGTGCTGCAACATTTTTTGTCCTTGGGGGGGGGGGGAATAAAGTAGATAAAATACAAATTGAATAAACTATTTCTGTTTTTTAGGCAATACTGGTGTTTAAACGACGGAATGCACCTGGATATACAAAAGATTGGCCGCCAACAAGATATATTGTATGGAACACCATTATTAACAATGTTATATTTCGGGTTTTACGCCTGCATCAGCAACCATTTCGGGCTATATCGCCGCTGGGCAGTTTACTTAACAACACCTTTCCTTGGCAGGCTCCAGCGATTAACCAGTACTTGGGTGCCCCAACCTCCTTAAGAAACTGTCAACTTTTTCATATAAATGAGACACGGCCTGAGCGGGGCTCGATCCCGTGACCATCAGTGATGATAGGTTACAGTGGTATACAAGTCAGCGACCTTAACCACTCGACCACGGAGGCGGACCCATTATTAACTAATGAACGGAGAGGACATTTCATTGTCATAACTCTTTCAACTGCTAATGTCGCGTAAAAGAGCTTTTGCAAAAGGTCAAAAACCCGATCAGACAGAACAGAACGTGCCATCTGATCAGGCTATATACTAATTGCTCAACAGACAGTGGAGCTGAAGCACCGAATAGCAAACAATATAGATCCAGATCAATTTAATCATATTTTATTGCAACTCAATAGTACATAAAAAAAAAAAATTATACATACACATAAAGATACAATACATAGCATGAAAATACAAATGGCTTGGGCCGTTTTAAGAACATTACGCCGCGGCCGATCTGGATCTATGTTGTTTGCACATTGCTTTGAATCTATTGGGCGATGAAAGTGTTATGGTATAATCATGAAACTGAGAACTGCATGCATGAGCAGAGATAATACATGACCGATAGAAACACATGTAAACACAATGCATAGTTCCTGTGTGACGTCATCTACATGACCGATAGAAACACATACACATGTAAACACAATGCATAGTTCCCGTGTGACGTCATCTACATGACCGATAGAAACACATGTAAACACAATGCATAGTTCCCGTGTGACGTCATCATTCATACTGTGGCTGCCATTTTGATTGGCAAAGTTGATCAGATATTATATACCGAGTCAAAAAAGAAACGATACCAAACTAAAAATGACGTAAAATGGATAAAACCATAGAAAGGTTTAATACATTATTACGTATCAGTACCGGGTATCTTATTGCAACATCAGCCAACCATAAACACAGGTAAATAAACACCCGATAATCCTGGAACGCCGAATTTCCGATTTGCACGTGCTCCTCAACAAAGACAACTTCCTACACATGTACAAATCGGAAAACCGGTTTATTGTACTGGTATTGCATTATCATCGAGGAAAAACACCTTACATACCCATTGTTACCTCTAACAAAATGCCTAGGCTAAACCGCAATTAGAGAATGCGTTCCATTGGCATGATTGACGGCGGTTTATGTCAGCGTGACGTCGCAAATCGACTCGGGGGTTACGCGGATCACGATAACACGTCTACTTCAACGTTATCGAACACATGGATCGGTGGACGACCGTCCAAGATCTGGCCGACCATGTGTGACGACGCGTGAACAGGACCGTCACATTCGGACGTCACATTTACGTGACCGGTTCCTACCTGCTACGCACACAGCTGCCGTTACTCCTGGGATGACCAACAATCGCATCAGTGCACAAACAGTCAGGAACCGGCTCAGTGAACGTGACATTCGTGCCTATCGGCCATACGTTGGACCCATCCTGACACGACGTCACCGTGACGTACGGCGGGAATGGACGACGGAACGTGCTCGCTGGACTCGGTTACAGTGGAATTCGGTGATGTTTAGCGATGAATCGCGGTTCTGTTTGCGTCGAGCGGATGGCAGAGAGCGGGTATATCGCAGACACGGTGAAAGTTACGCCGACGCATGTGTACGTCAGGTCTATCTGTTCAGGGGGCGGAAGCGTTATGTCGTGGGGCGGTATCACCTTCGGCAGTCGCACTGAACTGTTAGTGGTGGACGGGAACCTAAACGCCCAGCGGTACTGTGATGAGATCCTTGCGCCAGTTGTTGTGCCGTTCTTTAACGCCAACAGAAACGTCACACTGTTCTAACAGGACAACGCCAGGTGTCATACTGCTCGGATTTCCACCACATTATTGGAGCAGAACAATATTGAAACCCTGCCGTGGCCTGCTTTGTCACCAGACTTGTCACCCATAGAACATTTGTGGGATACGTTAGGACCGCCGCGTCAGACGACGTCAGCCGGTAACGTTAAACCAACTGAGGGATGTTTTGCATCAGGAGTGGACAAATATTGACCAGCAAGAGATTCAGACACTCTTCCGTTCGATGCGACGGCGGTGCATTGCAGTGAGAGACGCAAATGGTGCCCATACTCGGTATTGATGTCTGTGTGAAAACTCCATTAGACCCCTGGCCGACGAATTACGTCATCACGCAGCAGACAGTTTCGGAGGCTCATTATGCTTTATGTGCTCCTCTTTCAAACATGTTGGACTATCATCTTATGAATTTTCAAAGAATTTTCTTAATAAATGTTGAAATTATAGACACATAAACACCAGGTATCGTTTCTTTTTTGACTCAGTATATATAATATATAGTAGCGTAATTTTGTTTTCATCCCATCACCATGGTTCATACATTGTTGGAAAGCTCTTAATGGACATATTTTTTGTATCATTCACAAATTTCTTATCAATAACGAATAAATAATAATTTACCTGTATATTAATATTTCAACTATGAAAATAGACTTTCAAAACTAGGTGCAAGTTAAGTTCTTATAATTTATAATCCATACATCATTGTCAAATAATAAATTATTATTTAAAAAGTACATTTCAATACCTTTAAAATCGTACCAAATTTTATATTAAGAAACCAAAATTAATAAAGTTATTGCAATTAAAGAATTACTAGTAAAATCATGAAATTGCCGTTAATAAAACTTGCCAGTCAAAATGGCTGCCAAGATAAGATCTTATCAGTGTTTTTGACTATTTTCACAGGCCGTGGGAACTATGTATAGTGCCTTATAATATCGGTGTTTTTGACTATTTTCACAGGCCGTGGGAACTATGTATAGTGCCTTATAATATCGGTGTTTTTGACTATTTTCACAGGCCGTGGGAACTATGTATAAGTGCCTTATAATATCGGTGTTTTTGACTATTTTCACAGGCCGTGGGAACTATGTATAAGTGCCTTATAATATCGGTGTTTTTGACTATTTTCACAGGCCGTGGGAACTATGTATAGTGCCTTATAATATCGGTGTTTTTGACTATTTTCACAGGCCGTGGGAACTATGTATAGTGCCTTATAATATCGGTGTTTTTGACTATTTTCACAGGCCGTGGGAACTATGTATAGTGCCTTATAATATCGGTGTTTTTGACTATTTTCACAGGCCGTGGGAACTATGTATAAGTGCCTTATAATATCGGTGTTTTTGACTATTTTCACAGGCCGTGGGAACTATGTATAAGTGCCTTATAATATCGGTGTTTTTGACTATTTTCACAGGCCGTGGGAACTATGTATAAGTGCCTTATAATATCGGTGTTTTTGACTATTTTCACAGGCCGTGGGAACTATGTATAGTGCCTTATAATATCGGTGTTTTTGACTATTTTCACAGGCCGTGGGAACTATGTATAAGTGCCTTATAATATCGGTGTTTTTGACTATTTTCACAGGCCGTGGGAACTATGTATAGTGCCTTATAATATCGGTGTTTTTGACTATTTTCACAGGCCTTGGGAACTATGTATAAGTGCCTTATAATATCGGCGTATTTGACTATTTTCACAGGCCGCGGGATATGTATTCTTGGAAATAAAATGTACAAAAATAAAAATAAGTAAAATACCACAACCTCTTTAAAATAACATATAAAATAAATCACACAACTATTTGATTGCAAACTTGTTAACTATATAATATAAAACAACTAATATACAGCTATAATAATATTGATTAATTAACTACATGTATATAATATTATATATCACATAACCATTCCACAATATCCGTCGGGCAGCTGTAATATTGGTTGCTAGAGAAAGAAGTACACAACATGTGGATGCACGTTCGCTTCAGGTCCGGAGTTTGAGCCCCGCTGGAGCTGTTACGATTGTGCCCTTAGGCAAGGCATTTGAATTCCATGTTGCCTCTTCTCTCTCCCTCGTGGCGATGGATTCCATCAGGAATGAGGTCTCGAGAGTGATTAATATAAGTTGTAATAACTTGTTTCGCAATCGAGCTAAAATAAATTTGTATTAAAAAAAGTACACAACAAATTGGGAGATGACAGACTCTTAGCTGTTTCCATGTATATATTGTAGTGGCTGTTAGCAAGGAGGGACCATTGAGATACATACATATAGGATCTTGCATGAGTGCCGAGTTCATACAATATTTTATGAAACAAGTTTTCGAATTTTGTTATTAAGCGAGCCTTTTGGCAAGCCATATAGCAAAATTCCAAAAATAGTTTGGTTCCCTAGACTTAGTTGGGTTCCCTAGACTTAGTTGGGTTCCCTAGACTTAGTTTGGTTCCCTAGACTTAGTTGGGTTCCTTAGACTTGTCAAGTTGGGTTCCGTAGACTTGTCAAGTTGGGTTCCCTAGACTTGTTGAGTTGAGTTCCCTAGGGTTCCTTTGACTAGTCGAGTTGAGTTCCCTTGATTTAGTTGGGTTCCCTAGACTTGTCGAGTTGGGTTCCCTAGACTTGTCGAGTTGGGTTCCCTAGACTTGTCGAGTTGGGTTGCCTAGACTTGTCGTGTTGGGTTCCCTAGACTTGTCGAGTTGTGTTCCCTAGACTTGTCGAGTGAAGTTCCCTAGACTTGTCGAGTGGAGTTCCCTAGACTTGTCGAGTTGGGTTCCCTAGACTTGTCGAGTTGGGTTCCTTAGACTTGTTGAGTTGTGTTCCCTAGACTTGTCGAGTTGGGTTTTAATGTCACACAAGCAAAGTTCTGATTATATGGTGCAACATGGCAAGACAATTTGGTTTCATATCTCATTATATAAAATATAAATATTTACATATTATACAAAACGTTCTGGAACGACATAGAGAAGACGGATGTAGTATACTGTACATATAGATCTATCGATTAAACGTTCTGGAACGACATAGAGAAGACGGATGTAGTATACTGTACATATAGATCTATCGATTAAACGTTTTGGAACGACATAGAGGAGACGGATGTAGTATACTGTACATATAGATCTATCGATTAAACGTTCTGGAACGACATAGAGAAGACGGATGTAGTATACTGTACATATAGATCTATCGATTAAACGTTTTGGAACGACATAGAGGAGACGGATGTAGTATACTGTACATATAGATCTATCGATTAAACGTTCTGGAACGACATAGAGAAGACGGATGTAGTATACTGTACATATAGATCTATCGATTAAACAAAGGAATACAGGTGGTTCTAACTAATGACAGTCAAAACCATTCAAATAAAAACATAAAACATGACATCAGTTCAGAGAAGATTCATAGCTTATCACAGATAGATGTAAATAAAATAATAAAACGACAGATATATAACTAGGAGGGTACGGAAGTAATATACAAGAAATATCACAATAGCTGTCATGAACGCCCCATCGAAGTGTGACCTTGAAGTTACAGACCTGGGTCATGTGTACCGTACATCACATCTATATGTTGATCATTTGTGGCACATTAGTTATGAAATCCCTCCATAGCTGAAGAAGTTATAGCTTGGATACGGATGGATAGTGCAAAAACTATTTCAATATTTCGTTGTTATCTTTTATCATATTTAAAGAGTACTAAGACTGGACTAACTCAAGGTATTGAGAGAATCTGGTGGACACACTTTTGCACATGAAGTGAACGCGCTACAACTGCGTTTGTTCAAGGTTGTTGCAAGGATAGAGTGCTTTTAGCAATTCAAGAACATTAACTCTGGCGCTACCAAATGCTTCATAATACCAGGTAGAATACAAGGCAGTACTGGGACAAACATTGGTCCTAAAATGTGATTCAACAATTCCACAGTATTCAAGACAATGGCCTACACGACATTTCAGAGACAATACCCGTAAATACTGAGGGGATTCAAGATACTGCCCCGGAGTAATGGATGGATACACAGACAACACAAACATAATATAGGGAAGGAACACTCAACAAACAAGAGGATCCCTACGTTTGGGGGATAGGGGAGGAACACTCAACAAACAAGAGGATCCCTACGTTTGGGGGATAGGGGAGGAACACTCAACAAATAAGAGGATCCCTCCATTTGGAGGATAGTGAAGGAACACTCAACAAACAAGAGGATCCCTCCATTTGGAGGATAGTGAAGGAACACTCAACAAATAAGAGGATCCCTCCATTTGGAGGATAGTGAAGGAACACTCAACAAACAAGAGGATCCCTCCATTTGGAGGATAGTGAAGGAACACTCAACAAATAAGAGGATCCCTCCATTGGGGGGATAGTGAAGGAACACTCAACAAATAAGAGGGCTAAGAAGGCTGAAATGTCAATAAGGGTACCGGGGACCCTGCGCTGACATCAAAAGTTCCTTTAAACACCAATATGAGACATGAAACTTTCAAGCCTGCTGGAATCACCAAAACATAGAATCCAGAACATATACATTGTAGGTAGCTTCTTACAGCTATTCAAGGGATGACAGAAATTCACACAATTAATTTTTTTAAAAAAGCACCAAATAATAATGAACACACGTCGGAATTGACTGCAATATTCACACATTACTGACACTAACACATTAACCCTTTCAACACTATAGACCTCAAAGTGGCCTACAAACAGTGCAGACACAGATGAGATGGCTCGTCATCAGGATCTGCACTTTTTGCCAGTAATATTACTATTTTTAGACAAGATTACCCATTTAGATTACCCAGATAAATGAACTGGTCAAAATGTAATTTTCTTATTAATTTATTGGTCTAAAAATATCATGCACCAGTCCATGTCAGTTACTTGGTGTTGAATGGGTTAATATCATGCACCAGTCCATGTCAGTTACTTGGTGTTGAATGGGTTAATATCATGGACCAGTCCATGTCAGTTACTTGGTGTTGAATGGGTGCACCAGTCCATGCCAGTTACTTGGTGTTGAATGGGTGCACCAGTCCATGCCAGGTACTTGGTGTTGAATGGGTGCACCAGTCCATGCCAGGTACTTGGTGTTGAATGGGTGCACCAGTCCATGTCAGTTACTTGGTGTTGAATGGGTGCACCAGTCCATGTCAGTTACTTGGTGTTGAATGGGTGCACCAGTCCATGTCAGTTACTTGGTGTTGAATGGGTTACTATACAAGCATCAGTCCATGTCAGTTACTTGGTGTTGAATGGGTGCACCAGTCCATGTCAGTTACTTGGTGTTGAATGGGTGCACTAGTCCATGCCAGTTACTTGGTGTTGAATGGGTGCACCAGTCCATGCCAGTTACTTGGTGTTGAATGGGTGCACTAGTCCATGCCAGTTACTTGGTGTTGAATGGGTGCACCAGTCCATGTCAGTTACTTGGTGTTGAATGGGTGCACCAGTCCATGTCAGTTACTTGGTGTTGAATGGGTGCACCAGTCCATGTCAGTTACTTGGTGTTGAATGGGTTACTATACAAGCATCAGTCCATGCCAGTTACTTGGTGTTGAATGGGTGCACCAGTCCATGCCAGGTACTTGGTGTTGAATGGGTTACTATACAAGCATCTAGATGTTTGTGTGTGTATAATCATTTCTTGCATACTATTACTACTATTATCATAAAGAATCAAAAAGGTTTAATCTAATTTATGCAGTTTCACAAAAACAACTCGTATATATCTAACACAAATCTAGTACTGGCCTGGAGGTTATAAAACTTTTCTCCAATCTCAAAGCTCAAGTCTCAATCGTCCGATTGGTTCACCTGACATTAACACTCAGAATCAACTTGAGTTTGAGTTCTGAGAAAAGTTTTATACCCTCGGGGCCAATAGTCGGATGTTAGCAACCACTATTATCACTGTTATGGTTTAGAAATGAGGGGACAATTCAAAGAAAACTAGCACAGCTAAGTAGGTAGAAATTGATCTGTTTGATCGGTTCTTAGAATAGACATCCACTAAGACATACCATTACTTCCAAACTCCTACATAATTACCTATGATAGCTTGTGAAACAGGTAGCCCCCGACTTGTTCGCTTCAGGTGCGAAAAGTCCGGAGTTTGAGCCCCTCTGGAGCCGTTACGATTGTGCCCCTAGGCAAGGCATTTAAAATCCACATTGCCTCTTCTCTCTCCCTTGTGGCGATGGATTCCATCAGGAATGAGGTCTCAAGAGTGATTAATATAAGTTGTAAGAACTTGTTTCGCAATCGAGCTAAAATAAATTTGTATACACTAAGTAGCCCGACTTGTCGCTGGTCTATCAGTACCTGTTTCTGTATAATGCTATATGTATTCCATTGGTTGGTTCCTGGTCTATCAGCACCTGTTTCTGTATAATGCTATATGTATTCCATTGGTTGGTTCCTGGTCTATCAGCACCTGTTTCTGTATAATGCTATATGTATTCCATTGGTTGGTACCTGATCTATCAGCACCTGTTTCTGTATAATGCTATATGTATTCCATTGGTTGGTTCCTGGTCTATCAGTACCTGTTTCTATATAATGCTATATGTATTCCATTGGTTGGTTCCTGGTCTATCAGCACCTGTTTCTGTATAATGCTCTATGTATTTCATTGGTTGGTTCCTGGTCTATCAGCACCTGTTATTCTGATGGTGCCTGCTCCAGTCCATTGTTACCAAGCATAACTATCCATGTAGATGTATCTTTCTTCTTCAACTTTAGAATTACTTGCTCCTTTTTGAACTGTAAAATGAAATGACCATCATTAAAATTTCTTATGCTGCACAAATGTACAATGTTTCAAGGTATTCTCTTCATTCTTGTGTGCATTGGACTCATTTAAACGTCTAGTAGGGTTCCCTCTGTCTGAATGTTTGTCTGCGCCACTTCTGTCGCCAATTGAAAAACACTGGAGCCAATTAAAAAAACTTGCAGCTATCTAAGAGCCATACAGTTCATAAATAAATATTTGAAGCCATGTATTTACAAAAAATTTAAAAAAAAGTTGCACCAAATATTTTCGTCAATTTAAAAAATATAGTGCCAATATTTGTTTTTTGCCGCAATTGGCGCCGACCGACAGCGGGAACCCTGGAACTTTAGGCCTATCGTTTGAGGTACAAACCAGATTGTGTGTGTGTTTTACGTTTATTTATCGTCGATACCGGTTGCCCATATGAGCGACGCCTCCTGAAGAGATTAGTCATTTTAGATTTTTGGAGGATAGTGCAATGATACAGACAGAGACCCATTCCAGAGTCTCCTCTGGTTCTTTTACGTGCACAGTGTAAAGCACCGACAAGAGACCTCGGTTTAATGTACAATCTGAAAGACTGTTAATTTTATTAGGGTCAGACGGGGGATCGAACCGGCGATCCCTGGATTACCAGTCTAGCGTGCTACCACTGGACAACAGATCCGTCAGACGGGGGATCGAACCTGCGATCCCTGAGGATCGAACCTGCGATCCCTGAATTACCAGTCCAGCTTGTTACCACTGGACTACAGATCCGTCAGACGGGGGATCGAACCTGCGATCCCTGGATTACCAGTCCAGCATGATACCACAGGACTACAGATCCGTCAGGCAGGGGATCGAACCTGCGATCCCTGGATTACCAGTGGACTACAGATCTGTCTGTCTTCAAAACCATACTGATCCAAACTTATCTTATACTGGCAGAATACATTATTTCCCATTGTTCACCATTAATATCTCATTGTGCTGAACAATTGAGTGTTATCTATTAGTGTGTGCTATGCATTCAGTATGGTTATCTGGGCTCATTCTGTGCTATGCATTCAGTATGGTTATCAGGGTTCATTCTGTGCTATGCATTCAGTATGGTTATCTGGGCTCATTCTGTGCTATGCATTCAGTATGGTTATCAGGGCTCATTCTGTGCTATGCATTCAGTATGGTTATCAGGGCTCATTCTGTGCTATGCATTCAGTATGGTTATCTGGGCTCATTCTGTGCTATGCATTCAGTATGGTTATCAGGGTTCATTCTGTGCTATGCATTCAGTATGGTTATCAGGGTTCATTATGTGCTATGCATTCAGTATGGTTATCAGGGTTCATTATGTGCTATGCATTCAGTATGGTTATCAGGGTTCATTATGTGCTATGCATTCAGTATGGTTATCAGGGTTCACTCTGTGCTATGCATTCAGTATGGTTATCAGGGTTCATTATGTGCTATGCATTCAGTATGGTTATCAGGGTTCACTCTGTGCTATGCATTCAGTATGGTTATCAGGATTCATTCTAGGTCAGAATATTTTGGGAGAAAGCACTCAATCACATCATTAAGTGGTGTTATTTAATAAATGTCAACAAAATATGCTTAAAATGCACAGTATACAACATTTGTACAGAATGAGTGATTTATAATGGGCCAGTGTATCTTACATGACAATAATGTTGTATGAAAATTGCACAAACAAAATGGGGGGGGAGGAAGTGGCCAGTGTCAGGGTCCATAGGGCGACTATTTAAGTTTTAACCCAAATCGCCATCTAGAATAAGCTGTGCAGTTATTCCGGGAGACACCTCCAGAAGTAAATTGATCATCATTTTATTATTTGGAGGAATGTACAAGGTACACACAATCCAATTCCGGACGCATCACTGGTCATTTTGGATGTACATGTATAGCAGACCTCTGTTTATAGTCCCATCCGACATACTGTTATTATTATTATTATAGTTGAATGGGAGATCAAACTCATCCTGTAATATCAGAAATGATCGCATTAATCTTTCTGACACTTACGAAACAAGAATATTCCATACATACCTCAACTTTGCAATCATCTAGAATGATCTCCCCTGGCAATATGACGTACATACCTCAACTTGGAATGATCTCCCCTGGCAATATGTCGTACATACCTCAACTTTGCAATCATCTGGAATGATCTCCCCTGGCAGTTTATTCACCTTGTGATGATACTTTGTTGTCTTTCCTTTCTTTGTAATACAGGCATTCAGCTCCAGGCTTCTGCAATACAACAACAACAAACACCTGACAGTAACACCAGGCAAGTGGAAGTCATGATAGCGCAGTGTTAAAGCATTCGCTTCAGTTGCGAAGTTTGCGCCCAACTGGAGCCGTTATGATTGTGCACTTAGGCAAGGCATTTAAATTCCGCATGCCTCTTCTCTCTCCTTCATGGTGATGGATTCCATCAGGAATGAGGTCTCGGGAGTGATTAATATAAGTTGTAAAAATCCTCGCAATCGAGCTAAAATAAATTTGTATGAACACCAGATAAATGCCAGCAACTACTGAAGTTGTACATAATAACATACTGATAGACATTCTTTGTCCATCTGTACTAATGGTATATATACATCGGCACATTGCCTATCAATGATATATAACATATCGTGGAAGTTGTGATATCACGTTTGCTAGTTCGGAGTTCGAGCCCCGCTGGAGCCGTTATGATTGTGTTCTTAGACAAGGCATTTAAATTCCACATTTCTCTCTCCCTCATTGCGACGGATTCCATGAGGAATACTGTCTAGAGTGATATAAGTTGTAGGAACTTGTTTCGCAATCGAGCTAACATAAATGTGTATAAACTACAGTAATGAAATATAATACCAATATATAACCTTGATATGAAAGTTCAAGACACCATCTCACACAATATCAATGTACATAAATCACTTTCAGGGTTCCCTCTGTCTGAATGTTTAACTTGGAACCAACTAAGAGCCATATAGTTAACAAATAAATATATGAAGCCATATATTTTCACCAATTCACAAAATGTAATGCCAATATTTGTTTTTTGTCGCAATTGGCGACCGATAGCGGGATCCCTGACTTTAGCATCTTCTATTCAAATATTTGGCACAAACAATAACTGAACTCTTGAATATACAGCAATTGTGTGTTTCTGAACAACAATACGACTTTAAGGCTGAATTGTATATACCAAGTTTCATTTCAATTGGATATGAACTAACTGAGGATTAAATGCCAGAAGAAAGTGTGGAGAACGCAATCATGGATTGACAGTTCAAACGCTATATGAATTATGGTAGCCAGGGAATTTGATATATTTTGGCTGGTCAGTCATATAAATGTATTTAAACACCGAGATCATTAATTTAATTGGGCAATGTTGAGTTTCTGATAATGTCATTTTGCCAGAAGCAAATTAGTGAAGAATCGACAGACTGAAAACAAGACTAGACTTCTGGCACTCAGCGTTATAAAAATGTTTCAATCCCTGAGCAAATATGCCTATCCTTGTGTGTGTTTTACATTTATTTATCGTCACTACCGGTTGCCCATATGAGCGACGCTTTCTGACGAGATCTTGGAGGATAGTGCAATGATACAGACAGAAACCCATTCCAGAGTCTACTCTGGTTCTTTACGTACACAGTTTAAAGTCCCATTCATTTTATTTGGGTCAGACGGGGGATCAAACCTGTGATCCCTGGATTACAAGTCCAACATGTTAACCACTGGACTACAGATCCGCATGTATGCCTATCCTGACTTACACAGTATCAAACTTCACATCTACTTCAGCCTCTCCAGACTTTGGTTTGGCAGCACCAAAGAACTTCTTTTCCACAGCCATATTAGGAATACCAAACGTTACTGTTACTTCCTCCATATCAGCACTCTCCTCTGTGTTAACTAAAAAACAATGTTCAGGTGCCAAGATTGTATAAATATGCCGGGTGTCAATAATGTATAGTCAAACCTTAAGTCTTAAGCAGCCAGCCAAGGGAGTCAGAGAAAGTGGCTGCATAGCACAGGTGGCTGCTTAATAGAGATCAAATATATAATAAAACAACCAATTGGGAATCTGGAAACTGGCTGCTTAATACAGGTTGGTTGCTTAATGGAGATAACTGTTTTCCGCTCTTTCTTTGCTTGGTTACTTCAATTGCGACCGGGGGGAGGGGGGGGGGGGGCGGGAAAAGGAGCAGGAATAAGGCTGCTAAAGAATAAAAGAGACTGGTTACATGTAGCTCAGATGCAATAATAACATATGGAAATATAAATGTATACATATATATAACTAGGATTCTAGTAATTTGTTGAAAGAATCTTATACCATAATATCTACACTAGTGTGTGGGTGGTTATGGGTGAGAGCCTCATGTGTGTCAATATTTAAACTTCTCTGCTCTTACATTGCTTGGTCACTTCATTACTACTCATTCTATGTTTTGGTACCTTTCAATCTTAAACTGTTTTTAAAGTCCTTAGATGTTTTACTTTTGATATGATTCCAACATACAGTCAAACCTGTGTTAGTGGTTACCTCTATTAAGCAGCCAACCTGTATTAAGCAGCCAGTTTCCAGATTCCCAATATGTTGTTTTATTATACATTTAACCTCTATTAAGCAGCCACCTGTGCTAAGCAGCCACTTTCTGTGATTACCTTGGCTGGCTGCTTAAAGACAGGTTTGACTGCAAATGTTTTTTCGAAAATATGTTATTGTGTAACGCTATTTGTAGATGTGATCTGATGCTTAATAAAACATCTTGTATGTCAAATTAGCTGTCCGATTAGCGCAGCGGTTAGCGTGCTCGCTTCTCACCAATGCAACCCGGATTCGATCCTCGGACCGGGAAGTACGCGAGATGTTACGGTGGTCGACAGATCAGACAGATGGGTTTTCTCCGGTTTCCTCCCACTTGAATGACCACATTTACGCTTTCAGATTAATTACGGTATGTACAATCAAATCTGTTGTTAGCTTAGCACATTTATCTGCTGTGTGTTTTACGTTTATTTATCGTCACTACCGTTTTCTTTTACGTGCACGGTGTAAAACTGTTTTGGTATAGTACAGTAAGCCCACACAGTGACCATAACGATAGAGGGCCTATTTCTAGAAGTACAATCATACATTAAAAACAAACATCGCTTCTCATAATTTACAATACACCCACCTATATATCACAAAATTCACCAGCGACAACACATAATCCTCAATATTGAGGGAGTGCCGAAATCACCAAGAAGAAGACATATTGTACAATAGAATACTTATCGAGGGAGGCTCATATACAGAATTATCTTGGGTGGCATGGGGTAGCAGCATGTGGGTTTGGGGTAGCAGCATGTGGGTTTGGGGGTATGAAGTCTCAAGTTATTTTTGTTTGTTTCAATTTTTTTTTAAACTAGGATTATTTTTTTAAATCATTATCTTGTAATTATTTTCAATTAAAAACCGTCATTTAGTTTAATCAAACATTATTAGGGGCCGTTTAACTGTTGGAAAAACATGTGGTCCAACCCTTTTGTTTTATCATGCTTTGTACTTGGTATCAACAAAGAAAGCAAACCAAACATTAGGATTTCTACGTAGAAACCTCCAGGTCAAATCTGAACCCCTTAAGACCATGGCTTACCAGACATTAGTGAGACCCCAGCTTGAATATGGCTCCGAGATCTGGTCGCCCCATACCCAAACATTGATAGACCAAATTGAAGGTGTCCAGCGAAGAGCAGCCCGTTGGATAAAGGCTGACTTCTATCGTACCTCTAGTGTTACAGACATGCTACATTCCCTAAATCTACGCAGACTAGATCAACGGCGTATTGACAATAGGTTATCCCTTATGTATAAAATTCATAATGATCTTGTTGCTATTCCCATTGAAAATTACCTAGTTCCCCTCTCCCGTCCTACTCGCCATTGCCATTCCTTAAGCTATAGGTTAATTACAGCAACAACAGACTACTACAAGTTCTCCTTCTTTCCGAGAACAATCTATCATTGGAACCACCTCCCTCCTGACATTGTCCATCTCCCTACCATAGAGCAATTCAATACGGCAGTTTGCCATATTGAACATGCCAGTCCCTAGTTGTTCTGCGTAGCTGCTTTTAAACTTTTACCACAACTTATTTTCATACCTTTTTAAATTATACTTTTAACTACTCATACTTTTAACTTCTTAGCAGTTTTTGACGCACAACATGTCTACGTCCCCGCGAGGGGTTCGACATTAAAGGAAGATAGATAGATTACTTAATGTTGTATTATGTATTGCTGCTACTGTACATGTAATGATCATGTATGATAAATTCAATAAAATATGATTTAAAAACTAAGAGACAGTAACGAAATATATGTCACAGGATGAAATGTTAATGTTTTATATTCACGCGGACCATAACTTGTAATATAAATAAATACCATCAACTACCACTTGTCCCTGTGATTCTCTTTAGATCATTACCATATGTCCCGTTATGTTTGTTCTTCCCACTTATCCTCAACTCCGATAGCCTATACTCTAACTGTTACTAACCCGGCACATGTAACTCGATCTACCATGTCCGGATACTTTGTGCAATCTTTAACTTGGAGAAGGGAGAGATAGATGAAATGAGGAGAGATACCAAGTTGAAGGAAAGGTTCTGGAGAGGCCTTAGATCAGAAAAGTTAAAGATTGCACAAAGTATCCGGACATGGTAGATCGAGTTACATGTGCCGGGTTAGTAACAGTTAGAGTATAGGCTATCGGAGTTGAGGATAAGTGGGAAGAACAAACATAACGGGACATATGGTAATGATCTAAAGAGAATCACAGGGACAAGTGGTAGTTGATGGTATTTATTTATATTACAAGTTATGTTCCGGGTCTGGTGCATGCCTACAATGCTACTCAGCATGATAGTACGGGTTTTTCACCGTATTTTCTAATGTTTGGCAGGCACCCTAGGCTCGCTATTGATGCTTTTCTAGGGTTACCTAAAGACAGTTTAACTTCAGGTCTACGTTCTGAGTACGTAGTTAAACTACACGATCGTCTACGTTCTGCTTATGCGAAGGCCCGGGAGATAGCCGCCAGAACGTCGTCATCGAATAAGTCTCGCTATGATAAGAAGGCTCGCAGCACAGTGCTTTATCCAGGAGATCGTGTTCTTGTACGCAACGTCACTATCCGTGGAAAACAGAAACTCGCAGACAAATGGGAGAATTACCCATACATTGTACTTCGTCAGCCTATTGAGGACATGCCTGTCTACGAAGTTAAGCGTGAGGGCTCACGATTCAAAAAGTCTCGGACACTTCATCGTAACCTTCTCCTTCCGTTTATGACTATCACAGACAGAATAGAAGAATCAGCGCTGACAGATGATGAGATAAACACGGATGCAGTCGATGATCCACTTGAAGCAGATGGAGAGCATGATTTGGACATGGATGATACGGGCAATGCATTTATCAATGCATCTGAGGATGAAAGTGACAAAGCAAGTATCCAGCCTGTTCGTCCATATATTATCCCCAGGAGACGGAAGCCTGGAGATATGGGATTGTCTCCACCATGCAGACCAGTAAGACAGCACAAGCAACCGAAATGGATGACGACGGGAGATTGGAAATTGTGACAAGCAACAGCACAGTTCAGCCTACATGATAGAGGTGATGATGTGTATTATATTTAATGATGTGTAGTATTTTGTGAACTAGGGTATGTGTGTGTATACTTGTTCATTTTACCATAGCCAAGTCTAGAGAATTATATATAACATTGAATGTTGGCTATTTAATATTGAACTTACGTCGCCCTTAGTTTTTGGTGAAGTAGTTGATTATATTGTTGAACGAGACAATTGAATGCACTGCAGTAGTGTAATATATATTACTAATGCTGGATGTATGTATGTATATATGTATTGTGTATGAACATGTATCCGACCGAACCTTATTGTTGCATATTGCAGCGCTGTGTTCTTAAATCTGCTGTGTTAAGCAATACTAGATACATCTTGTACCTAGTTGAAGAAATTCCCTGCGTGAGACTTTAATACTACCAATGGTAGTGTACACATGAGTTGTAGCCCAGCCAACGTGTTTACCCTTGTTGTTTTATGAAATTTCTTAGAATTTCCATTCTTTTATTTTAGTTCATTTCTTTAGTTTGTTTTTTGTTTATTTCAGGCTGATGTACAGAAAAGTCAGGAGCCTTTTTCTCCAACCAGAGGAAATATGTCACAGGATGAAATGTTAATGTTTTATATTCACGCGGACCATAACTTGTAATATAAATAAATACCATCAACTACCACTTGTCCCTGTGATTCTCTTTAGATCATTACCATATGTCCCGTTATGTTTGTTCTTCCCACTTATCCTCAACTCCGATAGCCTATACTCTAACTGTTACTAACCCGGCACATGTAACTCGATCTACCATGTCCGGATACTTTGTGCAATCTTTAACTTTTCTGATCTAAGGCCTCTCCAGAACCTTTCCTTATACCCTGACAACCCTATGCCACAAACGGATGTCAACATTTCTAATGATCTATTGCATGCTTACAGCTTGTCGTCAAAGGACTGGAGTGCAGCACAGGCCCAGGATCCCATATTATCAAAGATTGCAACAAGAGTGTCTTATGAATCAACAGATACATTCGAGAAATTACGAAGGAAAACACGATTAGAGGAGGAAGAAGATAGAAAAGTTAAAGATTGCACAAAGTATCCGGACATGGTAGATCGAGTTACATGTGCCGGGTTAGTAACAGTTAGAGTATAGGCTATCGGAGTTGAGGATAAGTGGGAAGAACAAACATAACGGGACATATGGTAATGATCTAAAGAGAATCACAGGGACAAGTGGTAGTTGATGGTATTTATTTATATTACAAGTTATGGTCCGCGTGAATATAAAACATTAACATTTCATCCTGTGACATATACAATAATCTTGGGACAATTGGCAGTTATCTGGACATTAGGGTTAGGGATAAATTTGATCTTCAACTGAGTATTCTACTTTTCAGCCTACTGCCACCTGTTGTGTGGGATTACTGCATATATCCCAAACCAGTGACACACGGAAGTAACTTAAGTCAAGATAAAAATAGTTTTGAACTTCTATTATGTTTTACTCTAAATCCTTTTCTACTAACATGTTTGTTTCATTAGCAAGTAACAATAGGGAATGAGTATGCACGTGTGTGGCATTTGCAAACAAATGGAATAAAGCAAAGAAGTTAAATTACTAGACTGGGGACTTTTAAAGTCGTCGCCGTCGGCCATTTTGAAATTTAGAGTAATTTCCCTTATGAGATACTAATATACCCAAAGTTATTGTAACACCGAAAATAAAGTATTCTGGATATACCGGTAACCGGTGGCATAACCAATAACTTGTGTTATCTTATATACTTGTTGCCTCCATCAAACGTACTCTCATGATTTTATATTGTTTACCTGTATAGTTGGCCGCTGCCTCCATCAAACGTACTCTCATGATTTTATAGTGTGTACCTGTATAGTTGGCCGCTGCCTCCATCAAACGTACTCTCATGATTTTATATTGTGTACCTGTATAGTTGGCCACTGCCTCCATCAAACGTACTCTCATGATTTTATATTGTGTACCTGTATAGTTGGCCGCTGCCTCCATCAAACGTACTCTCATGATTTTATATTGTGTACCTGTATAGTTGGCCGCTGCCTCCATCAAACGTACTCTAATGATCTTATATTGTTTACCTGTATAGTTTACCACTGCCTTCATCAAACGTACTCTCATGATCTTATATTGTGTACCTGTATAGTTGGCCGCTGCCTCCATCAAACGTACTCTAATGATCTTATATTGTTTACCTGTATAGTTTACCACTGCCTCCATCAAACGTACTCTCATGATTTTATATTGTGTACCTGTATAGTTGGTCACTGCCTCCATCAAACATACTCTAATGATCTTATATTGTTTACCTGTATAGTTGGCCGCTGCCTCCATCAAACATACTAATGATCTTATATTGTTTACCTGTATAGTTGGTCACTGCCTCCATCAAACATACTCTAATGATCTTATATTGTTTACCTGTATAGTTGGCCACTGCCTCCATCAAACGTACTCTCATGATTTTATATTGTTTACCTGTATAGTTGGCCGCTGCCTCCATCAAACGTACTAATGATCTTATATTGTTTACCTGTATAGTTGGCCGCTGCCTCCATCAAACGTACTCTCATGATTTTATATTGTTTACCTGTATAGTTGGCCACTGCCTCCATCAAACGTACTCTCATGATTTTATATTGTTTACCTGTATAGTTGGCCACTGCCTCCATCAAACGTACTCTCATGATTTTATATTGTTTACCTGTATAGTTGGCCGCTGCCTCCATCAAACGTACTAATGATCTTATATTGTTTACCTGTATAGTTGTCCGTGCCTCCATCAAACATACTATCTGCCTCCATCAAACATCTCTATTGATCTTATCTTGTTTACCTGTATAGTTGGCCGCTGCCTCCATCAAACATACTAATGATCTTATCTTGTTTACCTGTATAGTTGGCCGCTGCCTCCATCAAACATACTAATGATCTTATATTGTTTACCTGTATAGTTGGCCGCTGCCTCCATCAAACATACTAATGATCTTATATTGTTTACCTGTATAGTTGGCCGCTGCCTCCATCAAACATACTAATGATCTTATATTGTTTACCTGTATAGTTGGCCGCTGCCTCCATCAAACATACTAATGATCTTATATTGTTTACCTGTATAGTTGGCCGCTGCCTCCATCAAACATACTAATGATCTTATATTGTTTACCTGTATAGTTGGCCGCTGCCTCCATCAAACATACTAATGATCTTATATTGTTTACCTGTATAGTTGGCCGCTGCCTCCATCAAACATACTAATGATCTTATATTGTTTACCTGTATAGTTGGCCGCTGCCTCCATCAAACATACTAATGATCTTATATTGTTTACCTGTATAGTTGGCCGCTGCCTCCATCAAACATACTAATGATCTTATATTGTTTACCTGTATAGTTGGCCGCTGCCTCCATCAAACATACTAATGATCTTATATTGTTTACCTGTATAGTTGGCCGCTGCCTCCATCAAACATACTAATGATCTTATATTGTTTACCTGTATAGTTGGCCGCTGCCTCCATCAAACATACTAATGATCTTATATTGTTTACCTGTATAGTTGGCCGCTGCCTCCATCAAACATACTAATGATCTTATATTGTTTACCTGTATAGTTGGCCGCTGCCTCCATCAAACATACTAATGATCTTATATTGTTTACCTGTATAGTTGGCCGCTGCCTCCATCAAACATACTAATGATCTTATATTGTTTACCTGTATAGTTGGCCGCTGCCTCCATCAAACATACTAATGATCTTATATTGTTTACCTGTATAGTTGGCCGCTGCCTCCATCAAACATACTAATGATCTTATATTGTTTACCTGTATAGTTGGCCGCTGCCTCCATCAAACATACTAATGATCTTATATTGTTTACCTGTATAGTTGGCCGCTGCCTCCATCAAACATACTAATGATCTTATATTGTTTACCTGTATAGTTGGCCGCTGCCTCCATCAAACATACTAATGATCTTATATTGTGTACCTGTATAGTTGGCCGCTGCCTCCATCAAACGTACTCTAATGATCTTATCTTGTTTACCTGTATAGTTGGTCACTGCCTCCATCAAACGTACTCTAATGATCTTATCTTGTTTACCTGTATAGTTGGTCACTGCCTCCATCAAACGTACTAATGATCTTATCTTGTTTACCTGTATAGTTGGCCGCTGCCTCCATCAAACATACTAATGATCTTATCTTGTTTACCTGTATAGTTGGTCACTGCCTCCATCAAACGTACTAATGATCTTATCTTGTTTACCTGTATAGTTGGCCGCTGCCTCCATCAAACATACTAATGATCTTATATTGTTTACCTGTATAGTTGGTCACTG
Source organism: Archivesica marissinica (assembly GCA_014843695.1). Taxonomy (NCBI): domain Eukaryota; kingdom Metazoa; phylum Mollusca; class Bivalvia; order Venerida; family Vesicomyidae; genus Archivesica; species Archivesica marissinica. Next base: position 5,390,528 of record CM026402.1, on the reverse strand, counting down.
CCTCCATCAAACATACTAATGATCTTATATTGTTTACCTGTATAGTTGGCCGCTGCCTCCATCAAACATACTCTAATGATCTTATCTTGTTTACCTGTATAGTTGGCCGCTGCCTCCATCAAACGTACTCTAATGATCTTATCTTGTTTACCTGTATAGTTGGCCGCTGCCTCCATCAAACGTACTCTAATGATCTTATCTTGTTTACCTGTATAGTTGGCCGCTGCCTCCATCAAACATACTAATGATCTTATATTGTTTACCTGTATAGTTGGCCGCTGCCTCCATCAAACATACTAATGATCTTATATTGTTTACCTGTATAGTTGGCCGCTGCCTCCATCAAACATACTATTGATCTTATATTGTTTACCTGTATAGTTGTCCACTGCCTCCATCAAACATACTAATGATTTTATATTGTTTACATGTATAGTTGGCCGCTCCTCCATCAAACATACTAATGATCTTATATTGTTTACCTGTATAGTTGGTCACTGCCTCCATCAAACATACTAATGATCTTATATTGTTTACCTGTATAGTTGGTCACTGCCTCCATCAAACATACTAATGATCTTATCTTGTTTACCTGTACAGTTGTCCACTACCTCCATCAAACGTACTCTATTGGTCTTATCTTGTTTACCTGTACAGTTGTCCACTACCTCCATCAAACGTACTCTATTGATCTTATCTTGTCTACCTATACAGTTGTCCACTACAGGTCTACACCAATAGTGCTCTATTGATTGCATGCTGTTGACCTGTGCAATTGTCCACTACCTCCACATATAGTACTCTATTGAGCTTGCCACGTGTGCAACTGTGTCAAATATTTAGTTCGCCTGTATACTTGTCAACTACCTCTATTATTATATTGATCTTATGTTGTTCACCTGTACAATAAGTGTCCAATACTCCATGATGGGTACTATATTGTCGTCTTGATCTTATGCTGTTCACCTGTACAATTCTCAACTATCTCCACCAAGCGTCCCCTACACTTGTCAACTACCCCTACCGCGAGTACTATATTGATCTCAGGTTGTTTACCTCTACACTTTTCAACTACCTCCACCACGAGTACTATATTGATCTAATGTTGTTTGCAAGTACACTTGGCAACTACCTCTGCCACGAGTACTATATTGATATCCTGTTGTTTACTATATACACTTGTCAACTATCTCCACCACGAGTACTATCTTGATCTCATGTTGTTTACCTCTACACTTTTCAACTACCTCCACCACGAGTACTATACTGATCTCATGTTGTTTACCTCTACACTTTTCAACTATCTCCACCACGAGTACTATATTGATCTCATGTTGTTTACCTGTACACTTGTCAACTACCCCTACCACGAGTTCTATATTAATCTCATGTTGTTTACCTCAACACTTGTCAACTACCCCTACCACGAGTTCTATATTAATCTCATGTTGTTTACCTCTACACTTTTCAACTACCCCTACCACGAGTTCTATATTAATCTCATGTTGTTTACCTCTACACTTGTCAACTACCCCTACCACGAGTTCTATATTAATCTCATGTTGTTTATCTCTACACTTGTCAACTACCCCTACTACGAGTTCTATATTAATCTCATGTTGTTTACCTCTACACTTTTCAACTACCTCCACCACGAGTACTATACTGATCTCATGTTGTTTACCTCTACACTTGTCAACTACCTCCACCACGAGTACTATACTGACCTCATGTTGTTTACCTGTACACTTGTCAACTACCTCCACCAAGAATACTATATTGATCTCACATTGTTTACCACGTTACGTTGTTGGGAGGCCAATGGGATGGCTAATGCTAATTCACGGTCACGCGTAGTTTATCTAATACTAGTATTGAGGTCAGGCACACGCATAGTTTATCTAATACTAGTATTGAGATCAGACACACGCATAGTTTATCTAATACTAGTATTGAGGTAGTTTATCTAATACTAGTATTGAGGTCAGACACACGCGTAGTTTATCTAATACTAGTATTGAGATCAGGCACACGCATAGTTTATCTAATACTAGTATTGAGGTCAGGCACACTCGTAGTTTATCTAATACTAGTATTGAGATCAGGCATATGCGTAGTTTATCTAATACTAGTATTGAGGTCAGGCACACTCGTAGTTTATCTAATACTAGTATTGAGATCAGGCATATGCGTAGTTTATCTAATACTAGTATTGAGGTCAGACACACGCGTAGTTTATCTAATACTAGTATTGAGGTCAGGCACACTCGTAGTTTATCTATACTAGTATTGAGTCAGCAACCTAGTTTATCTAATACTATATTGAGTCGACACACCGTCAGCACACGCTAGTTTATCTAATACTAGTATTGAGGTCAGGCACACGCATAGTTTATCTAATACTAGTATTGAGGTCAGGCACACTCGTAGTTTATCTAATACTAGTATTGAGGTCAGACACACGCGTAGTTTATCTAATACTAGTATTGAGGTCAGGCACACTCGTAGTTTATCTAATACTAGTATTGAGGTCAGGCATACGCGTAGTTTATCTAATACTAGTATTGAGGTCAGACACACGCGTAGTTTATCTAATACTAGTATTGAGGTCAGGCACACTCGTAGTTTATCTAGTACTAGTATTGAGGTCAGGCATACGCGTAGTTTATCTAATACTAGTATTGAGATCAGGCACACGCATAGTTTATCTAATACTAGTATTGAGGTCAGGCACACGCATAGTTTATCTAATACTAGTATTGAGGTCAGGCACACTCGTAGTTTATCTAATACTAGTATTGAGGTCAGACACACGCGTAGTTTATCTAATACTAGTATTGAGGTCAGGCATATGCGTAGTTTATCTAATACTAGTATTGAGGTCAGACACACGCGTAGTTTATCTAATACTAGTATTGAGGTCAGGCACACTCGTAGTTTATCTAGTACTAGTATTGAGGTCAGGCATACGCGTAGTTTATCTAATACTAGTATTGAGGTCAGGCACACACATAGTACTGTTGTACTAGTATATAATTTATGTCACGCACTAGTTTATCCTATACTAGCATATCATTTAAGTCACGCACTAGTTTATCCTATACTAGCATATAATTTAAGTCACGCACTAGTTTATCCTATGCTAGCATATAATTTAAGTCACGCACTAGTTTATCCTATGCTAGCATATAATTTAAGTCACGCACTAGTTTATCCTATGCTATCAGTGTATATTGCAACAATTCCAGTGTCACTTCATGTCACGTACATGGTTATGTTATAGGATATATATACGTACTCTACACATCCCAATACAATGTCTACGTACTCTACACATCCCAATACAATGTCTACGTACTCTACACATCCCAATACAATGAATGCGTACTCTACACATCCCAATACAATGTCTACGTACTCTACACATCCCAATACAATGTATACGTACTCTACACATCCCAATACAATGTCTACGTACTCTACACATCCCAATACAATGTCTACGTACTCTACACATCCCAATACAATGTATACGTACTCTACACATCCCAATACAATGTCTACGTACTCTACACATCCCAATACAATGTCTACGTACTCTACACATCCCAATACAATGTCTACGTACTCTACACATCCCAATACAATGTCTACGTACTCTACACATCCCAATACAATGTCTACGTACTCTACACATCCCAATACAATGTCTACGTACTCTACACATCCCAATACAATGTCTAAGTACTCTACACATCCCAATACAATGAATGCGTACTCTACACATCCCAATACAATGTCTACGTACTCTACACATCCCAATACAATGTCTACGTACTCTACACATCCCAATACAATGTATACGTACTCTACACATCCCAATACAATGAATGCGTACTCTACACATCCCAATACAATGTCTAAGCACTCTACACATCCCAATACAATGAATGCGTACTCTACACATCCCAATACAATGTCTAAGTACTCTACATATCCCAATACAATGTCTACGTACTCTAAACATCCCAATACAATGTCTAAGTACTCTACACATCCCAATACAATGTATACGTACTCTACACATCCCAATACAATATCTAAGTACTCTACATATCCCAATACAATTTCTACGTACTCTACACATCCCATTACACTGCCAAAGTACTCTACACATCCCAATACAATGTCTACGTACTCTACACATCCCAATACAATGTCTACGTACTCTACACATCCCAATACAATTTATATGTACTCTACACATCCCAATACAATGTCTAAGTACTCTACACATCCCAATACAATGTCTACGTACTCTACACATCCAAATACAATGTCTACGTACTCTACACATCCCAATACAATGTCTACGTACTCTACACATCCCAATGCAATGTCTACGTACTCTACACATCCCAACACAATGTCTAAATACTCTACACATCCCAACACAATGTCTAAGTACTCTACACATCCCAACAAAATGTATATAAGTACTCTACACATCCCAACAAAATGTCTACGTACTCTACACATCCCAACAAAATGTCTACGTACTCTACACATCCCAACAACATGTCTAAATACTCTACACATCCCAACAAAATGTATATAAGTACTCTACACATCCCAACAAAATGTATATAAGTACTCTACACATCCCAACGATATGTATATATGTACTCTACACATCCCAACGATATGTATATAAGTACTCTACACATCCCAACGATATGTATATAAGTACTCTACACATTCCAACAAAATGTATAAGTACTCTACACATCCCAACAAAATGTATATAAGTACTCTACACATCCCATGTTCGATGGTGGGATGAACACATGTCTTGCATGCGGTGATCTTGGCATGTTGTTGGCTGGAACAAATGTTTCTTCTGATGAAGGCCACGGTGGAGTTTGCCTCTTTTGTTAATATGTTTATTTCAAGAGAGATCGGGTGTGATGGTTGCGCCCGGGTAGTTTGTTCTATCTGTTGTTTTCAGTGTATGATGATTTTATAGGGGTTCTCTTGATTGTGAGGTGGATTTGATGGGTTTCTCTTGGTTGTGAGGTGGATTTGATGGGTTTCTCTTGGTTGTGAGGTGGATTTGATGGGGTTTCTCTTGGTTGTGAGGTGGATTTGATATAGGGTCTCTTGGTTGTGAGGTGGATTTGATTGGGTTTCTCTTGGTTGTGAGGTGGATTTGATAGAGGGTCTCTTGGTTGTGAGGTGGATTTGATGGGGTTTCTCTTGGTTGTGAGCGGAATTTGATGGGTTTCTCTTGGTTGTGAGGTGGATTTGATGGGTTTCTCTTGGTTGTGCGGTGGATTTGAAGGGTTTCTCTTGGATGTGCGGTGGATTTGATGGGGGTCCTCTTGGTTGTGAGGTGGATTTGATGGGGTTTCTCTTGGATGTGCGGTGGATTTGATGGGGGTCCTCTTGGTTGTGAGTTGGATTTGATGGGGTTTCTCTTGGTTGTGAGGTGGATTTGGTGGGGTTTCTCTTGGTTGTGAGGTGGAAGAACACTTTGATTGAGATCTGATAATCCACTTTGCACAGTTGTAGATTGTCCTGTTGGAACTTCTGTCTATCCAGCACAGTTGTAGATTGTCCTGTTGGAACTGCTGTCTATCCAGCACAGTTGTAGATTGTCCTGTTGGAACTGCTGTCTATCCAGCACAGTTGTAGATTGTCCTGTTGGAACTGCTGTCTATCCAGCACAGTTGTAGATTGTCTTGTTGGAACTGCTGTCTATCCAGCACAGTTGTAGATTGTCCTATTGGAATTGCTGTCTATCCAGCACAGTTGTAGATTGTTCTGTTGGAACTGTTGTCTATTCAGCACAGTTGTAGATTGTCCTGTTGGAATTGCTGTCTATCCAGCATAATTGTAGATTGTCCTGTTGGAACTGCTGTCTATCCAGCACATTTGTAGAGTGTCCTGCTGGAACTGCTGTCTATCCAGCATAATTGTAGATTGTCCTGTTGGAACTGCTGTCTATCCAGCACAGTTGTAGAGTGTCCTGCTGGAACTGCTGTCTATCCAGCATAATTGTAGATTGTCCTGTTGGAACTGCTGTCTATCCAGCACAGTTGTAGAGTGTCCTGCTGGAACTGCTGTCTATCCAGCATAATTGTAGATTGTCCTGTTGGAACTGCTGTCTATCCAGCACAGTTGTAGAGTGTCCTGCTGGAACTGCTGTCTATCCAGCATAATTGTAGATTGTCCTGTTGGAACTGCTGTCTATCCAGCACAGTTGTAGAGTGTCCTGCTGGAACTGCTGTCTATCCAGCATAATTGTAGATTGTCCTGTTGGAACTGCTGTCTATCCAGCACAGTTGTAGATTGTCCTGTTGGAACTGCTGTCTATCCAGCATAATTGTAGATTGTCCTGTTGGAACTGCTGTCTATCCAGCACAGTTGTAGAGTGTCCTGCTGGAACTGCTGTCTATCCAGCATAATTGTAGATTGTCCTGTTGGAACTGTTGTCTATCCAGCACAGTTGTAGATTGTCCTGTTGGAACTGTTGTCTATCCAGCACAGTTGTAGAGTGTCCTGCTGGAACTGCTGTCTATCCAGCATAATTGTAGATTGTCCTGTTGGAACTGTTGTCTATCCAGCACAGTTGTAGATTGTCCTGCTGGAACTGCTGTCCATCCCGCAGGCTCATACTGATCATGTACATCAGTTTCAATAAACGATCATTCACAACACAATTGCGGTTGGAGATGAAAATCCCAATTCAATACACAGGAGGCGGAGCTTGAACATATACACAGGAGGCGGAGCTTGAACATATACACAGGAGGCGGAGCTTGAACATATTGAAGTCGAGAGACTTTAGCCAAATGTTTCAATATAAACTTTATTTATTTTACAAAGATTGCGAAGCAAGTTTTAATAAGTTATATTAGTCACTCTCGTTGGCGCGGATGAAAGCGTATATGTGGTTATTCGTGTGGGAGGAAACCCGAGAACCCGGAGAAAACCCACGTGTCCGATCTGGCGACCACCGTACAACCTCACATACTTCCCGGCCCGAGGATCGAACGCGGGTTTCAATTACATTTCAAGCCCCAACACACAAATCATTTTTGAACTTATTTGTTTTTACTTATTTATTCATGTCTCATTCAAGTACATGGTATTAGCAGCAACATGGATACAACATACATGTGCATAGTCATTCTCTGCATAAGTATAAGAGACTATAGCCATATATATATATATATATATATATGGCATACAATGTATATATATATATACAATGATAAAACGTTAAACTGTTAACGTTAATAATCTTCAGCTTAAACAGTGTTAAGAAACGCTATATTTAAATTACTGAATTTGAAAATAGCAATATTGAACATTGTTTAATCAAAGTTCTCTCGTTAAATAAGTCTTTATTATTATTATTATTGATATTCAATATTAAGAATTCTGTAGTGTATGCATATCAGCAATATAAGCATATTACTCTAAAATCATCGTTAACACCGGAATACTTATACTATATCTGTGTGTTTTACGTTTATTTATCGTCGTTACAGTTTGCCCATATGAGATAGTGCAATGATACAGACAGAGACCCAGTCCAGAGTCTCCTCTGGTTCTTTTACGTGCACGGTGTAAAGCACCGACACGAGACTTCAGTTTAACGGCACATCTGAAAGACTGTTAGGGTCAGACGGGGGACGAACCTGCGATCCCTGGATTACCAGTCCAGCGTGTTACCACTGGACTACATATCCGTCCGTAAATATCTTAAGAAACCAGGCCCCGAGATTATCAAACGTTGCTCCAATCTCAAACTCAGTCTCAAGCTACTGATTGGTTCAGTTGAGTGTAAATATCAAAATCAACCAATCAAATTACTTGAGCTTGAGATCTGAGAAAAGTTTTATAACCTCCGACAAATTTATCACCATTGTTCATATAACAATGAATTGATTTACAACATTAACATAGAACACACATAATACATTCACCTAAATCAAATGCATTATTTACATGCTAAGATTATATACTAGAGTACATAGTAAACGCACACATACATTATATGATTATTATTACATGAAAACGAAATACGACGGATTCAAAGATATATCACATCTTTATTACAAAACACAAACTAAACAACTAAAAATATTCTACAATGTTTAAAACTATGTATTTATATAGTTATTGTTTTTCATGTAAAAACACACTTATCCGAAGCCGGGTTGCATTCAATTTGGTGAGAAGCCAGCTAACAGATATTACCGTACGTGGCCGACAATAGAGACATTTATTAATCTGTCGTCATGCAAATCCCAAAGAAAATCAACATCAATCTTTACAAATTTATATATTTTGTAAATAAACAACGACACTAACACATTTATGCAACATATATTTAAATATTAATAACCTACAATTTTGCTATTTTGTAAAATTCCATGTCACTGCCTGTTTTACTATCGAATTGCTGTAAACATGTGTAGATGTGTTATGCAATATACTTATTGTATTGTACTTACCTAGTACGTGTAATGTGTAGGAGTGAGTACAAATCTGTGTAAGGTATGGTAGAGGTTTTGGGAAGAGATGTTGAATTGTGTAGGAGTGAGTACAAATCTGTGTACGGTATGGTAGAGGTTTTGGGAAGAGATGTTGAATTGTGTAGGAGTGAGTATAAATATGTGTACGGTATGGTAGAGATTTTGGGAAGAGATGTTACATTGTGTAAGAGTGAGTACAAATCTGTGTAAGGTATGATAGAGGTTTTGGGTAGAGATGTTGAATTGTGTAGGAGTGAGTACAAATATGTGTACGGTATGGTAGAGGTTTTGGGAAGAGATGTTGAATTGTGTAGGAGTGAGTATAAATCTGTGTACGGTATGGTAGAGGTTTTGGGAAGAGATGTTGAATTGTGTAGGAGTGAATATAAATCTGTGTACGGTATGGTAGAGGTTTTGGGAAGAGATGTTACATTTTGTAAGAGTGAGTACAAATATGTGTACGGTGTGGTAGAGGTTTTGGGAAGAGATGTTGAATTGTGTAGGAGTGAGTATAAATCTGTGTACGGTATGGTAGAGGTTTTGGGAAGAGATGTTGAATTGAAAATTAGTTGGTGGCATTGTTTTAGAGTGTTGAAATGTATGTATTTCTTAGTTGTATTGTATTGATCAATATATATATATACGTTCTGTTTATTATAGTAATGTTTAGTAATTGATCTTCCGGGTTCATAATTTATTATATAACTAATAAAATAAATCCCACAATAATAAATTTCATTAGTAGGAAAGAGGTAACCATGTAAGCAGGTTGTGTTCTCCTCAATCCTACATGTATGTACATAGGAAAGAGGTAACCATGTAAGCAGGTTGTGTTCTCCTCAATCCTACATGTATGTACATAGGAAAGAGGTAACCATGTAAGCAGGTTGTGTTCTCCTCAATCCTACATGTATGTACATAGGAAAGAGGTAACCATGTAAGCAGGTTGTGTTCTCCTCAATC
>CM026402.1:5357469-5380019 GCA_014843695.1 Archivesica marissinica | reverse complement strand
TTAAAGCCCCGATTGAGCTTTCTTAGAATGTGCTGCATACTGAGATATTAGATAGTGTGGAAATTCTCTTATATTTTCATTATTCAATAATAAATTATTACTGTAAAATACTTGGAAAATATGGCCACATATAATTCCAATGTGCAGTCCGATCCATTGATTGCATTTGATTTGTATATACTAGTATGTTGAGGGCCTCATGATTTGTATATACTAGTATGTTGAGGGCCTCATGATTTGTATATACTAGTATGTTGAGGGCCTCATGATTTGTATATACTAGTATGTTGAGGGCCTCATGATTTGTATATACTAGTATGTTGAGGGCCTCATGATTTGTAATTTTGTATATATGATGAGGGCCTCATGATAGATTAACTTTTGTTAAATGAGTTGTCTCGTAAAATAAAGTATATTATTAGTTTTAATGAACTTGCTTTAGTGAAATTGCCATTTGTGAATTACCTCCCTTTATGTATATTTAGTTTAACAAAATCACCATTAACTCTGTAGATGGTGGTTTACTAAAGCTAACACTATGAATTATATACTAGAGGACATAGAAAACGCACACCTACGTTGTATGATTATTATAACATGAAAACGAAATACGAAGGATTCCATCAAAGATATATCACTGATGGTAACGGGTTCGAGCCCCGCTCAGACCGTGTCTCATTTCTATGAAAAAGTTGGCAGTTTCTTACGGATGTTGGTGCACACACAAGTACTGGTTAACCGTTGGAGCCTGCCCAGGAAAGGTGTTGTTAGGTAAACTGCCCGTCGCTCAAATGGGAAACCGGTAGCGACGTTAAACAAACTTAAATTAAAAAAATATTACAAAACACAAACTGAACAACTAAAAATATTCAACAGACGGATATGTAGTCCAGTGGTAACACGCTGGACTGGTAATCCAGGGATCGCAGGTTCGATCCCCCGTCTGACCCTAATAAAATTAACAATCTTTTAAATGGGATGTTAAACCGTGGTCTCGTGTCGGTGCTTTACACCATGCACGTACAAGAACCAGATGAGACTCTGGAATGGGTCTCTGTCTGTATCATGCACTATCCTCCAAAATCTAAAATAACTAATCTCTTCAGGAGGCATCGCTCATATGGGCAACCGGTAGCGACGATAAATAAACGTAAAAACACACACAAATATTCAAAACTATGTATTTATATAGTTATTGTTTTTCATGTAAAACACACTTATCCGAAGTGTGCGTTTTCTATGTCCTCTACTATAATATTATTTTCCAACAGAAGAAAAAAACCCGCATAATTATAAAGACCGTGAAGTAAATTACAAGTTGAAACTCCACGAGTAGATGGAGCCTCACCACACAAAAGCCAGTCCCCTAACTAACCCCATGCAACTAACAATATGCGTATGAATACAAGCCGTGTACAGCCAACCAGTGGGCGTGTTACAATGTACTTCAACGGACAATGACCACGATGTTTGAACAGCATACGGCTTAATGTATTTGTTCAAGGGCTGCGCAAATACAATTAAACAACCAATGGCGGAAATATATGAATGGTGAATTTTGGAAATGTTCGAAATGTCAACAAATTGACACAAATGACTGCGAATAGTTCCCAAAGAACGTACAGTAAGGTTGTGTGTGTGTTTTACCTTTATTTATCGTTGCTACCGGTTGCCCATATGAGCGACGTCGCGCATCCTGAAGATATTATTCATATTAGATTGTTGGAGGATAGTGCAATGATACAGACAGAGACCCATTTCAGAATCTCCTCTTGTTCTTTTACGTGCACGGCGTAAAGCACAGGCACGATCCATGGAGTCCCAGTCCGTCGTGTTAACCATTGGACCACGAATCCGTCTTCCAGTAAGGTGGGAATAAGGAGAATATAATGATATATGTATGGAGCAGATTTGAAATATTCTTAGGAAATGTTTAAAATAATCGTCAGAACGTCTCCATTCTCTCGTTCGGAAGCAGGTTGGACGAGATACTTATATAATAATAATAATAAAGACTTTATTTAACGAGAGTACTCATTCGAAGGTTCAAACCTCGTCAGGGGTTCATTCTGATATGGCTGGATGGTCAGCCGCCAGCTAGGTAACTATAATGGTTACCGATTGCCTACCAGCCTTGTGCCTGGCCATCAAGGATAGGATTCGGGAGGTAGGCCTACTGATATTCATAAAAGGTGTCTCATAAGGCAGAAATGAGGGGTAACACTATAATAAATAAACACTTTACTTTACTTTTATAATTCTCTGGCCATTTGAAAGCAGTCAAATAATAATTGCCTTCAAGTACAAATGTATGACGTCACGACAGTGTTTTAAGTTTATAGAAACCCCGATAATAAATAGTTTGAATTGAATTGCGGACAAGTGGCTGAGCTGTCAGAATACATACTTTTCATAAGGGTAGTTTGGTACCAGCATATTAAAAGTACAAAACCGTATCGCCTAGCATCACACCAATATCCCATCCATTGTAATCCTTCTCGGGTGGCACATGCTCAGAGCAGACAACGTAACACAATGGCGTGAAACGTAACTACTGGATGAGGTTCAGGGAAGGGAACTACCCAGGGGATGCTGGGAACATACAGTCATGTACCTTCTAGTCGGTTTGGCAACGGATGTTGTTAATACTGGGAACATACAGTCATGTACCTTTTAGTCAGTTTGGGAACGGATGTTGCTAGATACTGACCGTTTCTCAACGATATTTGTAGGATCGATGTCGGATAGAAACATTGAGCAGTGTGGCTATACTATCTCTAAAGATTCAAAATTTAAATAAATCTTATGAAGTGTGTATTTGTAATCGCCCCCTAGTTTTTTCGGGGCGATGTGTACGAATAGATCGTTATTTTATGCTTTAGAGGATATAGCAGCATGGAAAACATACACAGATTCTAGAAGTATCAGTGATTCATGTGCATGTCCGGTGTATAGCAATGGTAAATGGTAAACGGTTAAATGTCCCGTCCGAATAGTATCTATACTATATTATGACAGACGTGATATCAAACTCACGGCCAATGGGTTAGCTAGTTCAACACGTCAACCTACATTGGGTTTTAAATTTAACAAAATGTAACTTGAGACTATTTATAACTCGAATTCTCTAAGATTTCATACAGGTAGATTCGCTAATAATATAGTACAGAGAAATGAGCGTTATTGTCAATGTTGCAATGTTAGAGACATTGAAGATGAGTATCATTTTGTTTTAATTAGTTTATACAAATTTATTTCAGCTCGATTGCGAAACAAGATCTTTCAATTTATATTAATCACTCTCGAGACCTCATTCCTGATGGAATCCATCGCCATAAAGGAGAGAGAAGAGGCAATGTGGAATTTAAATACCTTGCCTAAGGGCACAATCGTAACGGCTCCAGCGGGGCTCGAACTCGGGACCTTTCGCACCTGAAGCGAACGGGCATCCACTGCGCTATCACAACTTCCACGACTTTGTTTTAATTGTTCCGTGTTACTTAATTCAAATTTATTTAGCTCGATTGCGAAACTAGTTCTTATAACTTATATTAATCACTCTCGAGACCTCATTCCTGATGGAATCCATCGCCACGAGGGAGAGAGAAGAGGAAACGTGGTTACTTAGATTTGAGGAAAGAGCTCATTAATAAGTACTATTACATGAGACCAAGAATGCATACATTTTGTATTTTAATGAACAATGATACTACTAATAGAACGGTGTTAATAAATTGGCTCGTTTTCCTATGAATGCTTTAAACCGTAAACTCGAATGTTCAGAGAGACGGATCTGTATTCCAGTGGTAACACGTTGGACTGGTAATCCAGGGATCGCAGGTTCGATCCCCCGTCTGACCCTAATAAAATTAACAGTCTTTCAGATAGGACATTAAACCGAGGATTCGTGTCGGTGCTGTGCACCGTGCACGTACTAGAACCAGAGGAGACTCTGGAATGGGTCTCTGTCTGTATCATTGCACTATCCTCCAACAATCTAAAATGACTAATCTCTTCAGGAGGCGTCGCTCATATGGGCAACCGGTAGCGACCATTAATAAACGTAAAGCACACTAGAATTATCATCCTCTATTATAGTAAATTAGAATACAGTAGCAACACGACAGCTTTACTGATCACTTGTTTATTTGTATATATAACTGTATATGACTATATACTTATGCATACGACATGAATAATCTTATGTTCTGTCCTGTCCTGTAACAATTTTTCTGTCTTCATATTTTCGTTCCAAATGAAATGTTTAAAAATGCTGCTTAGAATAAAAACAATATTTAACAAAACGTTTCCAGTCGACTGACTGCAATTTGTGTGACAACGAGACATGAATCAAACGAGTATGTGTTGTCCGTGTCAATCACCGCAACGTAATACTTCACCCACCTCTTAAACACGGTCAGCATGCCTTATGTTTGCGGCAAGTATCAGTAAACAGTCCAATTGCTTACGGACCAAAGATGTTAAAGGTTTGGTGAAGATTAAAATGAATAGACGAAACGTTGAAGTATTCAGTAGCAAGTGGTCAGTGTTTAATAGCAAGTGGTCAATGACCATTGTGCAGTGGTCAACACCCTCCTGGGAACAAACTATAAGCAACAATATACTGAGTCATCCACGCTACTTTCAATAATCCGTCACATGATACATTATCATCCTTACCGGAGCATGTTGATGTGTTACTGTATATTCAAGGTTATTTGTGTTATGTTATTTATTTTCGTATTACTGTATTTTCGTGTTACTGTATATTCGTGTTACTGTATTTTCGTGTTACTGTATTTTCGTGTTACTGTATTTCCGTGTTACTGTATTTTCGTGTTACTGTATTTTCGTGTTACTGTATTTTCGTATTACTGTATTTTCGTATTACTGTATATTGGTATTACTGTATTTTCGTATTACTGTATTTTCGTATTACTGTATTTTCGTATTACTGTATTTTCGTATTACTGTATATTGGTATTACTGTATTTTCGTATTACTGTATTTTCGTATTACTGTATTTTCGTATTACTGTATTTTCGTATTACTGTATTTTCGTATTTTCGTATTACTGTATTTTCGTATTACTGTATTTTCGTATTACTGTATTTTCGTATTACTGTATATTGGTATTACTGTATTTTCGCATTACTGTATTTTCGTATTACTGTATTTTCGTATTACTGTATTTTCGTGTTACTATACTGTATTTTCGTATTACTGTATTTTCGTATTACTGTATATTGGTATTACTGTATTTTCGTATTACTGTATTTTCGTATTACTGTATTTTCGTATTACTGTATTTTCGTATTACTGTATATTGGTATTACTGTATTTTCGTATTACCGTATTTTCGTATTACTGTATTTTCGTATTACTGTATATTGGTATTACTGTATTTTCGTATTACTGTATTTTCGTATTACTGTATTTTCGTATTACTGTATATTGGTATTACTGTATTTTCGTATTACTGTATTTTCGTATTACTGTATTTTCGTATTACTCTATTTTCGTATTACTATACTGTATTTTCGTATTACTGTATTTTCGTATTACTGTATATTGGTATTACTGTATTTTCGTATTACTGTATGCTCGTATTACTGTATTTTCGTGTTACTGTATTTTCGTGTTACTATACTGTATTTTCGTATTACTGTATTTTCGTATTACTGTATATTGGTATTACTGTATTTTCGTATTACTGTATTTTCGTATTACTGTATTTTCGTATTACTGTATTTTCGTATTACTGTATTGTCGTATTACTGTATATTGGTATTACTGTATTTTCGTATTACTGTATTTTCGTATTACTGTATTTTCGTATTACTGTATTTTCGTATTACTGTATATTAGTATTACTGTATTTTCGTATTACTGTATTTTCGTATTACTGTATTTTCGTATTATTGTATTTTCGTATTACTGTATTTTCGTATTACTGTATTTTCGTATTACTGTATTTTCGTATTACTGTATTTTCGTATTACTGTATTTTCGTATCACTGTATATTAGTATTACTGTATTTTCGTATTACTGTATTTTCGTATTACTGTATTTTCGTATTACTGTATATTGGTATTACTGTATTTTCGTATTACTGTATTTTCGTATTACTGTAATTGCGTGTTACTGTATGTTCGTGTTTCTGTATTTTCGTGTTACTGTATTTTCGTATTACTGTAATTGCGTGTTACTGTATTTTCGTATTACTGTATTTTCGTATTACTGTATATTAGTATTACTGTATTTTCGTATTACTGTATTTTCGTATTACTGTATTTTCGTATTACTGTATTTTCGTATTACTGTATTGTCGTATTACTGTATTTTCGTATTACTGTATTTTCGTATTACAGTATTTTCGTATTACTGTATATTAGTATTACTGTATTTTCGTATTACTGTATTTTCGTATTACTGTATTTTCGTATTACTGTATTTTCGTATTACTGTATATTGGTATTACTGTATTTTCGTATTACTGTATTTTCGTATTACTGTAATTGCGTGTTTCTGTATTTTCGTGTTACTGTATTTTCGTATTACTGTAATTGCGTGTTACTGTATTTTCGTATTACTGTAATTGCGTGTTACTGTATGTTCGTATTACTGTAATTGCGTGTTACTGTATTTTCGTGTTACTGTAATTGCGTGTTACTGTATTTTCGTGTTACTGTATTTTCGTGTTACTGTATTTTTGTATTACTGTATTTTCGTATTACTGTACTTTCGTATTACTGTATTTTCGTGTTACTGTATTTTCGTGTTACTGTATTTTTGTATTACTGTATTTTCGTATTACCCTATTTTCGTATTACTGTATTTTCGTATTACTGTATTTTCGTATTACTGTATTTTCGTATTACTGTATTTTCGTATTACTGTATTTTCGTGTTACTGTATTTTCGTGTTACTGTAATTGCGTGTTACTGTATTTTCGTGTTACTGTATTTTCGTGTTACTGTATTTTCGTATTACTGGATTTTCGTATTACTGTATTTTCGTATTACTGTATGTTCGTATTACTGTATTTTCGTATTACTGTATTTTCGTGTTACTATACAGTAATTGCGTGTTACTGTATTTTCGTATTACTGTATTTTCGTGTTACTATACTGTATTTTCGTATTACTGTATTTTCGTATTACTGTATTTTCGTGTTACTGTATTTTCGTGTTACTGTATTTTTGTATTACTGTATTTTCGTATTACTCTATTTTCGTATTACTGTATTTTCGTATTACTGTATTTTCGTGTTACTGTATTTTCGTGTTACTGTATTTTTGTATTACTGTATTTTCGTATTACCCTATTTTCGTATTACTGTATTTTCGTATTACTGTATTTTCGTGTAACTGTATTTTCGTATTACTGTATTTTCGTATTACTGTATTTTCGTGTTACTGTATTTTCGTGTTACTGTAATTGCGTGTTACTGTATTTTCGTGTTACTGTATTTTCGTGTTACTGTATTTTCGTATTACTGGATTTTCGTATTTTCGTATTACTGTATTTTCGTATTACTGTATTTTCGTATTACTGTATTTTCGTGTTACTATACAGTAATTGCGTGTTACTGTATTTTCGTATTACTGTATTTTCGTGTTACTATACTGTATTTTCGTATTACTGTATTTTCGTATTACTGTATTTTCGTGTTACTATACTGTATTTTCGTATTACTGTATTTTCGTATTACTGTATTTTCGTGTTACTGTAATTGCGTGTTACTGTATTTTCGTATTACTGTATTTTCGTGTTACTGTAATTGCGTGTTAATGTATATTCGTATTACTGTAGTTTCGTGTTACTGTATTTTCGTGTTACTGTATATTCGTATTACTGTATTTTCGTATTACTGTATTTTCGTGTTACTGTAATTGCGTGTTACTGTATTTTCGCATTACTGTATATTCGTATTACTGTATTTTCGTATTACTGTATTTTCGTGTTACTGTAATTGCGTGTTACTGTATTTTCGTATTACTGTATATTGGTATTACTGTAGTTTCGTATTACTGTATTTTCGTATTACTGTATTTTCGTATTACTGTATTTTCGTATTACTGTAATTTCGTATTACTGTATTTTCGTATTACTGTATTTTCGTATTACTGTATTTTCGTATTACTGTATATTGGTATTACTGTATTTTCGTATTACTGTATTTTCGTATTACTGTATTTTCGTATTACTGTATATTGGTATTACTGTATTTTCGTATTACTGTATTTTCGTATTACTGTAATTTCGTATTACTGTATATTGGTATTACTGTAGTTTCGTATTACTGTATTTTCGTATTACTGTATATTGGTATTACTGTAGTTTCGTATTACTGTATTTTCGTATTACTGTATTTTCGTATTACTGTATTTTCGTATTACTGTAATTTCGTATTACTGTATTTTCGTATTACTGTATTTTCGTATTACTGTATTTTCGTATTACTGTATATTGGTATTACTGTATTTTCGTATTACTGTATTTTCGTATTACTGTAATTTCGTATTACTGTATTTTCGTATTACTGTATTTTCGTGTTACTGTAATTTCGTATTACTGTAATTTCGTATTACTGTATTTTCGTATTACTGTATTTTCGTATTACTGTATTTTCGTATTATTGTATTTTGGTATTATTTGTTATACATATAATTTCGCTTTTATCATTTTGAGCAATTATATTCTCTATAAAGCATCACACAAGTATTGTCCCGATGCCTGCTTGTTATTTACATTATTACCACTAATGCCATATTTGAGATACATGTATTTTAAAATTAAATTTCAAAATGGATATACAGCAAAACCTGTTAGTACAAACCTCCAACTGTATGGACTGGCCAAACGTTGTCATCGTTGGCAGTTGGTTCCTAATAACAGGTTGTAATGCATAGGAGGCAGGTCTTAGTGTTGGTCATTACACACAACATTTTACAAGGTGGTCTTCATGTTGGTGGTTTTCTTCACGAAATGTTTGCCTATATATATCCCAGCCGATCTCCCCACGGCGTGCACGTCGCGGTCGGGGCACATCTCGCAGCAGCAGTGTAGGATTCTGGGATATTCTGGTTGTCGACAAGGGACACACGCTCCAGCATCGCCGTCTTGCGGAAGTGGTGGAGGTATTGGCAGACCCTGGAGCGACAGAGTCCACCAGCTGTCTAACTGCTATATTCGTTTATATGCTGCTGAGACATGACTAACCGTGGGGAGGGTGGCCTTAAGATGAGCCGTTCAGAAAGAAGAGGCCATCAGGACATTACATCCTGGAGAGGAAGAAGATGCCTCCTCCAGTTGTCTTTTATTGCACCATCATCGAATACTTCAAGACCATCACACTACCAGACAGCACTCTACAACTCTACAGACACTTCACGAATAATCGATGCAGGAATCTAATCACCTTAGAATGCTCGCCCACATGGTTCACCGGTGGCGAGGATAAATAAACGTGTGTGTGTTTTACGTTTATTTATCGTCGCTACCGGTTGCCCATATGAGCGACGCTTCATGAAGAGATTAGTCATTTTAGATTGTTGGAGGATAGTGCAATGATACAGACAGAGACCCATTCCAGAGTCTCCTCTGGTTCTTTTACGTGCACAGTGTAAAGCACCGACACAAGACCTAGGTTTAAAGTCCCATCTGAAATACTGTTAATTATATTAGGATCAGACGGGGGAGCGATCCTGCGTTCCCTGGATTAAATAAACTTAACTACTACACCTGCCTATATATATGACATCATCAATTAAATATTACACTATGAAACCCCGCAATGCAGTATAATATATCTGTGTTAATGTTATGACTGTTCGCTTCTCACCAATGCAACCCGGGTTCGATCTTCGGAACGGGACGTATGTAAGATGGTACGGTGGACGCCATGCAGATTGGACACGTGGGTTTTCCCCGGGTACTCCGGTTTCTTCCCACACGAATGACCACAGTTCCTCTTTCATCCGCACCAACGAGAATGATTAATATAAGTTGTTAAAACTTGCCTCGCAATCGTTGTAAAACAAATAAAGTTTAAAATAACATATTTGTGTTGACGAAAATATTTCAGTACGTGAAACAAACAAGTATATAATTATGTTTATAAAAACAACATGACTGTAAAAAAAAGCTTTGCCACAAACATTATATGTGACTTTGTATTGCACATATACCGTATTATCTTGATGAAGGGTACAAATGTATAAACTTAAATACCGCAGTATATTATGTGTTTCTATATGAATGCTATTTGTGTAATTTATTAGAAAATAAACGGCTGTACCCACAAACACAACTTTATAGTTTACATTGCTGGGTAAGTCAATGTGTGTGTGCTTTACGTTTATTTATCGTCGCTACCGGTTGCCCATATGAGCGACGCCTCCTGAAGAGATTCGTCATTTTAGAGTTGTGGAGGATAGTGTAATGATACAGACAGAGACCCATTCCAGAGTATCCTCTAGTTCTTTTACGTGCACGGTGTAAAGTACAGACATGAGACCTCGGTTAAACGTCCCATCTGAAAGACTGTTAATTTTATTAGGGTCAGACGGGGGATTAAAGCCCTTTTTCTATAATAGCATACAGCTTGTGGCAATGTAAAAGAAAAAAAAGGTTTTAAGTCCAATGCACCGTTTTTTAATGTATATGTACCGTTTATTTGTGGAAGTTGTGATAGTGTGTTCGCTTCACATTTAAAGGGCCCGTAGGCAAGGTACTTAAACATTCTCTCTCTCACTCTCATTTATGCGGTGGCGACTTTAAATAAATTTACTAGTCAGTCAGTCTCTATTTCACTCAGAGCGATGTATTCCATAAGGAATGAGATCGAGAGATTAATATAATGTTGTAAGAACTTGTTTCGCAATCGAGTTAAAATAAAGGTGCATGAATAATAGACAGCACATATTCGTATGTAATTAATATACATGTAATGATATCATCTATTTGAACTATTAACACCAGTTTGACCTATATGTGACGTTGCAGTGATACAGACCGAGACCCATTCCAAAGTCTCCTCTGGTTCTTTTACGTGTACAGTGTAAGCACCGACGCGAGACCTCGGTCTAAAGTCCCATCTGAAAGACTTTTAATTTTATTAAGGGCAGACGTCGAACATGCGATCCCGAGATTACAAGTCCAATGTGTTAACCACTGGACTACAGATCCGTCTGTACCAATGACTGAGGTTACTAATTTACATACTATACTGTTACATACATTTTTACATCTTATAGACCAACTGTATTTATAAATAAAAATATCTATCAAATATTCGGTTATATTGACCACATCAAATAACTTACTGATGTCAAATTAATTTCATGTGATTCTATAATGGGTGGAAATTTCTCAATGGAATCAGAAATGCAATTAACTTTCGTTTGCTATAGGCGGGTCGGGTCGCCATTGTTGCTTTGAAGTCTTATTGGATAAGTAAACCATTGCAGATACATTAACGGACGTTCAACAATTTACGACTAGAATATTTTGAGCGAAATTTGAATATTTGCATGACAACACACGACTCCCTATCGAGCTTTACAACCGTATTACGTTTAACCACAGCTAAAACTCCTCACACAATGTTCTCGAATACAGTCGACATCCGCTATGTCGAATTCCGTCGGACCGAACAAAATACTTCGACATAACCAAAGTTTGACTTAACGATAGTTGATATAAACAGATCCAGTTATATGTAAAATGATAAGTGTCTGAAACGGGACTTTGGTCCGACTTCGAGACAACCGGATAATTCGACTTAACCGACTTTGACATAACAGATGTAGACTGTATATAAATATACGACGTCTAACACTTATAATCACAGACGGATCTGTAGTCCAGTGGTAACACGCTGGACTGGTAATCCAGGGATCGCAGGTTCGATCCCCCGTCTGACCCAAATAAAATTAACAGTCTTTCAAATGGGACGTTAAACCGAGGTCTCGTGTCGGTGCTTTACATCGTGCACGTAAACGAACCAGAGGAGATTCTGGAATGGGTCTCTGTCTGTATCATGCACTATCCTCCAAAATCTAAAATAACTAATCTCTTCAGGAGGCGTCGCTCATATGGGCCACCGGTAGCGACGATAAATAAACGTAAATACACACACTTATAATCATATCACATCTACACATAATGAACACATAGACGCATTGTTTATTAACCCGTTCAACACCACACACATATAAATAGGCTTACAAATAGTGTAGATCTGCACTTTTTGCCAATAATATTAGTAATTTTAGACAAAATTACCCATTTTGATAAATGAACGGGCCCAAATGTAATGTTCTTATTAATTTATTGGTCTAAAAATATCATGCACCAATCCATGTCAGTTACTTTGTGTTGAATGGGTTATGGGCGGACTGTTGTCAGTTACTTGATGTTGAATGTGTTATGGGCGGACTGTTGTCAGTTACTTAATGTTGAATGTGTTATGGGCGGACTGTTGTCAGTTACTTGATGTTGAATGTGTTATGGACGGACTGTTGTCAGTTACTTGGTGTTGAATGTGTTATGGGCGGACTGTTGTCAGTTACTTGGTGTTGAATGGGTTATGGGCGGACTGTTGTCAGTTACTTGATGTTGAATGTGTTATGGGCGGACTGTTGTCAGTTACTGGTGTTGAATGGGTTATGGGCGGACTGTTGTCAGTTACTTGATGTTGAATGGGTGATGGGCGGACTGTTGTCAGTTACTTGATGTTGAGGTTATGGGCGGACTGTTGTCAGTTACTTGGTGTTGAGGTTATGGGCGGACTGTTGTCAGTTACTGTGTGAATGTTTTATGGGCGGACTGTTGTCAGTTACTTGGTGTTGAATGGGTTATGGGCGGACTGTTGTCAGTTACTTGATGTTGAATGTTTTATGGGCGGACTGTTGTCAGTTACTTGATGTTGAATGGGTGATGGGCGGACTGTTGTCAGTTACTTGATGTTGAATGGGTTGGCGGACTGTTGTCAGTTACTTGATGTTGAGGTTATGGGCGGACTGTTGTCAGTTACTTGGTGTTGAGGTTATGGGCGGACTGTTGTCAGTTACTTGGTGTTGCGGTTATGGGCGGACTGTTGTCAGTTACTTGGTGTTGAATGGGTTATGGGCGGACTGTTGTCAGTTACTTGATGTTGAGGTTATGGGCGGACTGTTGTCAGTTACTTGATGTTGAATGGGTGATGGGCGGACTGTTGTCAGTTACTTGATGTTGAGGTTATGGGCGGACTGTTGTCAGTTACTTGGTGTTGAGGTTATGGGCGGACTGTTGTCAGTTACTTGGTGTTGCGGTTATGGGCGGACTGTTGTCAGTTACTTGATGTTGAATGGGTTATGGGCGAACTGTTGTCAGTTACTTGGTGTTGAGGTTATGGGCGGACTGTTGTCAGTTACTTGGTGTTGAATGGGTTATGGGCGGACTGTTGTCAGTTACTTGATGTTGAATGGGTTATGGGCGGACTGTTGTCAGTTACTTGATGTTGAATGAGTTACGGGCGGACTGTTGTCAGTTACCTGGTGTTGAATGGGTTAAGAAACAAACTTATACAGATTATGATCTAAACCAAATGAATATAATACTAATAATTGCTACTCAACATTTACATTTCTCTCACATACATTGTCCCTATGATGTATTATTAAAGTTGGCTGTCCGATTAGCGCAGTTATTAGCGCGCTCGCTTCTCACAAATGTAACCCGAGTTCGATCCTCGGACCGGGAAGTAGGTAAGATGGTACGATGGCCGCAAGATCGGACACGTGGATTTTCTCCGAGTACTCCGGTTTCTTCACACACGAATGGCCACAGTGTGTCAAAAGCAGCACTCATGCACCGACCAATTTGAATCTTCAATGTGTTATTACACGTGTGTTGATATAAGAAAATATGTAATGGCTGTACTACACTGAATACTGAATAAATTTATGAGATAATAATGAATTTTAAAAAAAAAAATTTTTTAATACAAATTCATCATAGCTCGATTGCGAAACAAGTTCTTGCAACTTATGTTAATCACCATCGAGACCACATTCCTGATGGAATCCATCGCCACGAGGGAGAGAGAAGAGGAAATGTGGAATTTAAATGCCTTGCCTAAGTGCACACTCGTAACGGCTCCAGCAGGGCTCGAACTCGGGGCCGTTTGCACCTGAAGCGAACTAGCTATCACTGTGTTATCATGACTTCCACAAACATTCATTTGAGAACCATTTGATAAGCAAACTGGCTGGAAGTATTTCTGGGGTCATGATTTAGTTATGTATAAGCCGAACACGATCCAAGATGTAAACTATTGGACTGTGTGACGCGGGTAGCGCCGTAGACAGTACCAATAGTTTACATATTGGATCCGTTTGAGGCTTATATCTTACATAAAACACACATTTTTATAACACAATCCTACTAATTAAAATTGTTAATTTCGTATATGTACACGTAGTATTTATTATAATACTCTGGCATTTTGACACCAGTCCAATATTAATAATAATGGACTGCAAGTACAAAGGTATGACGTCACGACAGCGTTTTAATTGGGTTAACAGGACGTACTTATATGTGTATATATTGGCACCAAAAGAGAAACTGTGCACTTGACTTAGACGTAAAATTTATATCCTTTTAGAAAAAAATATAGGCAAATGTGCAAAAAGAAACATTTTCCCTAAAGAAAAATCATTGATTTATGAAATTGTAAATTATTATGCCATGAAATGTGTGTGTATATAATTTAGAAAGGAGAGGACAATCATAAGCTACACAGCTTTCTGTCCAATTCCTTATATCAGTTGTTGTAAATAATCATGTATTGACAGAAAATAAATATGTTTAAACTAAACAAACCTGTGAACACGCCTTAGAGGTAACATTTATATATTTTTAGAAAAAAATATAAGACAATTTGGTATAAAAATGTGAGAAATATTGGGTAATTTAGTGCAATGTGTGAAGGATTATTTTCTACACTCAAATAGTAAAATCCATAACTCTAAAACTTGCAGCGAAAAAAATAAGGTTTACTATAAAAGTGCAAAGCATTTATGGTGTCTCGTAAATAGTGCACTGTGGTATTGCATACTATAAATATTCGGACAGTCATTAAAGGGTTTTGTGTAACGAATGACAAACTCTAATTGACCAAAGTGCAATTACACTTTATATGGTGACATAAAACTTGTACGCGTTGTACGAACTTTATAATTGTATATACATTGATAATGAATATTGCTGGATATAAGCTAAGCATGCCAACTATACGAACGGGCGGTGGTAACATTCGCTATTTCATCATTTCAACGTCACGAATTCAACTTCACGAATTCACGAATTCAACTTAACAAATTCAACTTCACGAATTCAACTTTACGAATTCAACTTCACGAATTCAACTTCACGAATTCACAATTACACAAATTTACGATTTCAAATTAAGGAATTCACGGGTTCAATTTCAAGAAATCACGATTTAAGCTTCACGAATCTAACCCCACGCATGGCCATAATAGCTCAATTATTGACTGTTAGCCATTAACAGAGAAGAAGAAGAAGAATTCACAATTTCAACTACACGAATTCAAGATTTCAAATTAATTAATTCACGACTTCATTAAAAAAAAATTCACGATATTGATTAACTAATAAATAAACATAAAGCACACACATAAACTATGACAATAACTAAATATTGAAACGAATTGATAATTTACATTGGTAGTAAATGAGAGTGGACAGTTCACTGACCGTCCTATCCACACACCTTGACCGAATTCTCCGCCCAAAACCTACCACTGACTCCTAAACATACCCTACATGTGTATATATATCCACAGCGTTTCATCAAACTCCATCAACTGTTTCAGTGATCCTGTCCACAGACACACAGACGTGGAAGTCGTGAAAGCGATGTGGTAGCTCGTTCGCTTCAGGTGCGAAAGGCCCGGAGTTCGAGCCCAGTTGGAGCCGTTACGAGTGTACCCTTAGGCAAGGCATTTAAATTCCACGTTGCCTCTTCTCTCTCCCTCGTGGCGATGGATTCCGTCAGGAATGAGGTCTCGAGAGTGATTTATATAAGTTGAAAATACTTGTTTCGCAATCGAGCTAAAATAAAGTTGTATAAACACATACAGATCCAGCCAAAAATCCCCTAACAGTGTACGCTAACAATGATGTCAAACCAAGCTACTTGACATTTAACAGCAGCCAATGTCATCTGTGTTACGTACTACGATGTTGACAATCTCTATACTACTACTACATATAGCTCTATATGTTTAGCTATAAGGAATGTTTATTGTCATGCTGCAGCTTTGTGTATGTCCTCCGGTATAAACACACGACCTCTGGTACGAATACTTGCAGGCATCGAAGCAACTGTGCGTGGGAATGTGTTTTACGTTTATTTATCGTCGCTACCGGTTGCCCATATGACTCCTCTGGTTCATTTACGTGCACGGTGTACAGCACCGACACGAAACCTCGATTTAAAGTCCCATCTGAAAGACGGTTAATTGTTTTAGGGTCAGACGGGGGGATTAAATCTGCGTGGGAATCTAGGTATCTTTTATAGTAACACGACATATCATCATCCTCATCACAAAAAACAGTGTTTTATTCTTGGCAGGAAATAATTATATATATACTAGAGGACATAGAAAACGCACACGTACATTATATTCTAGAGGACATAGAAAACGCACACCTACACTATATACTAGAGGACATAGAAAAGGCACACCGCTACCACCGCGCTACCACCGCGCTACTACATCGCTATCACCACGCTACAACTGCGCTACCACGACCTCCATCCGTATGCCAGCAAAACAACCATATTCATTGAGAGAGAAAAAAAATTTACAGACTAGAAAAAAATCATTTCAAGTTGTTCAATACATAGAAATCACAGCGTAGACAGTGTGCACTGCAGAAAGTAACAAATACACTTACTATCTATAGAGAAATCACAGCGTAGACATTGTGCACTGCAGAAAGAAACAAAGACACTTACTATCTATAGAGAAATCACAGCGTAGACATTTTGCACTGCAGAAAGAAACAAAGACACTTACTATCTATAGAGAAATCACAGCGTAGACATTGTGCACTGCAGAAAGAAACAAAGACACTTACTATCTATAGAGAAATCACAGCGTAGACATTTTGCACTGCAGAAAGAAACAAAGACACTTACTATATATAGAGAAATCACAGCGTAGACATTGTGCACTGCAGAAAGAAACAAAGACACTTACTATCTATAGAGAAATCACATCGTAGACATTGTGCACTGCAGAAAGAAACAAAGACACTTACTATCTATAGAGAAATCACAGCGTAGACATTTTGCACTGCAGAAAGAAACAAAGACACTTACTATCTATAGAGAAATCACAGCGTAGACATTTTGCACTGCAGAAAGAAACAAAGACACTTACTATCTATAGAGAAATCACAGCTTAGACATTGTGCACTGCAGAAAGAAACAAAGGCACTTACTATCTATAGAGAAATCACATCGTAGACATTGTGCACTGCAGAAAGAAACAAAGGCACTTACTATCTATAGAGAAATCACAGCGTAGACATTGTGCACTGCAGAAAGAAACAAAGGCACTTACTATCTATAGAGAAATCACAGCGTTGACATGTTGCACTGCAGAAAGAAACAACGACACTTACTATCTATAGAGAAATCACAGCGTAGACATTGTGCACTGCAGAAAGAAACAAAGGCACTTACTATCTATAGAGAAATCACAGCGTAGACATTGTGCACTGCAGAAAGAAACAAAGGCACTTACTATCTATAGAGAAATCACAGTGTTGACATTGTGCACTGCAGAAAGAAACAAAGGCACTTACTATCTATAGAGAAATCACATCGTAGACATTGTGCACTGCAGAAAGAAACAAAGGCACTTACTATCTATAGAGAAATCACAGCGTAGACATTGTGCACTGCAGAAAGAAACAAAGGCACTTACTATCTATAGAGAAATCACAGCGTAGACATTGTGCACTGCAGAAAGAAACAAAGGCACTTACTATCTATAGAGAAATCACAGCGTAGACATTGTGCACTGCAGAAAGAAACAAAGGCACTTACTATCTATAGAGAAATCACAGCGTAGACATTGTGCACTGCAGAAAGAAACAAAGGCACTTACTATCTATAGAGAAATCACAGCGTAGACATTTTGCACTGCAGAAAGAAACAAAGGCACTTACTATCTATAGAGAAATCACAGCGTAGACATTGTGCACTGCAGAAAGAAACAAAGGCACTTACTATCTATAGAAAAATCACAGCGTAGACATTGTGCACTGCAGAAAGAAACAAAGACACTTACTATCTATAGAGAAATCACAGCGTTGACATTGTGCACTACAGAAAGAAACAAAGGCACTTACTATCTATAGAGAAATCACAGCGTTGACATTTGCATCAGAAGAAACAAAGGCACTTACTATCTATAGAGAAATCACAGCGTTGTTGCACTGCAGAAAGAAACAAAGGCACTTACTATCTATAGAGAAATCACAGCGTTGATATTTTGCACTGCAGAAAGAAACAAAGGCACTTACTATATATAGAGAAATCACAGCGTTGACATTTTGCAATACAGGAAGAAACAAAGGCACTTACTCTCTATAGAGAAATCACAGCGTTGACATTGTGCACTGCAGAAAGAAACAAAGGCACTTACTATCTATAGAGAAATCACAGCGTTGACATTTTGCAATACAGGAAGAAACAAAGGCACTTACTATCTATAGAGAAATCACAGCGTAGACATTGTGCACTGCAGAAAGAAACAAAGGCACTTACTATCTATAGAGAAATCACAGCGTTGACATTTTGCAATACAGGAAGAAACAAAGGCACTTACTATCTATAGAGAAATCACAGCGTTGACATTTTGCAATACAGGAAGAAACAAAGGCACTTACTATCTATAGAGAAATCACAGCGTTGACATTTTGCAATACAGGAAGAAACAAAGGCACTTACTATCTATAGAGAAATCACAGCGTTGACATTTTGCAATACAGGAAGAAACAAAGGCACTTACTATCTATAGAGAAATCACAGCGTTGACATTTTGCAATACAGGAAGAAACAAAGGCACTTACTATCTATAGAGAAATCACAGCGTTGACATTTTGCAATACAGGAAGAAACAAAGGCACTTACTATCTATAGAGAAATCACAGCGTTGACATTTTACAATACAGGAAGAAACAAAGGCACTTACTATCTATAGAGAAATCACAGCGTTGACATTTTGCAATACAGGAAGAAACAAAGGCACTTACTATCTATTGAGAAATCACAGCGTTGACATTTTGCAATACAGGAAGAAACAAAGGCACTTACTATCTATAGAGAAATCACAGCGTTGACATTTTGCAATACAGGAAGAAACAAAGGCACTTACTATCTATAGAGAAATCACAGCGTTGACATGTTGCAATACAGGAAAAAACAAAGGCACTTACTATCTATAGAGAAATCACAGCGTTGACATTTTGCAATACAGGAAGAAACAAAGGCACTTACTATCTATAGAGAAATCACAGCGTTGACATTTTGCAATACAGGAAGAAACAAAGGCACTTACTATCTATAGAGAAATCACAGCGTTGACATTTTGCAATACAGGAAGAAACAAAGGCACTTACTATCTATAGAGAAATCACAGCGTTGACATTTTGCAATACAGGAAGAAACAAAGGCACTTACTATCTATTGAGAAATCACAGCGTTGACATTTTGCAATACAGGAAGAAACAAAGGCACTTACTATCTATAGAGAAATCACATCGTTGACATTTTGCACTGCAGAAAGAAAAGTAAACACTTGTTATCTAAATATAAATTGAAGCAAAGAACAATTTACAACTGAATTATTATAATAATTTTGTTTTTATCCACTGCTGATGCTGTTAGTCATGTTCTTACAGCCTCGGGTATGTGATATATTCGATAAGATCAGCCAAACAAATTATCCCGTTTTTAAAATATATTTAAATTGAATGCACAGAGCGGCAGATGGTATAGATAATGATTCTTTAATGTTTCGAAAAAGTCATTTATTGCACGAAATCGACGACCCGCGGAAAAGTTTATTTGAGTTTTATGTGGTGAGTAAGGGGAATGTTTGAACTGGTAAATATTACAAGTATTGTATTTGATATTGGAATTATATCAATGTTACTATACGTTGACAAATCAACACTTTAAAAACATTTTGAACAGCTTGTTTTGCTCGTGTGCGGCGAGAGTCATGGTGTAATACTTACTAGTTTAACGGTTTTACCCCTAAAGGGACCAAAACATCGATCAGATGATCGATCGAGGGACATATATTGTTTTCAGTGCAGGAGTAAGACATCAGAACTTAAGAGACGGGCGCCGCTTGACAAGTGAATAGTGCAGTTTGATCGATACGTTGTTCTTTATGACAGTTGTCATGTTTCGTTTATAAAAAAATCTATTGATACCTTTATTAAAGAGCATTGTTTTTTTTTTGGAAAAGTGATAACTGTTTTAATGCATTATCGAACACTGGGGACATGTAGGGTTTCATTGTGAATACATGATGTTGCCACGCGGTAACGAGAGAGACACACATTTCGGTAGAGCTCTGTCTGTTAACATTTAAGGACCGTAATACCTTTTGGAGGATTGACATTACTATTTTGATGAGGAGTGTAATGTTATATTTTATTTGGAAACACGAGTGATAAATCTAAAAATACACGTGTTTATAAGGACGGGATATTAGCTAAATTATAATAGATATTGGATTTATGTAGGAAATACATGTAACGTTGGATACAACTTGTCACCTAAGATAAATTGAAGTGTGAGATAATAAATTAACGCAAGTGTTCACCGACATAATGAGCTTGAGTAAAATGCACGTGGATGTAGAGGGTGACTATGTGGTTTTGTGTCAGGATGGAATACAATTCAGTGCTTGTTCAGATACAGAGAAAAGACAAGCCAAACCAAAGACCAAACGACGGGTAGGTAAATCATATATATTACAATTTGTATGGACTGTACAAATGGTACGGACTGTACAAATGGTACGGACTGTACAAATGGTACGGACTATACAAATGGTACGGACTATACAAAGGGTACGGACTGTACAAAGGGTACGGACCCTACAAAGGGTACGGACTGTACACATGGTACGGACTGTGCAAATGGTACGGACTGTACAAATGGTAGACTGTACAAATGGTACGGACTGTACAAAGGGTCCCGAGTGTACAAATGGTACGGACTGTACAAATGGTACGGGCTGTACAAAGGGTACGGACTATGCAAAGGGTACGGACTGTACAAATGGTACGGACTGTACAAATGGTACGGACTGTACAAATGGTACGGACTGTGCAAATGGTACGGACTGTACAAATGGTACGGACTGTACAAATGGTACGGACTGTGCAAATGGTACGGACTGTACAAATGGTACGGACTGTACAAATGGTACGGACTGTACAAATGGTACGGACTGTACAAAGGGTCCCGAGTGTACAAATGGTACGGACTGTACAAATGGTACGGACTCTACAAAGGGTACGGACTGTACAAATGGTACGGACTGTACAAATGGTACGGACGGTACAAATGGTACGGACTGTACAAATGGTACGGACGGTACAAATGGTACGGACCCTACAAAGAGTATGGACTGTACAAATGGTACGGACTGTACAAATGGTAATGGCTGTACAAATGGTACGGACTGTACAAATGGTACGGACTGTACAAATGGTACGGACTGTACAAATGGTACGACGGACTGTACAAAGGGTACGGACTGTACAAATGGTAAGGGCTGTACAAATGGTACGGACTGTACAAATGGTACGGACGGTACAAATGGTACGGACTGTGCAAATGGTACGGACTGTACAAATGGTACGGACTGTACAAATGGTACGGACTCTACAAATGGTACGACGGACTGTACAAAGGGTACGGACTGTACAAATGGTAAGGACTGTACAAATAGTACGGACTGTACAAATGGTACGGACTATACAAATGGTACGGCTCTACAAAGGTACGGTCTGTAGCACTGGTAGGTTGACAATTTTATGAAGTGCTTGAACAGATATCGAGCAGATGTTTGAATATTACTTTTGTGTGATCATTATGGAACTATAAACGTGTGTCAATGTCATTCTATATATATAGCTGGATGTGTCAATGTCATTCTATATATATAGCTGGATGTGTCAATGTCATTCTATATATGTAGCTGGATGTGTCAATGTCATTCTATATATTTAGCTGGATGTGTCAATGTCATTCTATATATTTAGCTGGATGTGTCAATGTCATTCTATATATTTAGCTGGATGTGTCAATGTCATTCTATATATTTAGCAGGATGTGTCAAGGTCATTCTATATATTTAGCTGGATGTGTCAATGTCATTCTATATATATAGCTGGATGTGTCAATGTCATTCTATATATTTAGCTGGATGTG
>CM026402.1:5299969-5349969 GCA_014843695.1 Archivesica marissinica | reverse complement strand
AGGGATCTGTAGTCCAGTGGTAACACGCTGGACTGGTAATCCAGGGATCTGTAGTCCAGTGGTAACACGCTGGACTGGTAATCCAGGGATCTGTAGCCAGTGGTAACACGCTGGACTGGTAATCCAGGGATCTGTAGCCCAGTGGTAACACGCTGGACTGGTAATCCAGGGATCTGTAGTCCAGTGGTAACACGCTGGACTGGTAATCCAGGGATCTGTAGTCCAGTGGTAACACGCTGGACTGGTAATCCAGGGATCTGTAGCCCAGTGGTAACACGCTGGACTGGTAATCCAGGGATCTGTAGTCCAGTGGTAACACGCTGGACTGGTAATCCAGGGATCTGTAGTCCAGTGGTAACACGCTGGACTGGTAATCCAGGGATCTGTAGCCAGTGGTAACACGCTGGACTGGTAATCCAGGGATCTGTAGTCCAGTGGTAACACGCTGGACTGGTAATCCAGGGATCTGTAGTCCAGTGGTAACACGCTGGACTGGTAATCCAGGGATCTGTAGTCCAGTGGTAACACGCTGGACTGGTAATCCAGGGATATGTGGTCCAGTGGTAACACGCTGGACTGGTAATCCAGGGATCTGTAGTCCAGTGGTAACACGCTGGACTGGTAATCCAGGGATCTGTAGTCCAGTGGTAACACGCTGGACTGGTAATCCAGGGATCTGTAGTCCAGTGGTAACACGCTGGACTGGTAATCCAGGGATCTGTAGCCCAGTGGTAACACGCTGGACTGGTAATCCAGGGATCTGTAGTCCAGTGGTAACACGCTGGACTGGTAATCCAGGGATCTGTAGTCCAGTGGTAACACGCTGGACTGGTAATCCAGGGATCTGTAGTCCAGTGGTAACACGCTGGACTGGTAATCCAGGGATCTGTATTCCAGTGGTAACACGCTGGACTGGTAATCCAGGGATCTGTAGTCCAGTGGTAACACGCTGGACTGGTAATCCAGGGATCTGTAGTCCAGTGGTAACACGCTGGACTGGTAATCCAGGGATCTGTAGTCCAGTGGTAACACGCTGGACTGGTAATCCAGGGATCTGTAGCCCAGTGGTAACACGCTGGACTGGTAATCCAGGGATCTGTAGCCCAGTGGTAACACGCTGGACTGGTAATCCAGGGATCTGTAATCCAGTGATAACACGCTGGACTGGTAATCCAGGGATCTGTAGTCCAGTGGTAACACGCTGGACTGGTAATCCAGGGATCTGTAGTCCAGTGGTAACACGCTGGACTGGTAATCCAGGGATCGCAGGTTCCACAGACGGATCTGTAGTCCAGTGGTAACACGCTGGACTGGTAATCCAGGGATCGCAGGTTCCACAGACGGATCTGTAGTCCAGTGGTAACACGCTGGACTGGTAATCCAGGGATCACAGGTTATAGTTGTCTCACAGACGGATCTGTAGTCCAGTGGTAACACGCTGGACTGGTAATCCAGGGATCGCAGGTTATAGTTGTCTCACAGACGGATCTGTAGTCCAGTGGTAACACGCTGGACTGGTAATCCAGGGATCGCAGGTTCGATCCCCCTTCTGACCCTAATAAAATTAACAGTCTTTCAGATGGGACGTTAAACCGAGGTCTCGTGTCGGTGCTTTACACCGTGCACGTAAAAGAACCAGAGGAGACTCTGGAATGGGTCTCTGTCTGTATCATTGCACTATCCTCCAAAATTTAAAATGACTAATCTCGTCAGGAGGCGTCGCTCATATGGGCAACCGGTAGCGACGATAAATAAACGTACCACCCATATAGTGGTCTATGTATCCAGGGCATGTAATGATGGTTCATATTCGCAGGTTATAAGTAGTCCAGGTTACGGTTGCAATAAACGTGATGTGTTCCTTCTTAGCATCCACACGAGACGTGTTTCCTTGCTTGTTTGTTATTTACGTTTATTTAACGTCGGTACCGGTTGCCCATTTGAGTGAAAGGCAGTTTACCTAACAACACCGTTCCTGGGTAGGCTCCAGTGGTTAACCAGTACTTGGTGCACCAATCTCCGCAAGGAACTGCTAGCATTTTCATATAAAGAGACACGGTCTGAGCGGGTCTCGAACCTGTGCTCTAACCCGTGCTCGAACCCGTGCTCGAACCCATGATCACCAGTGAGTATCTATATATCTAGTCAGTAGGCTGTTAATTAAAGTATATCCCATACCGGTAACATATGTACATATATTCCAATCGTTCATTATAAGATAAGATAAGATAAGATAAGAAATGTTTTATTATATAAATATATAATTTTACTATAGCACCCGGCCCAGTGGACCTATAAGTCACCATCAACTTTAACTTATAATTATTAACAACCGTTAACGGTATATAATATACCATTAGCTGTGACAAATAATTTAAATTCACAAGTATGTACAAATATACATATATGGACATATAATACACAAACACTACAAACACACAAACATTATAGTACACAAACATTTATGAATACATAATACTTCTTCTTAGCATGTAAGATTTCATTATACATTTTGCTGATATTCTGGGGTAAGTGTTCATAAGTAGGCAAAGTTTATCAGTTTCTGACATGTTCAAGTAATCAATATTCAAAATAATATCGCCATAAATGTCTTGCCTTATTTCTCTGTATAAGTCATATATATGTATATATCAAAACAATAGGCCTGATTATATATATACAACCAAACCTGTGCTAAAGGCCTCCTCCGAATAAAGGCCGCATATGAAAAACCTGTCTCTAAAAACCACCATTTTTTCTCTCCCGTCCAGCCATTTTCAATGTATTTTAGCCCTCTATTGAGATGCCACCTTCCAACAAAGGCCACTTTTTGACTTTCCCAAGGGTGGCCTTTATAGACAGGTTTGACTGTATATATATATTCGTGTTGTAGAAATTATGAAATAGAGAGTGTCACCGTATGTCTTCCATAGTCCTCAAAGTAATTTTACAAATATGTCAGACTTGTCAATATTCAATCTGGATGTCGTAAAATATGAAAAGTATTTGGCACGAGCCAGAACTATTATGAGCTGTTATTATGTATAATTTGGACAATATTTTTATGACATTTGTCACCACACAAGTATGGTTTTTATAGTACGACGATATATTCACGTGAAATCAAATAGGAAAATGATACATATTCGAACTTGTCGGAATACAAACTTAGGCCGAAGATAAATGTGTCTTTGGTTGTCAGACAGGCATGGATAGTATGTGGACAAGATATATATGTTTATGGTTGTCATACAGGCGCGGATAGTATGTGGACAAGATATATATGTTTATGATTGTCATACAGGCGCGGATAGTATGTGGGCAAGCTATATATGTGTATGGTTGTCATACAGGCACGGATAGTATGTGGACAAGCTATATATGTTTATGGTTGTCATACAGGCGGGGATAGTATGTGGACAAGATATATATGTTTATGGTTGTCATACAGGCGCGTATAGTATGTTGGCAAGCTATATATGTTTATGGTTGTCATACAGGCGCGGATAGTATGTGGACAAGCTATATATGTTTATGGTTGTCATACAGGCGCGGATAGTATGTGGACAAGATATATATGTTTATGGTTGTCATACAGGCGGGGATAGTATGTGGACAAGCTATATATGTTTATGGTTGTCATACAGGCACGGATAGTATGTGGACAAGATATATATGTTTATGGTTGTCATACAGGCACGGATAGTATGTGGACAAGATATATATGTGTATGGTTGTCATACAGGCGCGGATAGTATGTGGACAATATATATATGTTTATGGTTGTCATGCAGGCACGGATAGTATGTAGACAAGATATATATGTTTATGGTTGTCAGACAGGCACGGCTAGTATGTGAACAAGCTATATATGTGTATGGTTGTCAGACAGACACGGATAGTATGTGGATAAGATATATATGTTTATGGTTGTCGTACAGGCGCGGATAGAATGTGTACATGCTATATATGTGTATGGTGTCGTACAGGCGCGGATAGTATGTGGACAAGCTATATATGTTTATGGTGTCATACAGGCACGGATAGTATGTGGACAAGCTATATATGTTTATGGTTGTCATACAGGCGGGGATAGTATGTGGACAAGATATATATGTTTATGGTTGTCATACAGGCGCGGATAGTATGTTGGCAAGCTATATATGTTTATGGTTGTCATACAGGCGCGGATAGTATGTGGACAAGCTATATATGTTTATGGTTGTCATACAGGCGCGGATAGTATGTGGACAAGATATATATGTTTATGGTTGTCATACAGGCGGGGATAGTATGTGGACAAGCTATATATGTTTATGGTTGTCATACAGGCACGGATAGTATGTGGACAAGATATATATGTTTATGGTTGTCATACAGGCACGGATAGTATGTGGACAAGATATATATGTGTATGGTTGTCATACAGGCGCGGATAGTATGTGGACAATATATATATGTTTATGGTTGTCATGCAGGCACGGATAGTATGTAGACAAGATATATATGTTTATGGTTGTCAGACAGGCACGGCTAGTATGTGAACAAGCTATATATGTGTATGGTTGTCAGACAGACACGGATAGTATGTGGATAAGATATATATGTTTATGGTTGTCGTACAGGCGCGGATAGAATGTGTACATGCTATATATGTGTATGGTGTCGTACAGGCGCGGGTAGAATGTGTACAAGATATATATGTTTATGGTTGTCATGCAGGCACGGATAGTATGTAGACAAGATATATATGTTTATGGTTGTCGTACAGGCGCGGATAGAATGTGTACATGCTATATATGTGTATGGTGTCGTACAGGCACGGATAGTATGTGGACAAGATATATATGTTTATGGTTGTCATGCAGGCACGGATAGTATGTAGACAAGATATATATGTTTATGGTTGTCAGACAGGCACGGCTAGTATGTGAACAAGATATATATGTTTATGGTTGTCGTACAGGCGCGGATAGAATGTGGATAAGATATATATGTGTATGGTTGTCGTACAGGCACGGATAGAATGTGTACATGCTATATATGTGTATGGTGTCCTACAGGCGCGGATAGAATGTGTACATGCTATATATGTGTATGGTTGTCGTACAGGCGCGGATAGAATGTGTACATGCTATATATGTGTATGGTGTCGTACAGGCACGGATAGTATGTGGACAAGATATATATGTTTATGGTTGTCATGCAGGCACGGATAGTATGTAGACAAGATATATATGTTTATGGTTGTCAGACAGGCACGGCTAGTATGTGAACAAGATATATATGTGTATGGTTGTCGTACAGGCGCGGATAGAATGTGTACATGCTATATATGTGTATGGTTGTCGTACAGGCACGGATAGAATGTGTACATGCTATATATGTGTATGGTGTCGTACAGGCGCGGATAGAATGTGTACATGCTATATATGTGTATGGTTGTCGTACAGGCGCGGATAGAATGTGTACATGCTATATATGTTTATGGTTGTCGTACAGGCGCGGATATAATGTGTACATGCTATATATGTGTATGGTGTCGTACAGGCGCGGGTAGAATGTGTACATGCTATATATGTGTATGGTGTCGTACAGGCGCTGATAGAATGTGTACATGCTATATATGTGTATGGTGTCGTACAGGCGCGGATAGAATGTGTACATGCTATATATGTGTATGGTGTCGTACAGGCGCGGATAGAATGTGTACATGCTATATATGTGTATGGTGTCGTACAGGCGCGGATAGAATGTGTACATGCTATATATGTGTATGGTGTCGTACAGGCGCGGATAGAATGTCTACATGCTATATATGTGTATGGTTGTCGTACAGGCGCGGATAGAATGTGTACATGCTATATATGTTTATGGTTGTCGTACAGGCGCGGTTAGAATGTGTACATGCTATATATGTGTATGGTGTCGTACAGGCGCGGATAGAATGTGTACATGCTATATATGTGTATGGTATCGTACAGGCGCGGATAGAATGTGTACATGCTATATATGTGTATGGTGTCGTACAGGCGCGGATATAATGTGTACATGCTATATATGTGTATGGTGTCGTACAGGCGCGGATAGAATGTGTACATGCTATATATGTGTATGGTGTGGTACAGGCGCGGGTACATGCAGTTTATTCCCAATATGTATGTATATGTGTATGGTGTGGTACAGGCGCGGGTACATGCAGTTTATTCCCAATATGTATGTATATGTGTATGGTGTGGTACAGGCGCGGGTACATGCAGTTTATTCCCAATATGTGTATGGTGTGGTACAGGCGCGGGTACATGCAGTTTATTCCCAATATGTGTATGGTGTGGTACAGGCGCGGGTACATGCAGTTTATTCCCAATATGTGTATGGTGTGGTACAGGCGCGGGTACATGCAGTTTATTCCCAACATGGCTGTTATAATAAATGAAATAATACCTAAATGTATGGGATACAATGGAATGGCATAGTTGTTTAATAATACAATAACATATATGCACAGAAATAATAAAAATAATAATATTATTGTAAAGTATAATATTTATTGAACAAGGGCGTATATGGTATTAGTCTACCGTAAGGGGCCTTCAACACATGCACAAACAAGAAGCAAATAACAATTAAATACGAACACATCACCATGTTTACAGATTTCAGAATAACAATTCGCAAGGTGTACACAGACGGATGTGTAGTCCACTGGTTAACACGTTAAACTGGTAATCCAGGGATCGCAGGTTCGATCCCCCGTATGACCTTAATAAAATTAACAGTCTTTGAGATGGTACTTTAAACCGAGGTCTCGTGTCGGTGCTGTACACAGTGCACGTAAAAGAGCCAGAGGAGACTCTGGATTGGGTCTCTGTCTGTATCATTGCACTATCCTCCAAAAATATAAAATTACTAATATCTTCAGGAGGCGTCGCTCATATGGGCAACCGGTAGCGACGATAAATAAACATAAACACCACCACATTGATGCGACATCTATGGAATTAAACGTTATTTATTTTACAACGATTGCGAAGCAAGTTCGAACACCTTATATTAATCACTCTCGTTGGCGCGGATGAAAGCGTAACTGTGATCATTTGTGTGGGAGGAAACCGAAGTACCCGGAGAAAACCCACTTGTCCGATCTGGCGACTACCGTACCATCTCACATACTTCCGGGTCCGAGAATCGAACCCTGGTTGCATTGGTGAGAAGGGAGCGCGCTAACCACTGCGCTAATCGGACAGCTATGTAATTTCTAACTCATTTAGCAACAACATGGCCTCAGTAGAACTATAAACAGTACCAAGCAACAACATGGCCTCAGTAGAATTATAAACAGTACCAACATTACAAATGTACGTAAACTAAACACTGATATACTAAAATAGAACAACAATGAATGTCGTCCAACAAGTTGCACCAAATTCAACTGACCACATTGGTTTTGTTTAAGAAATCATTTATGTTATGTTATATTTCGGGTGTTACGCCTGCATCAGCACCATTTTGGGCTATATAGCCGGTGGGCAGTTTACCTAACAACACCTTTCCTGGGCAGGCTCCAGCTGTTAACCAGTACATGGGTGCACCAACCTCCGTAAGAAACTGCCAACTTTTTCATATAAATGAGACACGGCCTGAGCGGGGCTCGAACCCGTGACCAAGAAATCATAAATCTGAAAAGGTCGCAATAACATACCACTGTAGTTGTGTGGTCTTGGTTTGTTGCGTGTTTATGTGATTTGACAGAAGGATTCATACCCTTAACTATACATACATATATATATATACACGTAAAATCATCTCAAACACTTTATTGGAATTTTATACATTCCTGCATTTGTTACCGTTTGTAGATTTTCACATAAAACTTGTTTACAGTAATGTTGTTATGGATACCTTTAAACAATCCTAAATGACTACAACCCGTCATACCCTTTGTTTGTTTAATTTCCAACATTTATATCCTAAAACGACCAATAGAAATGGTATGACTGCAACTCATCATACCCTTTGTTTGTTTAATTTCCAACATTTATATCCTAAAATGACCAATAGAAATGGCATTAATGAGCGGGTGACGCCGATGATTGCCTCTGTTGTTTGAAGTATATTGTTTTCATCAAATAGTTCGGCTATATCTTCATGTATTTGTGCGTACGCGTTGCATTCATTTAAAATTGTTTTGTCATATAGCATGTACAGTGAGCGGTGTTGTGGCGTGTTTCTATATGTATATATACGATATGTAGGCCGATACAACACAATACACCTTTACGTGCAAACCTGTCTTAAGCAGCCAGCCAATGGAATCACAGAAAGTGGCTGCTTAGCACAGGTGGTTGCTTAATATTAACAAGGTCAAATTTATAATAAAATGTATAATAGAACAACATATTAGGAATCTGGAAACAGCGTAATGCAGGTTCGCTGCTTAACATAGGTGACCACCAGCACACAGGTTTGACAGTACTGTAAACATTTGTTCATAGTGAAACTCGCAAATGCATTAAAACAGCTGCAGCTCCTCCCTCTCTCTCTCTCCCTCTCTCCCCTATATCCATCTCCTCTATCTCTCCCTATCTCCCCCCTCCCTCCCTCTCTCTCCCTCTCTCTCGTCTCCCTACCTCTCCCACTCTCTCCCTTCGCTCTCTCACTCTCTCACTCTCATGTCTCTCTCCCTCTCTACTCTCTCACTATCCTGTCTCTACCCCTCCTCTCTCTCTCTCACTCTCATGTCTCTCTCACTCTCCTGTCTCTCTCTCTCACTATCCTGTCTCTACCCCTCCTCTCTCTCTCACTCTCCTGTCTCTCTGTGACTCTCCTGTCTCTCTCACTCTCATGTCTCTCTCTGACTCTCCTGTCTCTCTCACTCTCCTGTCTCTCTCTCACTCTCCTGTCTCTCTCTCTCTATATCACTCTCCTGTCTCTCTCTCACTCTCCTGTCTCTCTCTCTCACTCTCCTGTCTCTCTCTCACTCTCCTGTATCTCTCTCACTCTCCTGTCTCTCTCTCACTCTCCTGTCTCTCTCTCTCACTCTCCTGTCTCTCTCTCTCTCTATCTCACTCTCCTGTCTCTCTCTCACTCTCCTGTCTCTCTCTCTCACTATCCTGTCTCTCTCACTCTCCTGTCTCTCTCTCACTCTCCTGTCTCTCTCTCACTCTCCTGTCTCTCTCACGCTCCTGTCTCTCTCTCACTATCCTGTCTCTCTCTCACTCTCCTGTCTCTCTATCACTCTCCTATCTCTCTCTCTCTCCAATCTTTCTCTCTCTCTGTTTACTATTCTGCTAGTTCATATCTGGCAGTAAGGAAGACGTGGTTCATCATGTCTACAGATGTCGTGGTATAAGTACCGATGTCCATGAACATCCGTGGCCTAGTGGTCACGGCGTCCGTCTACGGAACGGGATGTCGAAGGTTCGAATCTCGTCAGGGGTTCGTTCTGATATGGCCGGTTGGTGAGCTGCCAGCTAGTTAAATAATGGTTACCAATTGCCTACCAACCTGCCGCCTGGCATACAAGCATAGGATTCGGGCGGGAAGTACTGATGTTCATAAAAAGAGGTGTCTCATAAGTCAGAAATGGCTGGCCCTTTAAATATGGGTTACACTATAATAAATAAACAAACACTTTACTTTACTTTTACTTATATAATACGTACCTCTGTTTCCCGTAGGTTCTCTCAAATATAGAGATGTGTTTATACGTCGCCTCTCACCAATGCAACTTGGGTTCGATCCTCGGACCGGTAAGTGTGTAGGATGGTACTGTGGTCGCCAGATCGGACAGGTGGGTTTACTCCGGGTACTCCGGTTTCCTCCCACACGAATGACGACATCATTTTATACGCTCTCATCCGCGCCAACGAGTGTGATTAATATAAGTAATCCAGACTTGCTCTTTATGTTATGTTAGAATCGAGTTATGTTTTCTCGTTGCCATAATAATAATAATAATAATAATAATAATAAAGACTTAATTTTACGAGAGAACTCATTTAACAAAAGTTAATCTACAATTAGGCCCAAATCAAATCTATAATATACAAATGAAATATATAATATACAAATCAAATCTATAATATACAAATGAAATATATAATATTCAAATCAAATCTAATCAAAAGATAGGACTATAAGTGAAAACGGATTAGTGGAATTGTATATAAATGCTAAAGCTGAACAGAATAGAAACTATATGTTATGGAATATGATGATATATGGAGTTGTCTAGTAGACAGTAGAAAAGTGGAATGGGACAATTAATGACAATAAATATATACATGTATACTAATGTGCAGATAAGATTTAAGGAGATGACAACCATAAGGTGTATAGCTTTCTGTCCAATTCCTTATTTCAATTGTTGTAAATAACCATGTACATGATAGAACATAAATATGTTTAAAACCAATGTGCAGATATGCCTTATCTTGAAAATAATTATGAAATCAGCTTTAAGATAACCATTCTCAGAATCTAGTAAATCCATGATTTGAATAATATGTGTGGTGTGTGCGTGTGCGGGCATATGATGTATGGCCTTGGTGTGGTTATCGGGAATCTCAGTGGCATCTACCTACCATCTTACCTACTTCCCAGACCAGGGTTCGATCCCACAGGATATGCTTGACAAACGAGGATGATAAACGTTACGAGCGGATAACCTATGTGATAAACGTTGCGAGCGGATAACCTATGTGATAAACGTTGCGAGCGGATAACCTATGTGATAAACGTTGCGAGCGGATAACCTATGTGACAAACGTTGCGAGCGGATAACCTATGTGATAAACGTTGCGAGCGGATAACCTATGTGATAAACGTTGCAAGCGGATAACCTATGTGATAAACGTTGCTAGCGGATAACCTATGTGACAAACGTTGCGAGCGGATAACCTATTTGATAAGTTCTACACCTCGTCTTGCATATTGTGTCCGGACAAGATATATCCACTTCCTTGCCCGCGCCACCCTGTCGTCCATTCCCGCAGCACCATGCCCTCCTTGCCCGCGTCATCCTGTCGTCCATTCACGCAGCACCATGTCATCCTTGCCCGCGCCACCCTGTCGTCCATTCCCGCAGCACAATACCCTCCTTGACCGCGTCACCCTGTCGTCCATTCCCGCAGCACCATGTCATCCTTGTCCGCTCCACCCTGGCTGTCGTCCATTCCGGCAGCACCGTGTCATATTTGCCCGCGTCATCCTGTCGTCCATTCCGGCAGCACCATGCCATCATTGCCCGCGTCACCCTGTCGTCCATTCCGGCAGCACCATGCCATCCTTGCCCGCGTCATCTTGTCGTCCATTCCGGCAGCACCATGCCATCCTTGCCCGTGTCATCATGTCGTCCATTCCCGCAGCACCATGCCATCCTTGCCCGCGTCATCCTGTCGTCCATTCCGGCAGCACCATGCCATCATTGCCCGCGTCACCCTGTCGTCCATTCCGGCAGCACCATACTCTCCTTGCCCGCGTCACCCTGTCGTCCATTCCCGCAGCACCATGCTATCCTTGCCCGCGCCACCCTGTCGTCCATTCCGGCAGCACCATACTCACCTTGCCCGCGTCACCATGTCGTCCATTCCCGTAGCACCATGCCATCCTTGCCCGCGTCACCCTGTCGTCCATTCCGGCAGCACCATGCCATCCTTGCCCGCGTCATCATGTCGTCCATTCCCGCATCCTGGTATCATTTGTAAATGAATGTATTTAACACACCATGACCTTCGAGCCCCCTTTGTAATTAATTTGTTCGTTAACAATTCTAGATCATAGTGATATTTAGACAAGTGTAAAGATTTAATATATCGCCAGATTTATAATTTAAATATTTGCACTTCACTGTTTGATTTCCTAGTATTAATCTTTTCATCTATGTATAGTGTTACATATCTCGAATGTACATAATAGGTGTTAAGTCGAACTTCAAACATCTATCAACATAGAAACTTAGACCTAATATAGGTATTGAAAAGTATTTGATCTAAAGTAATTATGGTTTGTATGGATGTGTAAATATATATATTTATAATTATTTAACAGATGGTCGGGAGAGTATGAGCTAAAGCACATACGCCTGGGATCTCCGTGACCGAACACTTAAGGTCGCTGACTTCAAATCACTGGTCCCTCGCCGCTGGGGGTTCGAATCCCTCAATTATTTCATTTGAGGAACGGCTATCTAGCCAGCTTGTGGGTTATGAATGGTTATAATATATATATGTGCTCCCGTTCGATTGATCTGTTATTAACAGATAACTGACTTTACGGTGTATTCGGATATCATAATATTGTATTGCTCTATTTACATGTATATAGCAATCACACCCGTTGTACACATAGAAATTTAGCAAATGGTTTGGGCCACAAGTTCTAACAACATTATTGAGTGGCATTCGGCTGTCGATTATAATTTAATTTA
Organism: Archivesica marissinica; assembly: GCA_014843695.1. Classification (NCBI taxonomy): domain Eukaryota; kingdom Metazoa; phylum Mollusca; class Bivalvia; order Venerida; family Vesicomyidae; genus Archivesica; species Archivesica marissinica. Next base: position 5,337,539 of record CM026402.1, on the reverse strand, counting down.
TTCCTCTGTTTTTATCGTTGTTTCGTTTGCACAACATGCATTCAATTTACTTCCATTTTCTCATCTTATTATTGTTATGTTACTATATCTCGAAAGCTATCCTACAGTATATCTAATGGGTAAACACTATGTAAATTATTTCTATCTATTAGCTAACATGATTTGAATAAAATCACATTTATCATAACGCAACATGTGGTTAGGGAACAACAGTAAAAACAAAAGATACCAACTAAAAGGACCGCTATGCATTTTAGAGATAAATCGGACTTTATCTGCCAAGGGAGGTAATAGAAAAACCAGCGTAGTCCGTCATTGCGCAGTGATGTTGTTGCAATGCAAATAAACGACTTCGCCGATTATATAGCTGATAGATAGATATGAAGATAGGTATTAACATAAAACAGGTGGGCGTAGTTCCTGCATGTTTGTATCAACATACTGCCAGACAGTGTATACTGTAACGCCTATCGTATATGTTATAATTAGTACCCCCCCCCCCCCACACACACACACTTTTAATCCACGACTGCGCATACCGTGTGCGCATTTCCGTTTTACAACATTACGTTTACCATCTTTCAAGTTAAAATTGTGGCTAACTTATATATTACCTCACAGCAAACAATTACGAAGAACAACGGAAAGCAAATTTACAACAGCTGTTATCATAATGGATGAGTTCATAGCCCTTAACAAGTACCTTTCCTCGTGATACGTGTAGATGTTCATGTTTCGTGTTCCCCGGATGTACTCCATGTTGGCTTCGTATGTAAAACTAAGCAATTTATTATGAAAAACAACCCCAACATTATTAAATGGGTAATAACCTTACAGTACGGTAAGACACGTTGATTTGAGGCGCATAGTGTAATGAAACCTGTCTGATTCACAGGTATGATACGGACGCATAGCTCACAATATGTCGGTTTGTCAGACGGAGTGCTTGATTGTCAGTGTTATTGCTCGTTCTGGAACATTATTCTAGGTTGTTCTATCGTTTTAATTCGGATAATTAGGCTGTACAAAATACATTATTTCTATCAATACTCGTGTTAGTTGTGATAATTGACGCGCAGATGGAAGTTGTGTATGTGATTTGTCTGTACTGACTTGTAACAGTAACGAAATGAGATCATCAAAATGTAACAAAACGAATCATTATTTAGTCATAAAAAACTGAGCTTTCTACTCAAAACATATGCTCCGTTATTGGCAGAGTAACTTAAACCCTTAATCTGCCGAATAAATTGGACGGAATGTGCAAAAAACATAGATCCAGATCAGCCGCGGCGTCGCGCCGCGTCTGATCAGGATCTATGCTGTTTGCTATTCAGACAAGTATTTTCGCTTCACTATTCGAATACCAATCACCATAGAGCCTATCAGACGACATAGAACGCCACCTGGTGTCGATCTATGTTGTTTGCAAAAGCGACTTTAGTTGTGATTGGCAGGTTAAGGGTTAAACTCTTTTGTTTCTCAATATAGCTTGGAATTGCAGGTCATTAAGTGTATAATTTAACAATTAGTAGGTGTAACCAAGTGAAAATTGATTACCGTTAAATTGATACACGGGACATGACTTTTATTCTAACAGATACTAAAGACGAGAAAATCCACGTTTCCTCCTATTATAAAGCTTTTCTCCTTTGATACTGTGTTGGTTATTTCACGGGACTTCTAAAATAAATTGATCGTGCAAATCAATTAAGGCAACTCAGTCGAAAACTGAATTAATTTTATCTCGAAAAATGCATTCTTGAAATATATCGAGCGTGACAAAAAGGGCCAGCGGTTATCGATGCGCCATTGCTGAATTAGTCATGACATTGAAACCCTTAATCATTTACAATCAGAAAGCCAGGGTCACATTTGTGGGCCATAGTGAGTCAAACACGCTAAAATGGTTTATTAGAAGGAATGCAGTGTGCCAATTGAAACGCCATCTAAGTTTGTATCGATATACGTACAATAACTATATTGGTTCGGAATTATTCAATGTAATTCATAGTTGAACAGCGAGCTTTAAGAGTCCGTTAGTGTGGAAAATGCGGCTTAACGTGAGCACGGAGTATAACAAATAGCGTGTATACATGATTCATGTACTGTGATGTTTACTATTTCATTTTTATTTTCACAATTAAACCGTTTATGAACTGTTTGATACGGATAATATGTTGATATACGACTGTATATATGCGCGTCCATAAACGTCACGTGTTGTTCACTGTTCATGAACATTGGATTAAATCAAATGAGTTTATGTTGAGGGGATAACTTTATAATACTGAAGGAGGGTGATACGATCTGGAACATTTACAATAACAGGTGAGTTATTCTGATACAAGGGGGTTGTTATACGCCTACAGGGGGTTGTTATGTGTTTTACGTTTATTTATCGTCGCTACCGGTTTCCCGTATGAGCGACGCCTCCTGAAGATATTAGTTATTTTAGATTTTGGAGGATAGTGCATGATACAGACAGAGACCCAATCCAGAATCTCCTCTGGTTCTTTTACGTGCACGGTGTAAAGCACCGACACGAGACCTCGGTTTAACGTCCCATCTGAAAAAACTGTTAATTTTATTAGGGTCTGACGGGGAATCGAACCTGCGATCCCTGGATTACCAGTCCAGCGTGCTACCACTGGACTACATATCCGTCTATATGGTTGTTATACGCCTACACAGGGTTGTAATACGCCAACAACGGGTTACTATGCTTGATGTGTGAGTTCGTGCCTCTCCAGAACAACATGGGTGTGCTTCAGCAATGTACCTATATCCACGTCGTCTCTTCTCTCTCCCCAATCACGTTGGTCTGATTCGAATTTGAATTGAGATATCGAGAGCGGTTAAGCTAAGAGCTTGTTTCGCAATCGAGCATAAGAGAATATGTGTATACATGTACTTAATTGTTTTTCAGTCCAATCATTAATGGTATATCCTTTTAATTTCGTGACCTTCAAAATGCCGAAAATAAATGTTTCATTTTTCATTTGATGTATTCTATATTCGAGCTCTCACACGAAGCTTATATATAAGACGTGTCGAAGATTACATCTCTAATAAGTTCTATTAAGACGAAATCAGTTTGATACATGATGGATGTTGTTCAATAAATGGTAATTAAAAATAGATGGTGAGCATTGGCATGGTTACAAAAGAACACATGGCTTAGTAAATGAAATATTGCCGTTCGAAATTTCATTGTGTGTGTGAAAGTCATAGAATATTGTCGCCTATATTTGACATGATAAATCAATTACTTAACAATTCTTTATCAAGTATGTGTCGTCTAGCTTATTACACCAGTTTATTATCTGACATAGAGATAGCGGTAAATATTTATAGCTTAGTACAGTGACTGTGCTGTTCAATATGAACTATTGTGGTAAAGTTCCGGAGGTCCGGGAATAGATATAGCTCACAGTAAGTAGATATATCCCACAGTGGACGTATATATATCCCACACTGGACGTATATATATCCCACACTGGACGTATATATATCCCACACTGGACGTATATATATCCCACACTGGACGTATATATATCCCACACTGGATGTATATATATATCCCACACTGGACGTATATATATCCCACACTGGACGTATATATATATCCCACACTGGACGTATATATATATCCCACACTGTACGTATATATATCCCACACTGTACGTATATATATCCCACACTGTACGTATATATATCCCACACTGGACGTATATATATCCCACACTGTACGTATATATATCCCACACTGTACGTATATATCCCACACTGGACGTATATATATCCCACACTGTACGTATATATATCCCACACTGTACGTATATATATTCCACACTGGACGTATATATCCCACACTGGACGTATATATCCCACACTGGACGTATATATATCCCACACTGGACGTATATATCCCACATTGGACGTATATATATCACACACTGGACGTATATATATCCCACACTGGACGTATATATATATCCCACACTGGACGTATATATATCCCACACTGGATGTATATATATCCCACACTGGACGTATATATATCCCACACTGGACGTATATATATCCCACACTGGACGTATATATATCCCACACTGGACGTATATATATCCCACACTGGACGTATATATATCCCACACTGGACGTATATATATACCACACTGGACGTATATATCCCACACTGGACGTATATATATATCCCACACTGGACGTATATATCCCACACTGGACGTATATATATCCCACACTGGACGTATATATATATCCCACACTGGACGTATATATATCCCACACTGGACGTATATATATCCCACATTGGACGTATATATATCCCACACTGGACGTATATATCCCACACTGGACGTATATATATATCCCACACTGGACGTATATATATCCCACACTGGACGTATATATCCCACACTGGACGTATATATATCCCACACTGGACGTATATATCCCACACTGGACGTATATATTCCATACTGGACGTATATATCCCACACTGGACGTATATATATCCCACATTGGACGTATATAATCCCACACTGGACGTATATATATACCACACTGGACGTATATATCCCACACTGGACGTATATATATCCCACACTGGACGTATATATATATATATCCCACACTGGACGTATATATATCCCACACTGGACGTATATATCCCACACTGGACGTATATATATCCCACACTGGACGTATATATCCCACACTGGACGTATATATTCCATACTGGACGTATATATCCCACACTGGACGTATATATATCCCACATTGGACGTATATATATCCCACACTGGACGTATATATATATACCACACTGGACGTATATATCCCACACTGGACGTATATATATCCCACACTGGACGTATATATATATATCCCACACTGGACGTATATATATCCCAAACTGGACGTATATATCCCACACTGGACGTATATATATCCCACACTGGACGTATATATATATATCCCACACTGGATGTATATATATCCCACACTGGACGTATATATATCCCACACTGGACGTATATATATCCACATTGGACGTATATATATCCCACACTGGACGTATATATCTCATACTGGACGTATATATATCCCATACTGGACGTATATATATCCCACACTGGACGTATATATATCACACACTGGACGTATATATCCCATACTGGACGTATATATATCCCATACTGGACGTATATATATCCCATACTGGACGTATATATCACATACTGGACGTATATATATATATCCCACACTGGACGTATATATATCCCACACTGGACGTATATATATCCCACATTGGACGTATATATATCCCACACTGGACGTATATATCCCATACTGGACGTATATATATCCCACACTGGACGTATATATCCCATACTGGACGTATATATATTCCTTACTGGACGTATATATATCCCACATTGGACGTATGTATATCCCACACTGGACGTATATATCCCATACTGGACGTATATATCCCATACTGGACGTATATATATCCCACACTGGACGTATATATATATCCCACACTGGACGTATATATATCCCACACTGGACGTATATATATATATCCCACACTGGACGTATATATATCCCACACTGGACGTATATATATCCCACATTGGACGTATATATATCCCACACTGGACGTATATATCCCACACTGGACGTATATATATATATATATCCCACACTGGACGTATATATATCCCACACTGGACGTATATATCCCACACTGGACGTATATATATCCCACACTGGACGTATATATCCCACACTGGACGTATATATTCCATACTGGACGTATATATCCCACACTGGACGTATATATATCCCACATTGGACGTATATATATCCCACACTGGACGTATATATATATACCACACTGGACGTATATATCCCACACTGGACGTATATATATCCCACACTGGACGTATATATATTATATCCCACACTGGACGTATATATATCCCACACTGGACGTATATATCCCACACTGGACGTATATATATCCCACACTGGACGTATATATCCCACACTGGACGTATATATCCATACTGGACGTATATATCCCACACTGGACGTATATATATCCCACATTGGACGTATATATATCCCACACTGGACGTATATATATATACCACACTGGACGTATATATCCCACACTGGACGTATATATATCCCACACTGGACGTATATATATATATCCCACACTGGACGTATATATATCCCAAACTGGACGTATATATCCCACACTGGACGTATATATATCCCACACTGGACGTATATATATATATCCCACACTGGATGTATATATATCCCACACTGGACGTATATATATCCCACACTGGACGTATATATATCCACATTGGACGTATATATATCCCACACTGGACGTATATATCTCATACTGGACGTATATATATCCCATACTGGACGTATATATATCCCACACTGGACGTATATATATCACACACTGGACGTATATATCCCATACTGGACGTATATATATCCCATATTGGACGTATATATATCCCATACTGGACGTATATATCACATACTGGACGTATATATATATATCCCACACTGGACGTATATATATCCCACACTGGACGTATATATATCCCACATTGGACGTATATATATCCCACACTGGACGTATATATCCCATACTGGACGTATATATATCCCACACTGGACGTATATATCCCATACTGGACGTATATATATTCCTTACTGGACGTATATATATCCCACATTGGACGTATGTATATCCCACACTGGACGTATATATCCCATACTGGACGTATATATCCCATACTGGACGTATATATATCCCATACTGGACGTATATATATCCCACACTGGACGTATATATCCCATACTGGACGCATATATATATACCATACTGGACGTATATATATCCCTTACTGGACGTATATATATCCCTTACTGGACGTATATATATCCCACATTGGACGTATATATATCCCACATTGGACGTATATATATATATATACCATACTGGACGTATATATATCCCTTACTGGACGTATATATCCCATACTGGACGTATATATATACCACATTGGACGTATATATATCCCACACAGGACGTATATATATCCCATACTGGACGTATATATATCCCACACTGGACGTATATATCCCATACTGGACGTATATATATCCCATATTGGACGTATATATATCCCATACTGGACGTATATATATCCCACATTGGACGTATATATATATCCCTCACTGGACGTATATATCCCACACTGGACGTATATATATCCCACATTGGACGTATATATATATCCCACACTGGACGTATATATCCCACACTGAACGTATATATCCCACACTGGACGTATATATATCCCACACTGGACGTATATATATCCCACATTGGACGTATATATATATCCCACACTGGACGTATATATCCCACACTGGACGTATATATCCCACACTGGACGTATATATATCCCACACTGGACGTATATATATCCCACATTGGACGTATATATCCCACACTGGACGTATATATATCCCACACTGGACGTATATATCCCACACTGGACGTATATATATATATCCCACATTGGACGTATATATATCCCACACTGGACGTATATATCCCACACTGGACGTATATATCCCACACTGGACGCATATATCCCACACTGGACGTATATATATCCCACACTGGACGTATATATCCCACACTGGACGTATATATATCCCACACTGGACGTATATATATCCCACACTGGACGTATATATCCAACACTGGACGTATATATCCCACACTGGACGTATATATCCCACACTGGACGTATATATCCCACACTGGACGTATATATCCCACACTGGACGTATATATCTATATACCAGACAGCAAATATCAACAGTATATTAAACTAATGATGTATAAACTTGTTTCGTAATCGTGCTATAAGAAATGTGTATGATCACAATGTATATGTGCGCATGCGTGTGGTCTGTAGAGAATGATATTCGCTTTCAATGTTTCTATGATTACAATAGATACAGATTCGATCATGCCGCGGTAGGCTTGTGTAACGTCCGCGATCTAGCGAGTCATGGGATGATATTCGCAATTTTGTTAATGATATGTTTAGGTTCATGTGTAAAGTCAATACATTGTATATTTTAAATTAACGGATGTTGTGCTTGAAACATTATACACCTATAAATACCGTTCATTTTGCTGAGCTCGGCTACCCGATATAATGCTATACGTGATGACAGATTGCTTCTCAAATATGCAATATCGTGTTCTTCAATGATAAAAAGGAATATGCGTTCATTCGACTTTTCAACGTGACAGTTAAATACACATTTAAAAGTTATCAACTGCCTTAAGAATAAATGTAATGAGCAGTTATCATGGCAACGAATCTTTCTCTTTAATCCAAACTTAATTACCGACACATCACCACATGTCAGCATTATAAAAGCATTCATTTTAGTTTAATATTTTAGTATGTGTCGGCTATCATTATCGCGTTTTATCCTGGGTTTACCTGTTATGTAGATGAGTATCATGCAATTTGATGAGTCGATTTGCCCTAAATTGAAGTAAAATGTCATTTGACAAATATCCACTTTACTATTAGGATCTCATAAATTGCGCCATCCTGGATTATTTTGACAGTATATTGTTGTTTCGATACCGTGTGAATGCAGGCCAAAAACGTTCTTGTTTAATTGTTGCTAAGAGGGTCTTGTTCCAATCTGGTATGATTTCTTAGAAATGTAACCATTTGTTATCTGGGTAGAAATCTATACCATTTCTGAATAATGACAACAATATTTCTGAATAATGACAACAATATTTCTGAATAATGACAACAATATTCATTCCAATAATGACTCATTATTAATGAGATACGTGCTTACTGTTCTTGAGAATTGGTTCCTAGCGTTCTTGAGAATTGGTTCCTAACGTTCTTGAGAACTGGTTCCTAACGTTCTTGAGAACTGGTTCCTAGCGTTCTTGAGAACTGGTTCCTAGCGTTCTTGAGAATTGGTTCCTAGAGTTCTTGAGAATTGGTTCCTAACGTTCTTGAGAACTGGTTCCTAACGTTCTTGAGAATAGGTTCCTAGCGCTCTTGAGAACTGGTTCCTAGCGTTCTTGAGAACTGGTTCCTAGCGTTCTTGAGAACTGGTTCCTAGCGTTCTTGAGAATAGGTTCCTAGCGTTCTTGAGAATTGGTTCCTAGCGTTCTTGAGAATTGGTTCCTAGTTCTTGAGAATTGGTTCCTAGCGTTCTTGAGAACTGGTTCCTAGCGTTCTTGAGAATAGGTTCCTAGCGTTCTTGAGAACTGGTTCCTAGCGTTCTTGAGAATAGGTTCCTAGCGTTCTTGAGAACTGGTTCCTAGCGTTCTTGAGAATTGGTTCCTAACGTTCTTGAGAATAGGTTCCTAGCGTTCTTGAGAATTGGTTCCTAGCGTTCTTGAGAATAGGTTCCTAGCGTTCTTGAGAACTGGTTCCTAGCGTTCTTGAGAATAGGTTCCTAGCGTTCTTGAGAACTGGTTCCTAGCGTTCTTGAGAATTGGTTCCTAACGTTCTTGAGAATAGGTTCCTAGCGTTCTTGAGAATTGGTTCCTAGCGTTCTTGAGAATTGGTTCCTAGCGTTCTTGAGAATTGGTTCCTAACGTTCTTGAGAACTGGTTCCTAACGTTCTTGAGAACTGGTTCCTAACGTTCTTGAGAATAGGTTCCTAACATTCTTGAGAACTGGTTCCTAGCGTTCTTGAGAATTGGTTCCTAGCGTTCTTGATAATTGGTTCCTAACGTTCTTGAGAATTGGTTCCTAGCATTCTTGAGAATAGGTTCCTAGTGTTCTTGAGAACTGCTTCCTAGCGTTATTGTGAACTGGTTCCTAGCGTTCTTGAGAACTGCTTCCTAGCGTTCTTGAGAATTGGTTCCTAGCGTTCTTGAGAACTGGTTCCTAGCGTTCTTGAGAACTGGTTCCTAGCGTTCTTGAGAATTGGTTCCTAACGTTCTTGAGAATTGGTTCCTAACGTTCTTAAGAACTGGTTCCTAACGTTCTTGAGATCTGGTTCCTAGCGTTCTTGAGAACTGGTTCCTAGCGTTCTTGAGAATTGGTTCCTAGCGTTCTTGAGAACTGTTTCCTAACGTTCTTGAGAATTGGTTCCTAACGTTCTTGAGAACTGGTTCCTAGCGTTCTTGAGAATTGGTTCCTAGCGTTCTTGAGAATTGGTTCCTAACGTTCTTGAGAATTGGTTCCTAGCGTTATTGAGAATTGGTTCCTAGCGTTCTTGTGAACTGGTTCCTAGCGTTCTTGTGAACTGGTTCCTAGCGTAATTGTGAACTGGTCCCTAACGTTATTGTGAACTGGTTCCTAGCGTTCTTGTGAACTGGTCCCTAGCGTTCTTGTGAACTGGTTCCTAGCGTTATTGTACAAGTGGTTCATATCGTCATTGTGAACTGGTTCTTAGCGTTCACGTGAACTGGTTCCTAGCGATATCATAATCATCCACGTAGTATTCCAATAGTTTAATTTTGTTTGAAATTTGCAAAGCTACTTTAGTATATTTTATAGTTGGCAATTTTGGTTGTACAATATTGGTGAGCAGTGCTGTGTGCGTGAATGCATGAGGTACATTATGTGACAGAAGTAGCTGCATATACAGAATAGTCTTCGCATTAGACTGCATGTAAACATAACACCTCATAATCAAGTGTGGGTGTCGGTCGACGTTTAATAATAACGTATAATTGATTCATTGTTATACCTTAAAGAAAATGAAACGTTATCATGTCTAGTTATCAAGTGGGCCTGAATAAATGGGATAAGCACTTGGACATTCTAAACTCTAGTATCTCACACGGAATCTCACTACAACTACAACCTTCATTTATCATTAAAGTCATACCATGCATACGTAATTGACACATATTTCACTAAGTTTCACCTCTCATTCATAATTCCCTATAGCTGAATAGCTTTTGATAATTTTATCGCGTCTGTATAAACATATTCTCTCGATTTCAGGCCCGTTTAACAAGATAAAAAGAACTAATTGTATTTTGATCGATGTTTGTTATTATTCGATGGGAAACCACATACTGTATAGTGTTCTACGTTTTATAGTTTCAAGGACTATACGAGGGTTGGCTTGACTGTCAATGGAATTCGTATCGTTAGTCATTTAAGATAATATTAAGTATTTCTCTTTATTTTACAACGATTGCGAAGCAAGTATTAACAACTTATGTATTAGTATAAGCCGAAATCAATGCAATATATAAAATGTTAGATGATATGAGACGTGTTTATATTGGACTGTTTAAGGCTTATATCTTGATGATGGTAATTGAGCTTATTTAAGCCTCAGTCACAACTGCCGTACGTTTTTTGGGGTTTTCATGGCCGTGGCAGGTTCGCAGAGGCCGTGGAAGTCTAGTGGCATTTGCAAGGGCCCCGTACGGCGGGAGCAAGAATGTCAGACCAAAACTTGTCTGCGGACTTTGCGAGCTGCCTGCGACCTTGAAAAAAGTACGGAACACGTACGTGCTCCTTGCAATTTTTTTTTATTTGCCGATTTTTTCCACCGTACACTGCCCGTACCAGCCCGTACGGGCAGTTGTGACTAAGGCTTAACCCTCGCCTCCGGGTCTGTTTAGGAGTCACTCTAACTAGCTCTTGTAATTTTATATCTTTTTTCTTGTCCATGTTCTCTGATCTCTTATCCGCTTATCCGCTTATATCTTACTTAAACACACACTTTATATAACAAGATCTTACTAATTAAAATGTTGTTAATTTCATACATTTACGCATAGGATTTAATATAACACTCATACTATTAATAATAATAATGGACTGCAAGTACAAAGGTATGACGTCACGACAATGTTTTAAGAGATATGAAAGTAGATTAGTTGTCAAGGCAAATAAACAAACATATATTGAGCTTAGTTAAAACGTTGGGATTGCATTCAATTTATACTGTGCAGCGACACAATGCAGGCTTAAAGTATGAACCCATTAAACTGACTGTATACCTGGACTGGTATTCCAGGGGTCGCAGGTTCGATCCCCCATCTGACCCTGATAAAATTAACAGGGACTTTATACGAAGGTCTCGTTTATATGCTGTACACCGTGACTCTGGAATGTGTCTCTGTCTGTATCATTGCACTAACCTCCAACAATCTCAAATGACTAATCTCTTCATGAGGCGTCGCTCAATTGGACAACCGGTAGCGACGATAAATAAACGTAAAACACACACACATTGACTGTATACTTTCACTTTTAAAATTGATGATTTGGTGAAACCATGTATATTTCTTGTCTCTGTGTCTGTTTGACGTTAATGTGCTTTATGGGATATGGCAATTACATCTGTCCTGAACATGGAAAACTGAAAATAAGAGGATATTTGTAATTAACAATACTGGCCTTTAATGATATCTAGCAACAGTATTGCAACATCCTCACTTCCGAGGTTTGAAAACAGTGAACAATATCATTTTCTTTCACTGAGAAAAACTCAATCATTAATTGGAAAGCGTACATGAAACCTCTTTATTAGCACATGCTCCGTTGTGCCTTTGTTAGCAACGTCCTTGCTAATGCCACAGCAGTCAGGAACGACGCTATATTACTCATAGACGGCTGGCTATACATGGAACATGCATTATCCCTCCATTATACACAGCCCATACCTCTCTCTTGAAGCTCGTTTTCTTATCTTTAAATATTTCCTGTGCAAAATCCTGTTTTAAAGGAAACTAATTGGCAGCATATAAAAGCGCTTGCAATGAGTCTAGAATTGGCACATATGACGCAAGTGCAATTACAGCGCTTATTGGTTCATGGTTGAAATCTGATTGAGTGCACTTCCGTGTGTAATAAGTGAAGATTTATGAGTGCAATTGTTACGATACATAGGTGTCCGATTAGCGCAGTGGTTAGCGCGCTCGCTTCTCACAAATGCAACTCAGGTTCGATCCTCAGATCGGGAAGTATGTGAGATGGTACGGTGGTCGCAAGATCGGACAGGTGGGTTTTCTCCGGGTACTCCGGTTTCCTGCCACACGAATGACCACATATACGCTTTCAACCGCGCCAACGAGAGTGATTAATATAAGTTGTTAAAACTTGCTTCGCAATCATTGTAAAATAAATAAAGTTTTCAACTGTTTCCCTTCCGCCGAAGAACTACGCTTGCCAAATAAATATTCAAATGTAAACCATCCACTACCTTGTGCTTTGCAAGCAAACTGGCATGTAATCGTGGTGTTTTAGTTAGAACCATGTTAGTGGCGTCCTTGGTCAAGACATCTAATTCCACATTGACTCTTCTATCTCCCTCGTGGCGATGGATTCCGCCATGAATCGTGTCTTGAGAGAGAGAGAGAGATTGAAATAATGGTGTATGTTCTAAACAATGGAGCTAAAATAATAAACATTAAATTAACCCAAACTCACTAGTATACTAGAGGACATGGAAAATGCACACTTCGGATACATGTGTTTTTACATGACAAACAATAACCACATGTTTATAAATACACAGTTTTAAACATTTTGGAATATTTTTAGTTGTTCAGTTTGTGTTTTGTAATAAAGATGTGATATATCTTTGATGGAATCCTTCGTATTTCGTTCACGTAATAATAATCATATAATATATGTGTGCGTTTTCTATGTGCTCTAGTATATAATGTAGGTGTGCGTTTTCTATGTCCTCTAGTATATAATGTAGGTGTGCGTTTTCTATGTCCTCTAGTATATAGTGTAGGTGTGCGTTTTCTATGTCCTCTAGTATATAATGTAGGTGTGCGTTTTCTATGTCCTCTAGTATATAATGTAGGTGTGCGTTTTCTATGTCCTCTAGTATATAATGTAGGTGTGCGTTTTCTATGTCCTCTAGTATATAATGTAGGTGTGCGTTTTCTATGTCCTCTAGTATATAATGTAGGTGTGCGTTTTCTATGTCCTCTAGTATATAATGTAGGTGTGCGTTTTCTATGTCCTCTAGTATATAATGTAGGTGTGCGTTTTCTATGTCCTCTAGTATATAATGTAGGTGTGCGTTTTCTATGTCCTCTAGTATATAATGTAGGTGTGCGTTTTCTATGTCCTCTAGTATATAATGTAGGTGTGCGTTTTCTATGTCCTCTAGTATATAATGTAGGTGTGCGTTTTCTATGTCCTCTAGTATATAATGTAGGTGTGCGTTTTCTATGTCCTCTAGTATATAATGTAGGTGTGCGTTTTCTATGTCCTCTAGTATATAATGTAGGTGTGCGTTTTCTATGTCCTCTAGTATATAATGTAGGTGTGCGTTTTCTATGTCCTCTAGTATATAATGTAGGTGTGCGTTTTCTATGTCCTCTAGTATATAATGTAGGTGTGCGTTTTCTATGTCCTCTAGTATATAATGTAGGTGTGCGTTTTCTATGTCCTCTAGTATATAATGTAGGTGTGCGTTTTCTATGTCCTCTAGTATATAATGTAGGTGTGCGTTTTCTATGTCCTCTAGTATATAATGTAGGTGTGCGTTTTCTATGTCCTCTAGTATATAATGTAGGTGTGCGTTTTCTATGTCCTCTAGTATATAATGTAGGTGTGCGTTTTCTATGTCCTCTAGTATATAATGTAGGTGTGCGTTTTCTATGTCCTCTAGTATATAATGTAGGTGTGCGTTTTCTATGTCCTCTAGTATATAATGTAGGTGTGCGTTTTCTATGTCCTCTAGTATATAATGTAGGTGTGCGTTTTCTATGTCCTCTAGTATATAATGTAGGTGTGCGTTTTCTATGTCCTCTAGTATATAATGTAGGTGTGCGTTTTCTATGTCCTCTAGTATATAATGTAGGTGTGCGTTTTCTATGTCCTCTAGTATATAATGTAGGTGTGCGTTTTCTATGTCCTCTAGTATATAATGTAGGTGTGCGTTTTCTATGTCCTCTAGTATATAATGTAGGTGTGCGTTTTCTATGTCCTCTAGTATATAATGTAGGTGTGCGTTTTCTATGTCCTCTAGTATATAATGTAGGTGTGCGTTTTCTATGTCCTCTAGTATATAATGTAGGTGTGCGTTTTCTATGTCCTCTAGTATATAATGTAGGTGTGCGTTTTCTATGTCCTCTAGTATATAATGTAGGTGTGCGTTTTCTATGTCCTCTAGTATATAATGTAGGTGTGCGTTTTCTATGTCCTCTACAATATAATGTAGGTGTGCGTTTTCTATGTCCTATAGTATATAGTGTAGGTGTGCGTTTTCTATGTCCTCTAGTATATAATGTAGGTTTGCGTTTTCTATGTCCTCTAGTATATAATGTAGGTGTTCGTTTTCTATGTCCTCTAGTATATAATGTAGGTGTGCGTTTTCTATGTCCTATAGTATATAATGTAGGTGTGCGTCCACTAGTATATGATGTAGGTGTGCGTTTTCTATGTCCTCTAGTATAGCTCACTACTGTAATATGTATTCGCGTTGTTAGACAACCAACGCTTCAGATGCAGTATTTTCTCCAACTCACCTAATAAATTAAAATGTATAGCAACCTAATATTCTCTATTTATCTAATTTCTCATCTTATAATTATTGATTTATTTAAATCCAGACAGATGTCCGATACCATCTTCAAAGGATATTTAATGTAAAAATTGATTGGATTTATTCAGTAAAAGGGGGGTAATAAAACAGTACAAGAAAGTCTCTCGTGTTACAGATGTGAATTGTTGCGTGGTGTTTTTTTAAAACTTTATTTATTTATTTATAAATATTTATTGCGAAGCAAGTTTTAACAACTTATATTAATCACTCTCGTTGGCGCGGGTGAAAGCGTATATGTGGTCATTCATGTGGGAGGAAACCAGAGTAGCCGGCGAAAACCCACCTGTCCGAGCTGGCGACCACCGTACCATCTCACATACTTCCCGGTCCGAGGATCGAACCCGGGTTGCATTCGTGATAAAAATGAGCGCGCTAACCACAGTCTCGTTGGTAACATTGTTTGTGAAATATTAAATTGTATGCATATTTGATAGAAATTTGAAGGATTCAAACAAGCATGGCCTCCTCTTTAGTTTCACAGTACAATGTACCACCTAAGGTTTGGGATGATCCCATCCTCTTCAGATAAAGGATGTGGACATTTAGATAAGCTTTACCTATGTGATGATTGCAATATATACTCATGTATTAAATGCATATTTACAATGAAGTTGATGCGACTCTTGCCTCATATCAGTTTATCAGGAACAGCTAAATTATATTGTGTCATAACGGAACAATCCAGTAGTCATGGTTGCATTTCCAGGACTACCACGTGTTGGCTTCTAGGTTTAGCGTAAGAAACAGCGTGTGTTTTACGTTTATTTATCGCCACTACCGGTTGCCCATATGAGCGACACCTCCTGAAGAGATTAGTCATGTTAGATATTTGGAGGATAGTGCAATGATACAGACCGAGGTCCATTCCAGAGTCTCCTCTGGTTCTTTTACGTGCACGGTGCACAGCACCGACACGAGGCCTCGGTTTAAAGTCCCATCGGAAAGACTGTTAATATATCAGTATAGTCATGTACGCGTGTGTGCGGATAGTCAAATACACACTGGGGATATGTACACGATATTAAAACACTGTCCTGGTGGCATAGCTTTGTACTTACAGTCCATTATTATTACTGTTGACTGTTTTTCCAAATACTGAATATATGTTTGTTTATTTGTCATGGCAACCGATCTACTTTCATATCTTAAAACAGTGTCGTGACGTCATACCTGTGTACGTGTAGTCCATTATTAATAATATTGGACTGATCTCAAAAGACCAGAATATTATATTAAATCCTATGCGTAAATTTACGAAAATAATAACTTTAATTAGTAAGATCTTGTTATATAAGTGTGTGGTTTAAGTAAGATATAAACGTCAAACGTATCCAATATGTAAATTATTGCCAGTTTATTGGTACAATGCATAACATATTGGATCGTTTTTAGCTTATATCCTATACATCTTGTGATAAAATTAGCGAAATTATGAATACGCGAGCGCGTTCATTGGGTCGAATTATTCGGAATTATAACTCGCGCAAATAAAACCTGATTTACAATAATCGTGTAGCTGATAAACAATTTGCCGTAGACACACACTATAATAATATGCTTTCAAGCCTCGCAAGCATTTGAGTCTACGTTATCTATATTGATCCGTAAACTGGTTCGGCAAACGCGCAACTCAGTCAGCATCAATTTGCACGCTATCAAAACACATAAAACATCTCATTGATAAAAAGCAACACGGCACTGCTTCAGTATGTGAATCATAACGCTCTACATCCAACACACGCCAAGCTCTGCTTATTTCATATCCACCAAAAGATGACAAATAAATTTAGGAGAACTTTCAAAATTTCAAATTTAGCGTTTATATTGAACGTTCTCTGATTAGCAAAACCGTGGGGAGCTGAGTTATGCGCTTGCCGCTTAGGATATTAGTTTAAAAATTTCAGTTTTCAATTTTACATAAAGATTAGTTTATACACATTTATTTTAGTTCTTATATTAATCACTCTTGAGACCCGATTCCTGATGGAATCCATGACCACGAGGGAGAGAGAACAGGCAATGTGGAATTTAAATGTCTTGTTATTATTATTATTATTATTACTATTATTATTATTATAATAATAATTATTATTATTATTATTATTATTATTATAATTATTATATTTTATGAAACTCGTTTTGGAATGTTACTATTAAATTGGTGTTTATAGCATCATATCGCTGGGCGGGACATTTACAGTTTCACTGTATATATCATGTCCCATATACAGGGTGTGTTTATTATAATTCTACCTACATGAAAGTAATAATGTGTGCCAAAGTATATACCCAGCTGATAGTTCTATTTTAATTGCTTATACATTAATATAGTTATTTATAGTTTGTATTCCTTTCATGTTATGTTTGTTACCGAACTCTGGGAGCTCGAGTCCCGAGATAATAAAATTGTTCTCCGCTGTCAAACTCGATCCCCCGTCTGACCCTAATAAAATTAACATAACGCGAAAGGTCCGGAGTTCGAGCCCTGCTGGAGCCGTTACGATTGTGCCCTTAGACAAGGCATTTAAATTCCACATGCCTCTTCTCTCTCCTTCATGGCGATGGTTTCCATCAGGAATGAGGTCTCGAGAGTTATTAATATAAGTTGAAAGAACTTGTTTCGCAATCGAGCTAAAATAAATTTGTATAAACTAATAAAATTAACAGTCTTTCAGGTGGGACGTTAAACCGAGGGCTTGTGTCGGTGCTTTACATCGTGCACGTAAAAGAACCATAGGAGATTCTGGAATGGGTCGCTGTCTGTATCATTGCACTATCCTCCGAAAATCTAAAATGACTAATCTCTTCAGGAGTCGTCGCTCATATGGGCAACAGGTAGCGACGATTAATAAACGTAAAACGCACACAAACTCAGTCTCAAGCTTCTGATTGGTTCAGATGAGTGTAATGCTCAGATTCAACCAATCACATTCCTTGAGCTTGAGAAAAGTTTTATAACCTCCAGGGCTGCAGCGCAGGTTTCTATGTCTTACCTTGTCGTGATGACTCAGTGGGTACGCATTCGCTTCATGTGCGAAATGCCCGGAGTTCGAACCCCTCTGGAGCCGTTACGATTGTGCCCTTAGGCAATGTATTTAAATTCCACATGCCTCTTCTCTCCCTCGTGGCGATGGATTCCATCAGGAATGAGGTCTCGAGAGTGATTAATATAAGTTACAAGAACTTGTTTCGCAATCGAGCTCAAATAAATGTGTATAAACTGTGTCTTAACTGGACAGTAAAGCTACTAATGCATCCCTTATTTGTGGTGTATTATGCAGTGTCCATCTAGGCCTATATCCACCCGTGTTAAGCTTCTTTAACCAATTTGCTTTATCTCGTAAAACATTTGAAAAATGACATGAGATACCTAGGTGATGACAGGCATTCAGATATTGCAGTCACGTTCAGTCAATCTTAGCCCTAGAGGTACTTGTACATCACTGAGCTGGCTAGTTAAATCAAATATTTAGCCAAATTATTTTTTGAAGCGTTTTTTTATGTTTCACATGCTATAGCCATTGTCATAAGTGGTCAATTGATTGAGGGTCAGTCTCAATTTCTCCTACCTCTTTTGAAGTCGTCCGAGGAGGAACAGATAAATCAGGGACTTGTAATAAGGCAAGGCGTAGTAATTGACACTAAATTATGTATGTGTGTATTTTATTTAAAGTGGTCCAAGACCAAATGAAGGATTAACCTGCCCTGTTGATGCGGAAACATATTTACTGCGGACAATAGGGGCATTGACTCGATGTAGTTCTGTGTTACTTGTTAGGTGGTTGACTTGTATTAAATTGTTCATTGGAAATATGGACTATTTCGTTTCATTATGGTTTGGTATATGTGATGGACGTATTGGGTTTTGTTGGTCAGCGGAGAACATTATTGTTTGGTATATGTGATGGACATATTGAGTTGTGTTGGTCAGCGGAGAACATTATTGTTTGGTATATGTGATGGACATATTGAGTTGTGTTGGTCAGCGGAGAACATTATTGTTTGGTATATGTGATGGAGATATTGCGTTGTGTTGGTCAGCGGAGAACATTTTGGTTTGGTATATGTGATGGACATATTGAGTTGTGTTGGTCAGCGGAGAACATTATTGTTTGGTATATGTGATGGACATATTGAGTTGTGTTGGTCAGCGGAGAACATTATTGTTTGGTATATGTGATGGACATATTGAGTTGTGTTGGTCAGCGAAGAACATTATTGTTTGGTATATGTGATGGAGATATTGCGTTGTGTTGGTCAGCTGAGAACATTATTGTTTGGTATATGTGATGGAGATATTGCGCTATGTTGGTCAGCGGAGAACATTGCTGATATTTGCTGTGCTGTGCTATCAGAATTTGGATATAATTATGTTTGATTTCTAATATTAGGACGGTGAGTATTCAATTTACTTGTTTCCACAATGTTTGTTTGTTTGTTTGTTTGTTTGTTTGTTTGTTTTAGTTCATACACATTTATTTTAGCTTTATGCAATCAATCAATCAATCGTTTATTAAAGCATAAAACATAATATAATGTTTATAGCCAAATACATATAATGAGTACAACATAGACAATTTGCATAACAAAATTTCAAAAGAGCATCAGTACTATGGAACATAGATTAAATTTATTCTGTAGTGCGGATTTGGAATGCGGCGTAAATATATTTTGATAGATTATTAATAACGTATTTTAAAGTAGAAGACATTAAAGTTCTAAATGTTAAGTGTTGGCCAATGGCAAAAGTACGGTTTGAAATATTTCTTTCTTAAATCTTTATCATTCGGGCAGACAAGTAAAAAGTGGTATTCGCTTTCAATGGCGTTCATGGTGCATGATTTACAAAGTCTTTGTTCTCTGGGTGTGCCATCATATCTACCTGATTCAATAAAAAGACTATGGGAGCTAGTCCTAAATCGTGATAAGGTTGTTACATATTTTCTATCTAAATGTATTTCTAAATATTTTTCAAGATTAAAGTCATGCTTAAAAATACAGTAATGCTGTAGTCGGGTCGAATTATTTATTTCTGAGTACCATTTTTGTAAATAAGTATCAATAATTCTCTGTTTAATAGTTTCTATGGGTATTGAATTTCGGGTATGTTGTGTAAGCCATATATTATTAAGTCCGTGTTCTTCTAATATGGATTTAATTTGAAACGCCCAGTTAGTTTGATTGTAGTTTGCATTTGTGTCGATCTCGGTTAGTAAAAACAAGTATGTACGTTTTATTAATGATGAATCTTTTTAGCATAACATTTTTGCCCAATATTTTATCATGTTTATCTTTCGGGTTATATACATCGGTACCCTATGCAGTTCTCCGTAAAGTGCCGTAAGGTTCGTTGATTTCCTAACACCTAGCAATCGGCGTATAAACTTCGTTTGTATTAATTCAATATCAGGAGCTGGATGTATACCCCACACTTCTGAGCACATGTTTAAAATAGATCCGACTAACGTATCGAAAAGCTTAAGTTTTTGTGATATAGGTAGTTCTATTTTGTCAAATATTTTAAATAAATTGTGCAATGCAAATGATGCGTGTTGTGCTATGTTTTTCTGGCTACGATTCCAATTACCGTTCTTGTATAAATTGATGCCCAGGTATTTAAACGAATTAATGACTTCAATTTTATTATCATATATATATAGGTCAATGTTTGTGTGTCGTCCCTTCTCAAAAATTATAGCCTTGGTTTTGGATGTGTTGATCTTCATTCCCCATAACTGACAGTAGTTTTCAATGTCTCTTATCATTGATTTTAGTGCTTCTGGTGTTTTCGCAAAGAGAGCCATGTCGTCTGCGTAAAGTATTAAGAAAAGTATTAATCCGTTCATGGTGAAAATGCCATCTATATCAGTACCGATATTATCTATCAGATCATTCACGAAGAGCATGAATAGGATGGGAGAAGCAGGATCACCTTGTTTCAATCCCATTTCGGAGTTGAATAGGTCAGAGGTTGACGTATTAAACTTTACATATGACTTAATGGCAGTGTACATAGACTTAATAGCTGTTACCAGTTTACAACTTACATTTTCGCTTATGAGTTTTTGCCATAGTAGCGTTCTATCTATTGTGTCATAGCATTGTTGATAATCAATGAAAATACAGTAGAGTTTTTGCCCCGAATTAAGTACTTTAGAGATAATAGTCTGTAATATGAAAATACAATCGCCAACAGACTTGCCTTTCTGGAAACCAAACTGATTGGGTGATATTTTTTCATGTTTTGATGACCATTTGGTTAGCCTATTCAATAAAATTTGTGAGTAAATTTTTGCGGTTATGTTTATAAGCGTGATACCTCGATAATTTTTCGCGTCGTTCTGATCTCCTTTTTTATATATAGGAGTAATTATACCCACACCCCACGAAGTGGGGTATTCGCCGCTATCAAACATTCTGTTATACAATTTTATTAGAAAGGGTGATATCAAGTCGTAACATGATTTAAATATTTCACTTGTTAAATTATCAGGCCCTGGTGCCTTATTATTATTCTGCGAAAAAACAGCGTCTCGAATTTCGGTTTCGGATAGTGGACAATCTAGATCATTATCTGAAATATTGCGATTTTCGGGAGTATATTCGCGTTGTGTTTCGTCATGGGACTGGTTACCGCCTAGCAACAATTTAAAGTGCTCGCACATATCTTTCGCAGATAAACAACATGGTAACAACTTATAACTTATATTAATCACTCTCGAGACCTCATTCCTGATAATAATATGATCTTTGACGCGAACTCGGTTAGGTTATATGGCGACGTTGGAGGAAGACCCTGGGTGCCCCTCTGAGCAGTATTTCAGGCACGGACGGGTACCAAGATAGAACCACTGACCTTCCACAACCCAGCTGGATAGCTTCCTTCATTAAGTAATAATTATACACCCCAAGTGGGATTCGAACCCTCAGCGGTGAAAGGCAACTGATGGTGGATGCTTACCCCCACGCCCAGCCCCCATTTGCACACTGTAGGCCTACTGATTTTTTAATTATTTTTTTATAATTTTGAAGTTTTTTATTAAACAATTGTACATATTACATAGTTATATACACAAACAACAATTGTACACAATGGTATAATACAAAAGTTTGCTTATTAATAAATAAGCTTGAGACTAACTATTGCATCAATAAAGCGTTGTTCAAAGAGACTGAATTTGGATTTTAACAATTGTCAAATGAATTGTTTTGTGTGTGTTACGGAAAGGATTCCTAATTAAAACAACAACATAAGTTAAAACTAGGCATGCTCACTAGTAGTGTTAGTGGAATTGAGAAAATATCTCCATTGCATTTCAAATTTACGATTGCTTCCTTTCATAAATGAAATGGTCTCCTCTATATTTAGTTTCCATAAAACGTATTTTTTAATTCTAGTATATATTACTAATGCACAAAACCGATTATAGTTCTTTTATCTGTTCCATTATTTTGGTTGATGGTTTATGGCGCACTGGCTTCTCACCAATGCAACCCTGGTTCGATCCTCGGACAGGGAAGTATGTGAGATGGTACGGTGGTCACCAGATCGGACAGGTGGGTTTTCTCCGAGTACTCCGGTTTCCACACACACGAATGACCACATTTACGCTTTCATCCGCGCCAACGAGAGTGATTAATATAAATTGTTAGAACTTGCTTCGCAATCGTTGTCAAATAAATAAAATTTAAACAATTTATTTTGTAAGTTTTGTTCTGTCATAGTGCCTGCAAGCGCATGTCGGATCGAATTTACTAAACATCTGACAAATTAACACATGCAAACAGTGCAGAACGAAACAGATGTAAATCTAATTTAACCACGATAATGAAATTGTTATTTATGGATATTATCTCGCCCTCATCGACCCGGGTATGTACTGCCCCACCCGATAGTGTAATGTAATCCCCGATAGCTCTGACATTGTAATTCTATAATGGAGCAACATGTAACCTTCGATTTTGTGCTTGACCCGTTCCGTCGATTGTCATCTCTATTGTCTTGGTCATTTCTATAATTGTTTATAGTTCCCGAGATGCATCTGCGGCATGTCTGTCTCACCCTCGTACATTCGCATTCCCCACCGCGCCGTATATACTCGGTTCACTTTGTCATGTAGTGGACTCGGTGACAGAGTGGTTACGGTCGGTGACTTTGTCATGTAGTGGACTCGGTGACAGAGTGGTTACGGTCGGTGACTTTGTCATGTAGTGGACTCGGTGACAGAGTGGTTACGGTCGGTGACTGTGTCATGTTGTGGACTCGGTGACAGAGTGGTTACGGTCGGTGACTTCAAATCATGTAGTGGACTCGGTGACAGAGTGGTTACGGTCGGTGACTTAAAATCATGTAGTGGACTCGGTGACAGAGTGGTTACGGTCGGTGACTTCAAATCACTTGCCCATCATAGTTGTAGGTTCGAATCCCAATAGGTGTTAGAATTGTTTCACAAATGAAGCTCTCTAGCTGACTTTCGGAAGTCCGGTGGTTCTACGCGGGTGCCTGTCCGGAGATGAAATACAGATCAGACTGGAGAGTCGCCATATGATATAATATACTAGTGCGTATTTAGACACACACATCGAAGAGGAAATCGTTTTAGTGTCGTGTTAGCGCGTTCGCTTCAGGTGCGAATGGCCCAGAGTTCGCGCCCAGTTGGAGCCGTTACGATTGTGCCCTTAGACAAGTCATTTATATTCCACATGCCTCTTATAAATAGGACTGTATATATACTCCACAAATAATAAACACTTACATTGTAATGTATAAAATATATTGAATATATTATTGAAAACAAGTATCGGAGAATCCTCTTTGAATACAATGAATATATCATCGTGTATCATCGTGTATCATCGTGTATCATCGTATATCACTCGGTCATTCCCGGTGAAGCACTTCGACAATAGAAAACTATCTTTCTTCTCAATCGAATACAAAGAATATGTCATTGTGAACGGCCGCACATCTGTGTTCATCTGATACACACTAGGTGATATTAGACCCCCACTAATTAGGGCTTTGTTTGCTAGACGCACTGATCTTGTCACGTGGCACGCGATATCACTCACCATCCGGTGTAAGCTGTATTATAGGGATGTTGCTAATGCATAAACCTGACGTAGCTAAATGGTTTAGAAGATGGCGTCTCTACTCACATATCAGAACTTGCCCCCAGCAGAATGTATTGTATTATGTTAGCGTTACTGTGTTGGTTGCATTATGTGTTGCACTCTGTATATATATACAGTCAAACCTGTCTTAAGTAACCAGCCAAGGGAATCACAGAAAGTGATTTCCTAGCACATGTGGCTGCTTAATAGAGGTGACCACTAACACAGGTTTGACTGCATACCGATATACATCCTGTATATAATATAATGAATGCACACTATGACGTGTGTAATAACGCTAGTGGACGTCGTCATAGCGCACATGTAGCGCGTTCACTTCACGTACGAAATACCCGGGGTTCAAGCACCACTGAAGCCATTACGAGTGTGCCCCTAGAAAATGCATTCCACATGCCTCTTCTCTCTTCCTCGTGGCGATGGATTCCATCAGGAATGAGGTCTCGAGAGTGATCAATAATAAGTTGTAAGAACTTGTTTCGCAATCGAACTAAAATAAATTTGTATAAACTATTTAAGCATGTGTATGTCTCAATTCAAAGTACTATGAAACATATATACAGGTTGCTCCCCCAACCCTACCTGTATGTGCATATTGTATATACATGTACAGGTTGCTCCCCCCAACCCTACCTGTATGTGCATATTATATATACATGTACAGGTTGCTCCCCCCAACCCTACCTGTATGTGCATATTATATATACATATACAGGTTGCTCCCCCCAACCCTACCTGTATGTGCATATTGTATATACATGTACAGGTTGCTCCCCCAAACCCTACCTGTATGTGCATATTATTATTACATGTACAAGTTGCTCCCCCCCAACCCTACCTGTATGTGCATATTATATACAAATGTACAGGTTCCCCACCAACCTACCTGTATGTGCATATTGTATATACATTACAGGTTGCTCCCCCCATATACCTGTATGTGCATATTATATATACATGTACAGGTTGCTCCCCCCCCCAACCCTACCTGTATGTGCATATGTATATATACATGTACAGTTGCTCCCCCAACCCTACCTGTATGTGCATATTATATATACATGTACAGGTTGCTCCCCCCAACCCTACCTGTATGTGCATATTATATATACATGTACAGGTTGCTCCCCCCAACCCTACCTGTATGTGCATATTATATATACATGTACTTCAATATGTTTATTCCAAGAAATAAATATTCATTGATCTAAACTACTATGAAATATAACCATACTATAGCCTGGGAACAGGCGTCGATATATCTTGCCTGGTAAGTCAAATACATATATTTAAATGCCGAGACTATATTATTATTACTAGTATTGAGTTTCTGATCATATCATGTCATTTTGCCAGAAGTTAAAAAGTGAAAAATCGACAGACTGGAACCAAGACTAACCATACCATAACAGCAAACAAGTAATTAGATAACTCTTACCGAAACGAAATGAAAGATAATTCTGATGTACAACAATTAGACTAGCAATTACGTGAATTATGATAACAAACATATTTAACCGAGACTGAACAATGACTTCTTTAAACATATAATTGTTTTCACAATAGTTTAGCAATATGGCCTCTTGCTAAATTATATAATGAGTTTCTAAACTGATGCAGAGGTTCAAACATATTGCATTGAAACGGAAAATTGCAAACGAATCCAACCGAGTGACTTTATCTTGACGCCAATAAGTAAATTAGTTTATAAATCTTGCAAAATCCATTTAAAATGATAAGTTCGTTTTCTTGTATCAATATTGAATGTTTTAAGCACACTAAAATAAACGCAGCGTAAAACGAACTATCGATAGTGCGGGCTCAATTCATTAGACTTGAACTGGTTCCAAATCGATGGTATATTCCTGTTGATAACCTCGGTATACCGGTTGTAAACAAAACTAACGTGTATTTACGCGTGCGTATATACAAATCAAGGTTGCATCTGATAGCATATATATATCTCGTAATATATCACGTGTCATGGTAATTGTACATGCGCGATTCCGATGAAAAGAACACAAACATATGTGTATATCAATATAGTATCATAAACCAACACAAACATATGTATATATCAATATAGTATCATAAACCAACACAAACATATGTATATATCAATATAGTATCATAAACCAACACAAACATATGTATATATCAATATAGTATCATAAACCAACACAAACATATGTGTATATCAATATCATATCATAACCCAACACAAACATATGTATATATCAATATAGTATCATAAACCAACACAAACATATGTATATATCAATATGGTATCATAAACCAACACAAACATATGTATATATCAATATAGTATCATAAACCAACACAAACATATGTATATATCAATATGGTATCATAACCCGCGTGTGGTCCTGTGCACACTACCATCCCTTAGAAATAATGGTGTTGTGTCGTTTCCGGGCCGGGTGTTCCTGACTCGACCATGTTAGTTTATACATATTATATATGCGAAACGAGTTCTTACAAATTATATTAATCACTCTTGAGCTCTTGATACCTCATTCGAATCCATCGCCACGAGGGAGAGAGAAGAGGCAATGTGGAAATTAAATGCCTTGCCTACGCGCACAATCGTAACGGCTACAGTTGGGCGTGAACCTGAATCGCACCTGAATGGAACGCGCTACCACTGCGCTATCATGACTTCCGCTCGATCATGTTGAACACCATTCATTGACAACCTACCACATAAAACAAATCGTGTTGAAAGAGAATTCCAATTTCTAATGCGCCAATAACAGTTTGTTCCAGAGAGTGTTGCCAGTCCAATGATTCGGTCAATCCCTATATGTACCAGGTTCCAGCTGCACTCTGGAATAAATACGGTGTGACACATAGACGGAAATATATACATAAGTGTCATTTGAGTTTTCATATAGTGTGCTACAGTATCATTATGTAATAGATCATTTAATCATAGCGTGCATACACTGCAGGTTAGTCGTCAGTCTGGGAACAGGCGTTGATATATTGTGCCTGGTCAGTCATATAAATATAGTTTAATACCGAGGTCATTATTGAGTTTCTGATAATATCAATGTCATTTTGCCAGAAGTAAATTAGTGAAAAATCGACAGATTGGAACCCAGGCAATCTAGTCGTGTACACGATAGACTTGGTTGCAACTAAACTGCATTCTACTTGTATGAGAGCAATAAGCAGCCAATAACGAAGTCATATGATAGTCTCAGAATTTTTGCTGGTATTTGACGGTCCTTAGGACTCTTCCAATACTTCTACTCCGTGTTCCTTATCCTTTACAATGGATTTATGTATATACAACACGATAACAAATACTGTGTTAACACGTTGGACTGGTAATCCAGGGATCGTAGGTTCGATCCCCCGTCTGACCCTAATAAAATTAACAGTCTTTCAGATAGGATTGGTGTCGGTGCTTTACGCTGTGCACGTAAAAGAACGAGAGGATATTCTGGAATGTGTTATTTATCGTCGCTACCGGTTTCCAATATGAGCGACTCCTCCTGAAGAGATTAGTCATTTTAGATTTTGAAGGATAATGCAATGATACAGACAGAGACCCATTCCAGAATATCCTCTGGTTCTTTTACGTGCACGGTGTAAAGCACCGACACGAGACCTCGGCTTTAAGTCCCATCTGAAAGACTCTTAATTTTATTAGGGTCAGATGGGGGATCGAACCTGTGCTCCCTGTATTATGGATTACCAGTCCAGCGTGTTACCAATATTAAATTATTGCCTTGCACATCGTTACTTATACCGGGATTGCCAACCGGAAACAACTTAAACAGAGCGTTTTAAATGCTAGGTTGGATTTACATCTAAAATATATAATATTATGTTCTCCGGTTTATGGTAGTCTTAACGCATTTAATCAGGGTATATTGAACCACGTAGACATGTATCATATTGACAATGATTATATTACCAACTTATACCGTTATCTTAACTAGATAACCTGGCTTGATAATATGCCGCCATTAAAATAACCGGCTACACAATATACTATATACATTTATGTTTTGTTGATTTGATGAGGTAGTTTTACAAGTATTCACAATTATATTTAATGTTTACCAAACAATTTACCATTATACATTGTATTTTTTTGGTATTTTATCGCTTAATTTTGTTTGTTATATGCACGGTTAACCCCTTAAGGGATCTCCGACTCCATGGTGTAGCGAATATATTATTACTAATCTAAACTATAGCTAAAACAAAGACATTTTATATTTTTACGAGCTTACATGGCTTACAACAGGGCATGAGATTAATATCTGAGGTCTTCAATATTGTTACTGAATGGGCTGGAGATTTTAACCTTGATAGTATTATACGTCAAAAACCTTTAAAAGGTCGAACTTAATATAACTGTATTGTTTATGCTGTATTTTATTTCGGGTTTGTTATCGCAGGAGGAATGGTGTTAAAAGCTGACTTTATCTGGTGAATGTATATTAGTTTCTATTTTGTTCTATAACACCTTGGCAATATTGAGGTGTGTGCTTTCTCACGGTAGTTGGAATTACGTAAACAATGGATTTTATGTGGGATTTGTGAATTCAGTGATAGCGGCAGTTATAGGTAATGTTTCCATGGTTTTACTGTATTATATGAGAGTACATGTAGGCTGTCCGATTAGCGCAGTGGTTAGCGCGCTCGCTTATCACCAATGCAACCCGGGTTCTTCGATCCTCGGACCGGCATGCATGTGAGATGGTTCGGTGGTTGCCAGATCGGACAGGTTGGTTTTTCTCCGGGTACTTCGCCCCCCCCCCCCCACACACACACGAATGACCACATGTACGCTTTCATCCGCGCCAACGAGAGTGATTAATATAAAATGTTAGAACTTGCTTCGCAATCTTTGTAAAATAAATAAAGTTTAAACTTATGAGAGTATTCATCAAGTATAGGCAGTACGAGGACATTGTCATATCATCAATTAGTTTATACAAATTTATTTTAGCTCGATTGCGAAACAAGTTCTTTCAACTTATATAAATCGCTCTCGAGACCTCATTCCTGATGGAATCCATCGCCACGAGGGAGAGAAGAGGCAACGTGGAATTTAAATGCCTTGCCTAAGGACACAATCGTAACGGCTCCAGGCACACATAACATATATCATCAATTATGACACATACTATATAACATGTAGCATGTAACACATAACATATAGCATGCAACATATATCATATATCACACACCTTATAGAACACATATAACATGCAACATATATCATATATCACACACCTTATAGAACACATATAACATGCAACATATATCATATATCACACACCTTATAGAACACATATAACATGCAACATATATCATATATCACACACCTTATAGAACACATATAACATGCAACATATATCATATATCACACACCTTATAGAACACATATAACATGCAACATATATCATATATCACACACCTTATAGAACACATATAACATGCAACATATATCATATATCACACACCTTATAGAACACATATAACATGCAACATATATCATATATCACACACCTTATAGAACACATATAACATGCAACATATATCATATATCACACACCTTATAGAACACATATAACATGCAACATATATCATATATCACACACCTTATAGAACACATATAACATGCAACATATATCATATATCACACACCTTATAGAACACATATAACATGCAACACATAACCCCACTGGAGCCGTTACGATTGTGCCCTTAGGCAAGGCATTTAAATTCCACTTTGCCTCTTCTCTCTCCCTCGTGGCGATGAATTCCATCAGGAATGAGGTCTCGAGAGTGATTAATATAAGTTATAAGAACTTGTTTCGCAATCGAGCTAAAATAAATTTGTATAAACTAACACATAACATATAGCACATACAATGTATTGATGTATTGCCATTAACTGTCTCATCCCCCCTGTTCTACTCTACTAGACAATTCCATATATCATCACATTCCATAACATAACATATAGCACATACAATGTATTGATGTATTGCCATTAACTGTCTCATCCCCCCTGTTCTACTCTACGAGACAATTCCATATATCATCACATTCCATAACATAACATATAGCACATACAATGTATTGATGTATTGCCATTAACTGGCTCATCCCCCCTGTTCTACTCTACGAGACAATTCCATATATCATCACATTCCATAACATAACATATAGTTTCTCTACTATTCAGCTTCAACATTACTATATAATTCCAATGTGCAGTTCTCACTTATAGTCATATCTTTTTATTGCATTTGATTTGTATATATGTTGAAGGCCTTATGGTATATTAACTGTTGCTAAATGAGTTCGCTCATTAAGTAAAGTATTTATTATTATTATTATTATTATTATTATTATTATTATTTAGCCCATAACATATAACACTATCATTCAACACATAACATATAGCATAAAGCAAACAACACACAGCATATATTAATAACTATATTATGCGGCATTAAATGACCAGTATACATAACCAACACAACACAATGTATTCCTTGTCATTAAAGCGACACTACATTAGTGAAAACGCATTTTCTATAAAATGTATTTTCCTATTATTTGGTAAAAAAATTCCAAATATTTGCCTCAAATACTGAGTTTTTCAATTCATAAGCAAACGTCGTATGCGCGGTTTGTTGACATAACAAAATAATGTAAATAGGCTCGACATTCATGCGTAATACAACTCGTGTATCCTGAATAACACGATTTATGGTACAGATTTACCGTTATATCTCACATGTGTGCATATGCATATTTATTTGTAGACTAGTCTTAGTTAAATTATCTTTAAGCGACATTATCTCGCGTTTAGTATTGACTCCGATGACAAACAAACGTCAATGCAGGAGCGTGGATGATCGTTATATGAAATACTACTTTCAATTTTGAAAGCTTGTAGACCACAAAAACACTGTTCGAATGTATTCGGAAGAATTTGTAGTAGCAACGCATTTATACGTGAACAAATAAAATGCATTTTATTTGCTTTTTGCGATGTAATGTCGCTTTAAAGTCATACGCATTTTGATTTAGAAGGTTAGCAGCATGTATGCATGTACCGTAGATATAGGCCTACATGATTATTTAATATGTCAAACGCTAATCACACTAATATAAAATTGAATTGGGCCAAAGATAAATATAGAACATAAAGGATATATAAATTATATTCTAACATTGCTCGGACTTGTGTCTGTATGTTGCGCAAAGAGTGTGTCTGTAGTTTAAACAATATGTTTATTTCAATGAATATACATAGTATAATAATCACAACAAGAAAATACATGTAGGATTGAGGAGAAAGCAACTTGCTTATATGGCTACCTCTTTTCTACGAATAATTTACAAAACATACCGTTAGAATTAAGCAACAAAATTACTGTGTTGTTTTTACGGCAGATTTTACAGCACAAACAACTATTGGGGTAGGGGAATTTCATGTGGTTTACAAACGCGCCCCTATCTAAGCTACAAATCAAGATTTAAACATACATCTAAGATTAACCTTTTAAAGATTATCTCAAGATGATTATCAACAGTAATAGCTTTGTGCTATTCGTATACGTCTGCACACGGCAAGATTAAAAATAAATATGGAATCACGTGTGTACATGTATGTGGTTCCTATCGCCGGGCGGCTGCACTGAGAAATAACGCGTGTTTTAGTGCACATATCATAAACAATCCCATGCTACAATACCAGATAAATACTGCGGTATTTAACTATCTTAAGTGCTGGTTACGTTGACCAAAGGATGCAAAACTGCAAAAACAATACAGGCGGCTATGACACTAATATAAAGGTACAGTATTGTGAAGTGCATCCTGGTGTTAACGTTTATTTATCGTCGCTACCGGTTGCCCATATGAGCGGCGACGCCTAAAGAGATTAGTCATTTTAGATTTTTGGAGGATAGTGCAATAATACAGGCAGAGACCTATTCCAGAGTTGATAGGGCCTCCGTAGTCAGTGGTTACGGTAGTTGACCTCAAATCACTTGCTCACCTCCGAGGTCGAGTGGTGACGGTTCACTGACTTGTAGATCACTGTAACCTGTCATATCTGATGGTCATGGGTTCGAGCTCCGCTCAGACAATGTTTCTTTATATGAAAATGTTCGTAGGTTCTTACGAAAGTTGGTATCCCAAGTACTGGTTAACTGCTGTGGCCTGGCCAGGAATGGTGTTGTTGTGCAAACTGCCCGTCGCTCACCGGTAGCGACGATAAATAAACGTAAAAAATAACACGGAGTAGAAACATTAGAACAGTTACTAAGGACTAGACGCATCGACATTGTAAATGATAAAGAACACGGAGTAGAAACATTAGAAGAGTCCTAAGGTCTAGACTCATAACTTACAGACACATTAAATCACAGAGAAACCAAACCACCATTTAAATGTTCAGCCTTCGCACCAGAGGACATTGCATTTATCTGATTAGTGTGTCAGTATGGTTCACTAGTTCTGCGTGCACAGAGTTGGGACATTGGGTCTCGTATATTAAGTATGATACTGCATTACCCGGTACTGTTAGCTGGATTCCATCTCGTTTCCTCAGATGCGCTAATCCTGCAGGGAACTAGCAATGCATAAAGTATTTAGTCTTCAGGTTAACTTTTGAACATTTGTTTATCAAATTCTAGACCTTTAATCCGTTCGTTTTCGTCGTCACTATCAGTTTCTTCCAAGATCATTGTCCAAATCATTGGAACTACCATACCTAGCCTTCGGTTTACCTTTGAACATTTGTTTATC
Organism: Archivesica marissinica; assembly: GCA_014843695.1. Taxonomy (NCBI): domain Eukaryota; kingdom Metazoa; phylum Mollusca; class Bivalvia; order Venerida; family Vesicomyidae; genus Archivesica; species Archivesica marissinica. Next base: position 5,303,915 of record CM026402.1, on the reverse strand, counting down.
AAATTCAGCATCTTTATTCCGTTCGCCGTTGTCTCTATCAGTTTCTCCCAAGAGCAGTGTCCAGATGACTTGTGTTATCAGATGTTCTCACGAACAACCAAGCTATCTGATACACCGTGTTGTACATGTATAAAACGATCGGTGTTCACCAGTATTTGTTACATCATGTATATTGAGTACTATTCAATCAGTTCGCTTCTCTGAAACGGTTAATGGTTTCTTAAACTGTTGGTGGTTAGATGCTCAACTGGAACAGCTGTGCAATTTCGACTCTGTCGTTGCTTAATTGTGAATGTGCTTATAGTCTTCAAAAGAAATTAATCCTGAATATGACACAATTTAAGGATCCGTGCGTTTCTGCAGGCATCAGATGCATTACATAAACACCTGTTTCCTGGTCTAACGTGTCAGATATTGGTAAAAGCTTGCCACATTAGCGAAAACTATCTATATATACGCGTGGCTCAATTTCTTGCGTGTTAATTAAATTTGTAAATTGATTAATAGTATGGATGCATGTATGAATGCGGAAACATATGGTCGTATCATGAATACAAGTGGCTGAGGAACCTGGGATCTGAGCATGAATATTTAATAGAAACATGTCGCATAGACGAACTGCATGCTCGTTTCATATTATTTATAGTTGACTGTGTTTGTGTTCTTAGATTCACTTTTATAAATTGGATAAGGCTGGTTGTTTTCACACTCGTGCACTATTGATAGTGTCAATAAACTTTTAAGTGTTAAATTGAGTGTTAGAAATATTCAAGAGTACTGGTGCTCGTGTTGAGATAGATAATAAGGCAGATGTACTCATTGTGTTAGCAACATTGTCTACAGCACCCCTTCCTTTCTGCAAGAGGTACGTGACTTCGGACGCATGGTGCACGCCCAGTTCCGTTGTCATTAACAGGTAACTTACATTGAACGTTGCTGGATATAGACAATGCGTGTGTTCTAGGCCAAAATTAGTTCAATTAGTGTATACAAATTTATTTTAGCTCGATTGCGAAACAAGTTCTTACAACTTATATTAATCACTCTCGAAACCTCATTCCTGATGGAATCCATCGTCACGAGGGAGAGAGATGAGGCAATGTGGAATTTAAATGCCTTGCTTAAGGGCACGATCGTAACGGTTCCAGTGGGGCTCTAACTCCAGGCCGTTCGCACCTGAAGCGAACGATCTACCACTACGCTATCAAGACTTCCATATTAGTTCAGTTGTCAATCTACTCCAGTCGAATTGCTCCAGTCGAGAAGCCGCTTCTATTACTGTGTCAAGACTGGATACCAGGTATCATAATGCACCAGCTAATGTATGTTTTACATTGTTTGCTATTCAACTTAAATTTGAAATGACAAACAGGCTGAAAGATATGCAATACAGGAAGCTAGGAACCAAATTGAATTATTATTCCTATCCATAAGCATTGTAACTTTTCAATTAAAAGAATCCATTTGTGCATATTTTGGAGTCTTGTTGAATACAGATTTATGCATTATATTTTCCCATATCTAGAACGCATTCACGATACCCCGCTATGTGAGATCAGCCATGCATATGTCTGCATGCTTGCAGTTGATCATATATCATGCTCGTTCAATTACCAGCGGGTATCACGTTTTCATTTTTGTCACATTTTAACAGCTCTTCAGACACTTGAGTTTCCATAGCTATTTATTTAGAGATAATGTATTTATAGACACTTGTGGAACAGATTGTGCAAAGAACAGACCAATAACCTAATAAACTGATAATACATGAATATAAGTATTAGTTCTTGCAGTTTATATCTTATTTCCTTTGAAAGTTTTACTGGTTACTGTTCTGTTTACATTACGCTATTTGATGTTTTAATTTGTTGAGGGCCTCATGGTTGATTGACTTAATTGTTCAAATGAGTTCTCTCGTTAAATAAAGTCTTTATTATTATTATTATTATTATAGACTCCATTCAATGTAAGTCGCTTGTTTAGGAAACGTATACTAGTATGAGTGTTCATTGCCAAATCAAACATACATGTGTAATGGTGTAAGCACAACGTTCACGTGCTATGCATTGTGTAAGCACAACGTTCACGTGCTATGCATTGTGTAAGCACAACGTTCACGTGCTATGCATTGTGTAAGCACAACGTTCACGTGCTATGCATTGTGTAAGCACAACGTTCACGTGCTATGCATTGTGTAAGCACAACGTTCACGTGCTATGTATGCATTGTGTATATTTAAACTATAATGATTTAAGCAAGAGCATCGTGGCCGGGTGGTTACGGTTGTTGAATTAAAATCACTTTGCCCCTCATCGCTGTAGATTCGAATCCCATGGGGATGTCGAATTATTTCATGAGAGGAAGCCATCCAGCTGGTTTGAGGAAGGTCGGTGGTTCTTCCCGTGCATGAATTAGAGCTTCCACCACCCATAATAGCTCGACAGTCGCCACATGACCTAACTGTTTGTTGTAATTTAAACTCCAAAATATGTCTAAACAAAGTATATAAGCAAATAGTCAACTGATGAAACACAGAAGTTTCGTCGTTTTACGTTTATTTATCGTCGCTACCGGTTGTCCATATGAGCGACACCTCCTGAAGAGATTAGTCATTTTAGATTTTCGGATTTATTAGGGTCAGACGTGGGATCGAACCCTGGATTACCAGGTGTGTTCCCGTCGTTTATTGTCCACGTGCATTTGTTTCGCGTAAGCACCAAGCTACTAATAGAACGATACACTCCACAAGAGACAGCATCTCGCCTTTCCACTACTATGCATGCATACATATCAGTGTTGCAATATCTTTCCTCCGTTCTAATGGCCGATTGCACAATATGGCGGTTGCAAGTGCCATGCTCTGCACTCATCTTCATTAGCCTTCCTTCTCATCTTCATTTGCATTCCTTCTCATCTTCATTAGCTCCCTTCTCATCTTCATTAGCTTCCTTCTCATCATCATTTGCATTCCTTCTCATCATCATTAGCTTCCTTCTCATCCTCATTAGCCTTCCTTCTCATCTTCATTAGCTTCCTTCTCATCTTTATTAGCTTCCTTCTCATCCTCATTAGCCTTCCTTCTCATCTTCATTAGCTTCCTTCTCATCTTCATTAGCTTCCTTCTCATCATCATTTGCATTCCTTCTCATCATCATTAGCTCTCTCATCCTCATTAGCTCCTTCTCATCTTCATAGCTTCCTTCTCATCTTAATTAGCTTCCTTCTCATCTCATTAGCTTCCTTCTCATCTTCATTAGCCTTCCTTCTCATCTTCATTAGCCTTCCTTCTCGTCTTCATTTGCATTCCTTCTCATCATCATTAGCTTCCTTCTCATCCTCATTAGCTTCCTTCTCATCTTCATTAGCTTCCTTCTCATCATCATTTGCCTTCCTTCTCAACTTCATTAGCCTTCCTTCTCATCTTCATTTGCCTTCCTTCTCATCTTCATTAGCTTCCTTCTCATCTTCATTAGCTTCCGTCTCATCTTCATTAGCTTCCTTCTCATCTTCGTTTGACTTCCTTCTCATCTTCATTTGCCTTCTTTCTCATCTTCATTTGCCTTCCTTCTCATCTTCATTTGCCTTCCTTCTCATCTTCATTAGCCTTCCTTCTCATCTTCATTTTCCTTCCTTCTCATCTTCATTAGCTTCCTTCTCATCTTCATTAGCTTCCGTCTCATCTTCATTAGCTTCCTTCTCATCTTCGTTTGACTTCCTTCTCATCTTCATTTGCCTTCTTTCTCATCTTCATTTGCCTTCCTTCTCATCTTCATTTGCCTTCCTTCTCATCTTCATTAGCCTTCCTTCTCATCTTCATTTTCCTTCCTTCTCATCTTCATTAGCTTCCTTCTCATCTTCATTTGCCTTCCTTCTCATCTTCATTTGACTTTCTTCTCATCTTCATTTGCCGTCCTTCTCTTTCGCGAATCAATTTCTTCTAGGTTAT
>CM026402.1:5262664-5298969 GCA_014843695.1 Archivesica marissinica | reverse complement strand
ACAGTGCCATTAGATTTTCCCCAACAATAGTTTGGCACAAAAGAGAGTAATTTTCAACAGAATGGCCATTGAGCCACAGGAAAATGTCAAATTTCAATGGGGTTGACCAATTGCGGTTTTTTAATTTTCCCACTAAAGGCACCCACCCGCTACTCTGAAGGTAATTTGGTGGTGAATGTTGCACTGACACCTGCATTGATAATATGCTGTTTATTTGTCACCAAATAGTCTGCAAATATTTTTAAATATTCCAAAATGCAGCTCATATATTGTATTTTAATATTTAGAAGTCATTTTCAATATTTGTGACAATACCTACTCAGCCAATCAGTTCATGTATCAATAACTCTTAAGGGCTTCCCTACACGTTTTCAACCAATCCCAGACCACTATATCAATAACACCGTCTGACCTAAAGACAAGTTTTTTGGGCATTTCATTTAATATAAAAGATATATACCATTACAATGAACATTTCTGCACATAAATATGACTTTCTTATGTCTTCCACATCACCATTGCACAGCACATGCCTTCAAATGGGACACTATGCAGTGTGCTTAACATAGACTGTTGGCCAGTTTTGCAATAGAACTCTAAATAAGACATTTATAATGTCGTCACATATTAATCTTTACACTAACAGTGTAATATTTCTCATGAATATATGAAATAATGTCTGCATGAGACAGACATACCACATTTATAGTATTAGATAAGACATTGTGGTGATTAGAGACAATTATTTTACCCCACCCCCCTGCAACACAAGGGTTTTTTGAAGAATGGAACTAAATCTTGCACCAGGAAGCTACTGAAAGGAAATACTTATTTGCATGGAGCACAAAAAATGTCACACAGGCAAAAAGGAAGACAACAAACATGGCAAATGATGGTCATTACAAATGCTGAGTGGGTCAGGCAGCTTACTGTAGGTCACATGACAGTAAGAAATGGCAGAAAAGTAACTACAATATGCATTTAACTTCAGCTAGTGTGTCTTGAACAAGCACTGTGAGAGGCCTACAACTGTGCATTGCCTCTTGAAATATGACATTTCATCTTAGGGAGGTGAAGTTTGTTGCAAATATTAATAAATTACTGAAATATAACCACTCAAAAGCAATGAATATGCATATTTGTGCCATATATTTTACTGAAATTCTTTTTGTGAGGCCCTTGATATCTACTGGAACCAATTGCAAGCTTGTTTCAATTAAACAACACTATTTCCTAATGAAAAAATCAATTTTAACCATAACATACTCACACTGAAGGACATATATCAATTATAAAGTATTAACACTAATAAAGGGAGGTAATTTGAACATAACAGCCTGCTTATAGGTTCCTATATGCCATTATTTACTCAGTACAATGAATTATTTATCATTTTTTGGGTTCATTTTATATCAGGCAATGTAAAATGACCACTTTCATTGTTTAACTGCATTCACATTGGGCTTATTGTGCCATAATAGGCATCTTTAGGGAAGTTTCAATAAATCAAATCCAATGTTGTAGGTCTGAACCACCATAGTAATTCTTATCAACAGTAATTAGAATGAAAGCTCCCTGGAAAATTGCACCACAATAAGTACTGCGAAGGAAACCGACAAATTTTAAGAAGCGCACATGGAACCTAGGTGGCAGAATTTGCGACATATGTTGCTGAAGCCATTTATTGACTTGCGTTATGTGAAAAACTGCATTTCTCTAGACCCTACTGTTGTATGTATTAGGAACCCCTTTGAATTATTATTTAAGCTTAAAATGGTTCTTAATGTACACCATGAAGTAATTCCCAACTTGATAAACTAGTATATGTGATTCAGATTTTGCAAATATCTCAGCACAGTCTTTGTATCACAGAGAATAAGGACTAATCTTCATTGTAAACAATACATACACACCTCAGAACAATGTTATGTAACACTCTGTCTGGGCTCATATTGCATAGCTACCTATTGTTTCCAGCACTCACACATTCAAATCATACTGCTGGGCAGTTAATCAAGCTATACATTGAAAATAAGCCTCTCCCAGGCAGCATTTTGGTGTGTAGTACTTTTCAAATAACATCATTCTTTACATTGTCCTTTAGGTCAGACACCGCTATTGCAATTTCCATAGGCCACCATTATAACACACAGTACCATTAGATTTTCCCCAAAAATAGTTTGGCACAAAAGAGAGTAATTTTCAACAGAATGGCCTTTGAGCCACGGAAAATGTCTCATTTCAATGTGGGTTGATCCCCAATTGTCGTGCTTTTTTGTTTTTCCCACTAAAGGCACCCACCCCCTACTCTGAAGGTAATTTGGTGGTGAATGTTGCACTGACACCTGCGTTTATAATATGCTGTTTATTTGTCACCAAATAGTCTGCAAATATTTTTAAATATTCCAAAATGCAGCTCATATATTGTATTTTAATATTTAGAAGTCATTTTCAATATTTGTGACAATACCTACCAATACCTACTCAGCAAATCAGTTCATGTATCAATAACTCTTAAGGGCTTCCCTACACTTTTTCAACCAATCCCAGACCACTATATCAATAACACCGTCTGACCTTATGGAAATTCTCTTTACTTATAAAATACAACAAAGTTTGAATATGACCCTATTTAACTGTGGTCTCTATTTCTTCTAAGTGGTTTTGTAATCTTCCATTTCGCTACGTAATGTTTATTTTGCCGTCATAAACTCATTTTCTAGGCTGTTCAAATCAGTTATAGTTGGTCTGAAAAACTCGTTAATGTTTGTATTGGAAGTGAAATCGAGGTGTTTATTGAATTTAGACGAGTTTCTAACACTTAGGAGGGTGATCTAATTCATGTTACGCAATAGATCAATGTTGCAAAGATATGCAAAACATGCCAACAGTTAAAAACTATTTATACTATACTAGTTAATGATTTAGATACAAATTGGAATTCGCTACATTGAATAACTTATCTATACAGTCAAGTGTGTGATACATAAATTAGTTCAACCAAATATATCGGAGCTTAAAAATACATAAAGCTTGATTTTAAAATTGGTACAAAATATTAAAAAGATTTATTTCGAGGTAAGTTACCAGCGCACGTTTTTTACGCATTTCTAATTAAGTGTTCTTTATTAAACTCTTGAATTCATTTGCAGAATAATACAACTTTGATGTAACTTACTAATTTGAAAATAAACATGTTTTAATTAAGTTTATTTAACGTCATTACCGGTTTCCCATATGAGTTTACGGACAGTTTATCTAACACCACCGTTCCTATGCAGGCTCCATCGGTTAGCCAGTACTTGGTGCACCAACCGAAGCTGCCAACTTGTGCATATAAAGAGACACGGTCTGAGCGGGGCTCGAACAATAAACCACATGTTGGTTATTCCTTTGCACGTAACTCGTCATATCAATCGGAGAAAGAAACAAAACGTCTACACTGGAGAAAAATGTGTATTAGAACAGTATGTTGCCAAAACATATACACAATTACACTGTATAAATACTTACATCGTGCGCTTAATGTATAGGGAAAGACATGCTTAGAACAAAGAGACAGGTATATCACGCTATAGTCGATGCTTCCACACAATGATCGCATCAACACCTGGAGATCATTACGTTTAAAGGTGTCAATGCATTTTCCAGAAAATATAGCTTAGTATTATGTAGTTATTGAGATCAAAATAATAACAACTTATATATCATGTCATACCATGACCGCCTGCACGCGATCGATATACGCTCACCGAGCCTGCACGTGATTGATATAAGCGCACCGAGCCTGCACGCGATTGATATAAGCGCACCGAGCCTGCACGTGATTGATATAAGCGCACCGAGCCTGCACGCGATTGATATAAGCGCACCGAGCCTGCACGCGATTGATATAAGCGCACCGAGCCTGCACGTGATTGATATAAGCGCACCGAGCTTGCACGTGATTGATATACGCTCACCGAGCCTGCACGTGATTGATATACGCTCACCGAGCTTGCACGTGATTGATATAAGCGCACCGAGCCTGCACGCGATTTATATAAGCGCACCGAGCTTGCACGTGATTGCTATCAGCTCACTTAGCCTGCACGTGGATACTATAAGCTCTCCTAGTCTGCACGTGATTGCTATCAGCTCACCTAGTCTGCACGTGATTGCTATCAGCTCACTTAGCCTGCACGTGGATACTATAAGCTCACCTAGTCTGCACGTGGGTGCTATCAGCTCACCTAGTCTGCACGTGATTGCTATCAGCTCACCTAGCCTGCACGTGATTGCTATCAGCTCACCTAGTCTGCACATGATTGCTATCAGCTCACCTAGTCTGCACATGATTGCTATCAGCTCACCTAGTCTGCACGTGGGTGCTATCAGCTCACCTAGTCTGCACATGATTGATATTAGCTCACCTAGCCTGCACGTGATTGCTATCAGCTCATCTAGCCTGCACGTGAATGATGCCAGCTCACCTAGTATGCACGTGATTGCTATCGGCTCACCTAGCCAGCACGTGAATGATGCCAGCTCACCGAGCCTGCACGTGAAATATAGCAGCTCACCGAACCTGTACGTGAATGCTATCAGCTCACTTAGCCTGCACGTGATTGCTATCAGCTCACCGAGCCTGCACGTGAATGCTATCAGCTCACATAGCCTGTACGTGAATGCTATCAGCTCACATAGCCTGTACGTGAATGCTATCAGTTCACATAGCCTGTACGTGAATGCTATCAGCTCACATAGCCTGTACGCGAATGCTATCAGCTCACATAGCCTGCACGTGAATGCTATCAGCTCACATAGCCTGCACGTGAACGCTATCAGCTCACATAGCCTGTACGTGAATGCTATCAGCTCACATAGCCTGTACGTGAATGCTATCAGCTCACATAGCCTGCACGTGAATGCTATCAGCTCACCTGTTTACTATGATCATAGTATTCGTTCTATATGCCACAGTCCGGCTCCGTGGCCGAGTGGTTACGGTCGCTGACTTTTATACCACTCTAACCTATCATCACTGATGGTCACGGGTTCTCCGTGGTCGAGTGGATAAGGTCGCTAACGTGCATACCACTGTAACATATCATCACTAATGGTCACGGGTACGAGCCCCGCTCAGACCGTGTCTCTTTATATCTGTTAATAATATGTTATTGCATTTTTTTTTCATACAATACATTACATATATACATACAATACTAAGAACAAATCAGAGATTAATATGTAATTATATGATTGCAGTATACGATACATTTGTTTTGTCAAGGGGAAAAAAGCAAATGGGTTGGGCTACAAGTTATAACAACATTATTTACAGCCCTCCCCGTCACTTCGAACTAAATAAACAATGTTGGATGAACAAGTTCTGTAATGTATGATCTGATGTAGAAAAAGAACACATACAATTTAGTTTAGTGGTTAATATTTGTTAATTATTATATCATATGCGAAAGAAAAGAAAAATGACACAAAGAAATGGAAAAACGTACAGTTAGTTTATGACTTGAATATGAGCTTAAGAATTAAAACTAAGAGATAGTGCATGCACCCCAACCCCAAAGCTTAGCTCTCCCCACTCCATGATTACCAGACAAAAAGTCTCTTTATATGAAAACCTTGGCAATTTTTTACGGAGGTTGGTGCACCAAGTACTGGTTAACCGCTGGAGCCTGCCCATGAAAGGTGTTGTTAGGTTAAACTGCCCGTCGCTCAAATGGGAACCCGGTAGCGACGTTAAATAAGCTTAAATTTAAAAAATACATGCCACCTACTTTGAATACAGCAGCGTTTTTTGTTTTGTATCACATGTTATTAAGTTCTGTTGTTGTTGTTGTTGTTGTTGCATGAATTATTAATCAGCGTGCTGTACGTTCAATACCAGTCGGAGTCTATCGAAATAATGTCCAGTTGTTCACACCCTTATTAAGTCAATGAGATAATAATAATAATAATAATAATAATAAAGACTTATTTACGTTACTCTTATTAACTCTAACTTTTACTTTTTATTAATGACCTTCAAAATGTATTCAGAAATACCTGAATATATAAATAAATGTGTACTTGATTGGCTGATTCCATGTTATATATCGAGTTTTAAAGATATTGGGTGAGTTGGAATTTATTTTGAATAAGTGAGTTTATAAATATAGAGACACTTTCATTTCACATGAACATATTCATACTCTTTTACATTTATGTTGCGGGTATTTGTTACCATAACAGTGTTTATGTGCCGTTAAACATTCCGGTAGCTTCCTCTATATAACAGTTCTATATAACAGCTCTATATAACAGCTCTATTTAACAGCTCTATATAACAGTTCTATATAACAGCTCTATATAACAGTTCTATATAACAGTTCTATATAACAGCTCTATATAACAGTTCTATATAACAGCTCTATATAAGAGCTCTATTTAACAGCTCTATATAACAGCTCTATATAACAGTTCTATATAACAGCTCTATATAACAGTTCTATATAACAGCTCTATATAACAGCTCTATTTAACAGCTCTATATAACAGCTCTATATAACAGTTCTATATAATAGTTCTATATAACAGCTCTATATAACAGCTCTATTTAACAGCTCTATATAACAGCTCTACATAACAGCTCTACATAACAGCTCTATATAACAGCTCTATATAACAGCTCTATTTAACAGCTCTATATAACAGCTTTATACAACAGCTCTATTTAACAGCTCTATTTAACAGCTCTATATAACAACTCTATATAACAGCTCTATATAACAGCTCTATATAATAGCTCTATTTAACAGCTCTATATAACAGCTCCATATAACAGCTCTATATAACAGCTCTATATAACAGCTCTATTTAACAGCTCTATATAACAGCTCTATATAACAGCTCTATTTAACAGTTATTGTGCTACGAGCCGTAAAATATCCCGTCCCTCCCTCTTTATAGCGGCTCTATTGAACCATAATACTGTTTATGAGTCCAAAGACTTGGATCTAACATATAATAGATTATAAATCCCAGGTAAAGTCAACAACAAACAACTCTCTTTGATCAAGCGTTTACAACTAAACTAATAAATCCAAAATGTACACGTTCTAATTGTACGTATTTAACAGCTCTATATAACAGCTCTATATAACAGTTCTATATAACAGCTCTATATAACAGTTCTATATAACAGCTCTATATAACAGCTCTATTTAACAGCTCTATATAACAGCTCTATATAACAGTTCTATATAATAGTTCTATATAACAGCTCTATATAACAGCTCTATTTAACAGCTCTATATAACAGCTCTACATAACAGCTCTACATAACAGCTCTATATAACAGCTCTATATAACAGCTCTATTTAACAGCTCTATATAACAGCTTTATACAACAGCTCTATTTAACAGCTCTATTTAACAGCTCTATATAACAACTCTATATAACAGCTCTATATAACAGCTCTATATAATAGCTCTATTTAACAGCTCTATATAACAGCTCTATATAACAGCTCTATATAACAGCTCTATATAACAGCTCTATTTAACAGCTCTATATAACAGCTCTATATAACAGCTCTATTTAACAGTTATTGTGCTACGAGCCGTAAAATATCCCGTCCCTCCCTCTTTATAGCGGCTCTATTGAACCATAATACTGTTTATGAGTCCAAAGACTTGGATCTAACATATAATAGATTATAAATCCCAGGTAAAGTCAACAACAAACAACTCTCTTTGATCAAGCGTTTACAACTAAACTAATAAATCCAAAATGTACACGTTCTAATTGTACGTATTAAGATTTAAGATGACTGCGATTGTAAATATGCAAGTATTATGCCAAGTGTTTCTTACGTCAGGACAAGAAAGCTATCTTTGTTTATTGTTCAATATTATTATCTAACGAAGGTATTTCTAATTAATGCTGTATACATACAATGGCGCACATTTACATGTTGACCTAAATCGTTGCATGATAATTAATCGACTAAATCTAGTCTGCGATTATAAATGTAGGCAATCGCGTGCGAATCACCTATTCCGTTAGTTACGAACAAGTTCGTGTTTGTTCTGTGCTGATTCAAGACGGAATTCGGATAAATTTGTATTACACACGGTAAGAATCAATTTAATGTAATGAATTTCAAGGCGTTTTGAGAATATGAAATAATTCAAATTGACATTGTTCTATGTAGGAATATACGCACGCACGATTTGTTCACACCCTATATACAAACACGCACACACTTTACTCACACCCTATATACAAACACGCACACACTTTACTCACACCCTATATACAAACACGCACACACTTTACTCACACCCTATATACAAACACGCACACACGTTACTCACACCCTATATACAAACATACACACGCACGCACGCAAAACACACACACATTTTGCTCACCCCATAAACACGTACACACTGTCCTCACACCCTATATACAACGCACGCACACTTTCCTCACACCCTATATATAAACATAGGGAGATGTGATGATGGGGGTGGGTGTGGTGATGGTTACATGTCATCATTTAAAACAAACTGTATTATTTAAACCTTAGGCTATGGTGTATTTTCATTGACTATCAGCGAGCTTTCGATACAGTAACTGGAGATGAAGTGTACAATTCATTCAACAATGTATCAACTTCAGAATGGTCGACGTGATTAAAAATATTTAAAACTGTGTCAAACGTACATGTAATTTATTATGTAGCTCTTTCAAGACGTCACATTTATAATAATAATAATAAAGACTTTATTTAACGAGAGAACCCATTTGAACAATTACGTCAATCTACCATGAGGCCCTCTCACTTGGTATTTTACAATAAAGAACCAGTTATTACTAGAACTACCGGGTTTGCCGGTGACCCAACGCGAGTATACTCTAGACAGAGTGGTGCGATTACTAAAGATGACCCAACGTGATATTCATGTATTTACTCAACAAGATAAAGAAGGACATGGACACCTTATAATGGATTCCCACTGTCGTACTACCAGGGTTGAATAATCAGCCATGCTAAATTTTCTCGTCAACTTTGTCTTCTGTTGCCGGAGTGCTGTTCGTAATGCTATAGTTTGATTAACTATAATCCTTTTTTGTATTCGGGAAAATTGGCTCGTTTATTAATTTACTGTCGCATGAAAGGTTTTCCAGTTGGTTCTCTTGTTGTCTTTTCACGATTCACTTCATTTTTATATTGGAGCTATCTACTGCTATTGAGACTGCCAGTTTGTTTCCCGCAATACGTTGGACCGGAAACAGCATGTTCACATCAACTGTGAATAGAACTAGAGAAATCTGATACATCGCTGTATATATATAAACACTGATAGAGATTGTTGAACAAAGGCCACGTGAGTTCTCCCATCAGTCAATTGTAGTTCACAAAAGATACCTAATGGCAAACAGAACGGACAATGATTTGCAATAACGTAGTGCTTTGACTGCTGATGTAGAAGCTGATCCAAACATTAATAATAGATCCATGAACGAGTTTTTAGCGACTCATTGCATGTACAGGAGTGTTAACTGCAACCCGAAGCTTTGATGTTGGCCTAGGCTGTTTGTTGTATGTGTGTTAATTAGGGTTATCTTGATATTGATGCAATCATTTACAACTGTGTATGTGTTTTACGTTTATTTATCGTCGCTACCGGTTGCCCATATGATCGACGCCTCCTGAATAGATTAGTTATTTTAGAATATTGGAGGATAGTGCAATGATACAGACAGAGACCCATTCTAGAGTCTCCTCTGGTTCCTTTACGTGCACGGTGTACAGCACCAATATAGATGACCAACAAGTTTCACTGTAGCATGATCTTCGATCATTCATAGGTCGTTGTTTTACACACAGTTTATGCGATACAATTTACTGAATCCTGAATTTACTCCAAGCATAAGTGCATATTGATGGCTTGCCAATTCCACTTCCAGTGCGCTTGTGGTTGCTGGGTTGAAGAAGATGCTTCACATTTGATATATTTCATGCCACTAACATCTGTTTTGGTGCTTTATCAAAAAGTGTGTTGTGCGCAATAAAATGTTTCCTGATTTTCCGGGTTAAGTGATGATTGATCTGTGAGATGAAAAAACACTTTCCAAGAAATTAGATGTGGTGTGATAGCATTCTGTGGAATGCATGGATTTCCAACTTCCTATGAATGAGCATCGGTAGCCGAGTGGTTAAGGTCATTGCCTTCAAGTCACTTGACCCTCATCGCTGTATGTTCGAATACCACCGGGGTGTCGCGAACTATGGAGTCAATAATAATAGCTGGATAGTCACCATATGACCTAAGCCGGGGTGTCGCGAACTATGGAGTCTTCTTCCAACAATAATAGCTGGATAGTCACCATATGACCTAAGCCGGGGTGTCGCGAACTATGGAGTCTTCTTCCAACAATAATAGCTGGATAGTCACCATATGACCTAAGCCGGGGTGTCGCGAACTATGGAGTCTTCTTCCAACAATAATAGCTGGATAGTCACCATATGACCTAAGCCGGGGTGTCGCGAACTATGGAGTCTTCTTCCAACAATAATAGCTGGATAGTCACCATATGACCTAAGCCGGGGTGTCGCGAACTATGGAGTCTTCTTCCAACAATAATAGCTGGATAGTCACCATATGACCTAAGCCGGGGTGTCGCGAACTATGGAGTCTTCTTCCAACAATAATAGCTGGATAGTCACCATATGACCTAAGCCGGGGTGTCGCGAACTATGGAGTCTTCTTCCAACAATAATAGCTGGATAGTCACCATATGACCTAAGCCGGGGTGTCGCGAACTATGGAGTCTTCTTCCAACAATAATAGCTGGATAGTCACCATATGACCTAAGCCGGGGTGTCGCGAACTATGGAGTCTTCTTCCAACAATAATAGCTGGATAGTCACCATATGACCTAAGCCGGGGTGTCGCGAACTATGGAGTCTTCTTCCAACAATAATAGCTGGATAGTCACCATATGACCTAAGCCGGGGTGTCGCGAACTATGGAGTCTTCTTCCAACAATAATAGCTGGATAGTCACCATATGACCTAAGCCGGGGTGTCGCGAACTATGGAGTCTTCTTCCAACAATAATAGCTGGATAGTCACCATATGACCTAAGCCGGGGTGTCGCGAACTATGGAGTCTTCTTCCAACAATAATAGCTGGATAGTCACCATATGACCTAAGCCGGGGTGTCGCGAACTATGGAGTCTTCTTCCAACAATAATAGCTGGATAGTCACCATATGACCTAAGCCGGGGTGTCGCGAACTATGGAGTCTTCTTCCAACAATAATAGCTGGATAGTCACCATATGACCTAAGCCGGGGTGTCGCGAACTATGGAGTCTTCTTCCAACAATAATAGCTGGATAGTCACCATATGACCTAAGCCGGGGTGTCGCGAACTATGGAGTCTTCTTCCAACAATAATAGCTGGATAGTCACCATATGACCTAAGCCGGGGTGTCGCGAACTATGGAGTCTTCTTCCAACAATAATAGCTGGATAGTCACCATATGACCTAAGCCGGGGTGTCGCGAACTATGGAGTCTTCTTCCAACAATAATAGCTGGATAGTCACCATATGACCTAAGCCGGGGTGTCGCGAACTATGGAGTCTTCTTCCAACAATAATAGCTGGATAGTCACCATATGACCTAAGCCGGGGTGTCGCGAACTATGGAGTCTTCTTCCAACAATAATAGCTGGATAGTCACCATATGACCTAAGCCGGGGTGTCGCGAACTATGGAGTCTTCTTCCAACAATAATAGCTGGATGTTTGTGGGTGTGGTTGGGTTTTTTTGTGGTGTTTGTGGGGTTGGTTGGTTTTTTGTGGTGTTTGTGGGTGTGGTTGGGTTTTTCCAACAATAATAGCTGGTAGTCACCATATGACCTAAGCCGGGGTGTCGCGAACTATGGAGTCTTCTTCCAACAATATAGCTGGATGTCCCATATGACCTAAGCCGGGGTGTCGGATATGGAGTCTTCTTCCAACAATATAGCTGGATAGTCACCATATGACCTAAGCCGGTGTCGCGAACTATGGAGTCTTCTTCCAACAATAATAGCTGGATAGTCACCATATGACCTAAGCCGGGGTGTCGCGAACTATGGAGTCTTCTTCCAACAATAATAGCTGGATAGTCACCATATGACCTAAGCCGGGGTGTCGCGAACTATGGAGTCTTCTTCCAACAATAATAGCTGGATAGTCACCATATGACCTAAGCCGGGGTGTCGCGAACTATGGAGTCTTCTTCCAACAATAATAGCTGGATAGTCACCATATGACCTAAGCCGGGGTGTCGCGAACTATGGAGTCTTCTTCCAACAATAATAGCTGGATAGTCACCATATGACCTAAGCCGGGGTGTCGCGAACTATGGAGTCAATAATAGCTGGATAGTCACCATATGACCTAAGCCGGGGTGTCGCGAACTATGGAGTCAATAATAGCTGGATAGTCACCATATGACCTAAGCTGTCAATGCGACATTAACCCTCCAAAATAAACAAACAAAAAACAAACAAACCATTATGCTGCTCCTCGATATAGTGCTATGAATATTCGATACACTTCATTTATTCCATCGCAAATAAAATTTTTTTTTTTAAAAACTACAGTTATAGTACAGACGGATCTGTTGTCCAGTGGTAACACGCTGTACTGGTAATATAGGGATCGCAGGTTCGACCCCCGTCTGGTTATAATAAAATTAACAGTCTTTCAGATGGGACATTAAACCGAGGTTTCGTGTCGGTGTTTTACACCGTGCACGTAAAAGAACCAGACGAGACTCTGGAATGGGTCTATGTCTGTATCATTGCACTATCCTCCACAAATCTAAAATTACTAATATCTTCAGAATGCGTCGCTTATATGGGTAACCGGTAGCGACGATAAATAGACGTAAAACGCACACACAGTTGTAGTAATGAAAGGAACGGTATGACACTTACAGGTTATACTCAAGTTGTTTGTTTGATTGATTTTATTTATAATAATAATAATAAAGACTTTATTTAACGAGAGAACTCATTTGAGCAATTAAGTAAATCTACCATGAGGCCCTCAACAAATTAAAACATGAAATAGCACAATGAAACATGTAAACAGTAACCAGTAAAACTTTCGTAGGAAATAAGATATAAGCTGCAAGAACTAATACTTATATTCACGTATAATTGCATATTATCAGTTTATTAGGTTATTGGTCTGTTCTTTGCACCACCTGCTATATAAAGCTTTGAAGTGTGGAACATAATGTGCTGTTTTGATGTGATAAGGGAGGGAATTCCACAAGTGTGACTGAATATAAGAAAGATTTCCTAAAAACTTCAGTAGTTGGCTTAGGAGGGTAAAGTTGTAGATTGGCGGATGATCGCAGGTTTTAGGAGGGTAACGTTATTTGATTGATTTAATAGCACCCAGAGAAATTACGTGTAAACATTACATATGATTTCTGGATGGATGGGATGGGATGGGATGGGACGGGACGGGAGGGACGGGACGGGACGGGACGGGACGGGACGGACGGGATGGAGAGGGAGGGATGAGTGGATGGATGGAGAGGGAGGATGGGTGGGTGGATGGATGGAGAGGGAGGGATGGATGGGTGGATGGATGAGAGGGAGGGAGGGGTTGGATGGATGGAGAGGGAGGGATGGAGAGGGAGGGAGGGAGGGATGGGTGGATGGATGGAGAGGGAGGGATGGATGGAGTGGGATGGAGGGAGGGAGGGAGAGGGAGGGAGGGATGGGTTGGTTGGTGGATGGAGAGGGAGGGATGGGTGGATGGAGAGGGAGGGATGGGTTGGTGGATGGATGGGTGGATGGATGGGAGGGAGGATGAGAGGGAGGGAGAGATGGAGAGGGATGGATGGGTGGATGGATATGATGGGTGGATGGGAGGGATGGAGAGGGAGTGATGGATGGATGGACTCGTAAGCATATGTTGTTGTACCGGACTGAATTGTGTGTGGAGAGATGTTTGATCAATATCACATATATAAATAGATGAACTCGAGATAACACACCGATTTCAACTCGTTCCGTAGTTTCATAATTTAGCTTGTAGTCATAGATTATACTATTGTATATACATGTACCCTATTGTTGTATTTACAATATGTCATATAGCAAGGTGAATTGTTTGCATCCGAACGATACTATCATATATATACATAGTTAATGTTCCTCTGTGATCAATTATCCACTTTATTCATAGAGATGAAAACATATATCGACTATTCAGGAGTTGCTGTTGAGATAGTGGCGTGAAATTAGTGTTCTATTCATGCTAAATAATAAATAATAATTTAATGTGTGTATTTGCAGATGGCTAATTCAACTTCAGAGATTGAGATCCCTATTTGGGTGAAGGGAACACAGAAATGGGTAACGGGCCTCACAAAACGTACCACGTGCGATGACGTCATATACGCTTTGATGTACCAAGAAGGTTTACACGAACATGTAAATACCTCCGCATATGCCATATTTGAAAAATGGAGAGAGGTAGAACGCCCTCTACAGGGAAGAACAAAAATAGTTAAAGTTTGGAGAACTTGGGGAGCAGAGCAAACTAATGTGCACCTGTCAATGCGGAGAATTGATGAGCTCGAATATAGTGGTGAGTTTTCGCTGACAAGGCGGAAAAAGAGATCGCGTCACAAAACACGAGATCGAGAACGTGAACGAGACCGAGAACGCGAGCGAGACCGAGACCGGGAACGCCGACCACGTGATCACCGCCATCATCATTATTGCCAAAATGCATCTGATAGACTCCGATCAATGGAGACGCTTGTCAAACTAGTCATTTCACAAGAACGTAAGTTGAAAGATATGATTGAGCATGGAGACGACACAGAGAAATTAATTGATAAGTATGAGTCAAGACTGCACTCTAAAAGATTAAAACAGAGCGGCGATGAGTACGTTAAAGACGCTTATTTGGAGAGTGAGGGCGAAGACACGATGGATGAGTTCTTCTCCAATGCTAATATAGACGAGTTAGAAGCTTATGTAGACTATTGTGATAAAATACTCGTAATGGAGGATAAGATTAAAAATGAACATTCAAAAATCGAGGATTTAGCTTACCAAATTCAAACATGTGCTAATGCAAGTGAATCTGAATCTGGCAAAACAGGTGAAGCTGAAGACATGTCCAAAGTGCAGGTGGATTTAAATCGGGCCGTTTCTTGTGCAATAATGCAGCAGTATAAATTTCAGGATTTGCAAAGGGAACTTCAATTCTATGATGAAAAACTTACTGGTACAGAAGCACTGTATAGAAGTCTTCACGAGCAGATGTCTGAACTCGAAAATAGTCAGTTAGTGTCTACTGAATCTTTAAACAGCACATCTAGTGTACACAGTGCGTGTAGTGTACACAGTGCTTGTAGTGATAACAGTGCTGAATCAAGCGATTCCAAAACCGGAAATCCTTTACCACTGCCAGAAAGAACTAACCGTGTTCCTAACCAGTCTAACCCTCCACCACCGCTTCCGGAAAGAACCCGAAAACAAGAACTAGTAACAAATAAACCGAGTCGTCATGGAAGCAGTTCACCATGCGGGGAAAACCAAACAAAACAATTCGTTGCTGGAGATAATCAAACAAAAGACTCCATTGTTGAGCCGAAACCAATTTTAAAAACGAGTATTCCTGAACATAGAAACGGTTTTAATGTACCGCACAAACAAACAAATAGCGGGGAGACAAAGGTGCGCTTTACAACTGATAATGTTATTGATAGGTATAATTGGGAGGAGTCTAGCCTCTCAGAGGGTATCAGCATTGACCAATCAGATTGCTCCGATTCCAAAGACCTCTTTGATTACGTCACTCGGGTGAATGATTATCCTCAGTTCAAATCAGGTGTTGCTGATAAGCCGTATTTGACTGTGAAAGTGGAAGATAACGATTCTAATTCGGACACTGGACTAAGCTCTATGCATAGTGATGACTCTGCAGTTTACCATTTAGAAACATTAGTCTGACGACACGTGAACCACGTGAAAGTATCTGTCGTAATTAGTTTAGATTATACAAATTTACTTTAGCTCGATTCTTACAAGTTCTTTCAACTTATATTAATCACTCTCGAGACCTCATTCCTGATGGAATCCATCGTCACGAGGGAGATAGAAGAGGCAACGTGGCATTTAAATGCCTTGCCTAAGGGCACAATCGTAACGGCTCCAGCGGGGCTCGAACTTTCGCATCCGAAGCGAACGCGCATCCACTGCGCTATCACGACTTCCACTGTCGTAATGTCCAGAACATGCTAGCGTAAACGTATTTTCCCTCCGGCATTACATAATTTGTTTTCTGTATAGGAAATAAGTCTCAAACGGATCCAATATGTAACATATTTGTACTGTCCTCGGCGCTACGCGCCTCATACAGTCCACTATTGTGAGACTTATAGCTTACTTTAAAACACAAACACTTATATAACAACATCCTGCTAATTAAAATTGTTCATTTCGTACAATTACGCATACTATTTAATATAAAACTCCGGCCTTTTGACAGCAGTCCAATATTAATAATAATGGACTGCAAGTACAAAGGCATGATGTCATGACAGTGTTTTAGTTCAAATTAAAATAGAAAAGGCTGCACATAACGATATGTATATTTACCAATTCAGTGACATAGGTAAACAACCAGGTTAGCTATGCCGGTAGAATCGAGCAATCGCCCTGTTAGCGAGAGGCACGGGTTCGAATCCCGAACCGGCTGTATTGTTTCACCTATTTACATTAAAATATATATTTCTGTAAATTTCATCTATTGGATATAAAAATATCAGTTTTAAGTTTCTATCGCACATCCTTAGTTTAAGCTTTATTTATTTTACAACGATTGCGAAGCAAGTTCTAACAACTTATATTAATCACTCTCGTTGGCGCGGATGAAAGCGTAAATGTGGTCATTCATGTGGGAGGAAACCGGAGTACCCGGAGAAAACCCACATGTCTGATCTGGCGACCACCGTACCATCTCACATACTTCCCGGTCCGAAGATCGAACCCGGGTTGCATTGGTGAGAAGCGAGCGCTAATCGGACAGCCTTGAGTAACTTATTTATTAATAGTTGTACATTTCTAAATTCTGCATGCTGCATGCTATGTGACGATTCGTTTGATAACGATGTTTGACAATGGAAAATAAATGAATGCTATGTCATTATGTTTTGTTAAAACAGGATTGTATTTATTGTCATGGTAACCGTTTACAGGTCTATCAAACATGTGTCTGTTGATTCGGAAGCCATACACATGTACACGATGTCATGTTCGCTGTTAAATGCTACCTCACGTTTATTGTTAGGAATCCGCATGCATGGACCATCTCAATCGTTGATACCTTTAGAGAAGTCAACCATGAGATGAGTTGTTATCGAGTATTGTGTGCCAGATATTGAAAGTTCAGAATATTGTGCAGCAGTTTTCGTACATAGCAAGCAAGATGTGAATACATTTCTAGATGTGTATTCGAAAATACGCTAATTAACTTCTGAATAAACTTCTGGATATGTATTCACGAATAAACTTCTGAATAAACCTCTAGATGTGTATTCGTGAATAAACTTCTAGATGTGTATTCGCGAATAAACTTCTGAATAAACTTCTAAATGTGTATTCGTGAATAAACTTCTAGATGTGTATTCGCGAATAAACTTCTGAATAAACTTCTAGATGTGTATTCGTGAATAAACTTCTGAATAATCGTCTAGATGTGTATTCGCGAATAAACTTCCGAATAAACCGCTGCATGGCATCGAATCTGCGATCACTGGATTACCAGTCCAGCGTGATACCACTGTACTACAGATCCGTATGTGGAGTAACATATGGTCTTAATACTGCGATGTGGAGTAATACCATACCATGTATTGCTCCGTGCCACAGTCCTACGACCATGTATTACTCCATGTCACAGTCCTACGACCATGTGTTACTCCAGGCGGCAGTCTTAAGACCATGTATTACTCCATGCCACAGTCTTAAGACCATGTATTACTCCATGCCGCAGTCTTAAGATAATGTATTACTCCATGCCGCAGTCCTACGACCATGTGTTGCTCCATGCCACAGTCCTACGACCATGTATTACTCCATGTCACAGTCCTACGACCATGTGTTACTCCAGGCCGCAGTCTTAAGACCATGTATTACTCCATGCCGCAGTCTTAAGACAATGTATTACTCCATGCCGCAGTCCTACGACCATGTATTACTCCATGCCGCAGTCTTAAGACCATGTATTACTCCATGCCGCAGTCTTAAGACCATGTATTACTCCTCCATGCCGCAGTCTTAAGACCATGTATTACTCCATGCCGCAGTCTTATGACCATGTGTTACTCCATGCCGCAGTCTTAAGACCATGTGTTACTCCATGCCACAGTCCTACGACCATGTGTTACTCCATGCCACAGTCCTACGACCATGTGTTGCTCCATGCCACAGTCCTACGACCATGTATTACTCCATGTCACAGTCCTACGACCATGTGTTACTCCAGGCGGCAGTCTTAAGACCATGTATTACTCCATGCCGCAGTCTTAAGACCATGTATTACTCCATGCCGCAGTCTTAAGATCATGTATTACTCCATGCCGCAGTCTTAAGACAATGTATTACTCCATGCCGCAGTCTTAAGACAATGTATTACTCCATGCCGCAGTCTTAAGACCATGTATTACTCCTCCATGCCGCAGTCTTAAGATCATGTATTACTCCTCCATGCCGCAGTCTTAAAACCATGTATTACTCCATGCCGCAGTCTTAAGACCATGTATTACTCCATGCCACAGTCCTACGACCATGTGTTACTCCATGCCGCAGTCCTACGACCATGTATTACTCCATGCCACAGTCCTACGACCATGTGTTACTCCAGGCGGCAGTCTTAAGACCATTTATTACTCCATGCCGCAGTCTTAAGACCATGTATTACTCCATGCCACATTCCTACGACCATGTATTACTCCATGCCACATTCCTACGACCATGTATTACTCCATGCCACAGTCTTAAGATCATGTGTTACTCCATGCCGCAGTCTTAAGATCATGTATTACTCCATGCCGCAGTCCTACGACCATGTGTTGCTCCATGCCACAGTCCTACGACCATGTATTACTCCATGTCACAGTCCTACGACCATGTGTTACTCCAGGCGGCAGTCTTAAGACCATGTATTACTCCATGCCGCAGTCTTAAGACCATGTATTACTCCATGCCGCAGTCTTAAGATAATGTATTACTCCATGCCGCTGTCCTACGACCATGTGTTGCTCCATGCCACAGTCCTACGACCATGTATTACTCCATGTCACAGTCCTACGACCATGTGTTACTCCAGGCGGCAGTCTTAAGACCATTTATTACTCCATGCCGCAGTCTTAAGACCATGTATTACTCCATGCCGCAGTCATAAGACCATGTATTACTCCATGCCGCAGTCTTAAGACAATGTATTACTCCATGCCGCAGTCCTACGACCATGTATTACTCCATGCCGCAGTCTTAAGACCATGTATTACTCCATGCCGCAGTCCTACGACCATGTATTACTCCATGCCGCAGTCTTAAGACCATGTATTACTCCATGCCGCAGTCTTAAGACCATGTATTACTCCATGCCGCAGTCTTAAGACCATGTATTACTCCATGCCGCAGTCTTAAGACCATGTATTACTCCATGCCGCAGTCTTAAGATCATGTATTACTCCATGCCGCAGTCTTAAGACAATGTATTACTCCATGCCGCAGTCTTAAGACCATGTATTACTCCTCCATGCCGCAGTCTTAAGATCATGTATTACTCCTCCATGCCGCAGTCTTAAAACCATGTATTACTCCATGCCACAGTCCTACGACCATGTGTTACTCCATGCCGCAGTCCTACGACCATGTATTACTCCATGCCACATTCCTACGACCATGTATTACTCCATGCCACAGTCTTAAGATCATGTGTTACTCCATGCCACAGTCTTAAGATCATGTATTACTCCATGCCGCAGTCTTAAGATCATGTATTACTCCATGCCGCAGTCTTAAGATCATGTATTACTCCATGCCGCAGTCTTAAGATCAGTGTTACTCCATGCCGCAGTCTTAAGATCATGTATTACTCCATGCCGCAGTCTTAAGATCATGTATTACTCCATGCTACATTCCTACGATCATGTGTTACTCCATGCCGCAGTCTTAAGATCATGTATTACTCCATGCCGCAGTCTTAAGATCATGTGTTACTCCATGCCGCAGTCTTAAGATCATGTATTACTCCATGCCGCAGTCTTAAGATCATGTATTACTCCATGCCACAGTCCTACGACCATGTGTTACTCCATGCCGCAGTCCTACGACCATGTATTACTCCATGCCACATTCCTACGACCATGTATTACTCCATGCCACATTCCTACGACCATGCCTGGAGGTTATAACACTTTTCTCCAATCTCAGACTCAGTCTCAAACTTCTGACTCCACAGACGGATCTGTAGTCCAGTGGTATCACTCTGGACTGGTAATCCAGGGATCGCAGATTCGATCCCCCGTCTGATCCTAATAAAATTAACAGTCTTTCAGATGGGATTTTAAGCCGAGGTCTCGTGTCGGTGCTGTACACCGTGCACGTAAAAGAACCAGAGGAGACTCTGGAATGGGTCTTATCATTGCACTATCCTCCAAAAATCTAAAATGACTAATCTCTTCAAGAGGTGCCGCGGTCATATGACAACGTATCACACCACTCATACTACGGTTGGAGGATAAGGTTTGGATCCGACAGTATACTACGGTGGTGGGGGTAAGGGGTTGGATCCGGAAGTAAACTACGGTGGTGGGGGGTAAGGGGTTGGATCCGGCAGTATACTACGGTTGGAGGATAAGGTTTGGATCCGGCAGTATGCTACGGTTGGAGGATAAGGTTTGGATCCGGCAGTATGCTACGGTTGGAGGATACGGATTGGATCCGGCAGTATGCTACGGTTGGAAGATACGGTTTGGATCCGGCAGTATGCTACGGTTGGAAGATACGGTTTGGATCCGGCAGTATGCTACGGTTGGAGGATAAGGTTTGGATCCGGCAGTATACTACGGTGATGAGGGGTAAGGTTTGGATCCGACAGTATACTACGGTGGTGGGGGGTAATGGGTTGGATCCGGCAATATATTTCGATTGGAGGATAAGGTTTGGATCCGGCAGTATACTACGGTGGTGGAGGGTAAGGGGTTGGATCCGGCAGTATACTGCGGTGGTGGGGGGTAAGGGGTTGGATCCGGCAGTATACTACGGTGGGGGGATACGGTTTGGATCCGGCAGTATACTACGGTTGGATGATAAGGTTTCGATCTGGCAGTATACTACGGTTGGAGGATAAGGTTTGGATCCGGCAGTATACTACGATTGGAGGATAAGGTTTGGATCCGGCAGTATACTACGGTTGGAGGATAAGGTTTGGATCCGGCAGTATACTACGGTTGGCGGATAAGGTTTGGATCCGGCAGTATACTACGATTGGAGGATACGGTTTGGATCCGGCAGTATGCTACGGTTGGAGGATACGGTTTGGATCCGGCAGTATGCTACGGTTGGATGATAAGGTTTGGATCCGGCAGTATACTACGGTTGGAGGATAATGCTTCGATCCGACTGTATACTACGGTTGGAGGATAATGTTTTGATCCGGCAGTATACTACGGTTGGAGGATAAGGTGTGGATCCGGTTGTATACTACGGTTGGAGGATACGTTTTGGATCCGGCTGTATACTACGGTTGGAGGATAATGTTTGGATCCGGCTGCATATTTCGGTTGGAGGATAATGTTTGGATCCGGCAGTATACTACGGTTGGAGAATAAGGTTTGGATCCGGAAATATACTACGGTTGGAGGATACGGTTTGAATCCGGCTGTATACTACGGTTGGAGGATACGGTTTGAATCCGGCTGCATGCTGCGGTTGGAGGATAATGCTTCGATCCGGCTGTATACTAGGATTGGAGGATAAGGTTTGGATTCGACAGTATGCTACTGTTGGAGGATACTGTTTGGATCCGACAGTATGCTACGGTTGGAGGATACTGTTTGAACCTGCAGTAAACTACTGTTGGCGGATAAGGTTTGGATCCGGCAATATACTACGGTTGGAGGATAAGGTTTGGATTCGACAGTATTCTACGGTTGGAGGATAAGGTTTGGATCCGACAGTAGGCTAATGTTGGAAGATAATGTTTGGATCCGACAGTATGCTACGGTTGGAGGATAATGTTTGAACCTGCAGTAAACTACTGTTGGCGGATAAGGTTTGGATCCGGCAATATACTACGGTTGGAGGATACGGTTTGGATCCGACAGTATTCTACGGTTGGAGGATAAGGTTTGGATCCGGAAGTATACTATTGTTGGAGGATAAGGTTTGGATTCGACAGTATTCTACGGTTGGAGGATAATGTTTGGATCCGACAGTATGCTACTGTTGGAGGATACTGTTTGGATCCGACAGTATGCTACGGTTGGAGGATAATGTTTGAACCTGCAGTAAACTACTGTTGGCGAATAAGGTTTGGATCTGGCAATATACTACGGTTGGAGGATACGGTTTGGATCCGACAGTATGCTACGGTTGGAGGATAAGGTTTTGATCCGGAAGTAGTCTTCGGTTGGAATATAGAACTTGAGCCCTGCAGTATATTACTGTTGGAATATAGAACTTGAGCCCGGCAGTATACTACTGTTGGAATATAGAACTTGAGCCCGGCAGTATACTACTGTTGGAATATAGAACTTGAGCCCGGCAGTACACTACTGTTGGAATATAGAACTTGAGCCCTGCAGTAAACTACTGTTGGAATATAGAATTTGAGCCCGGCAGTACACTACTGTTAGAATAATTATAGAACATCCTTTATTACGATATAGTGCTGTTTTAACTTATCTTTGCTCTTTCTCAATATGTACTGACAAGTTATCTCCCTTTAGTTAGAATCAAGTTACTTGTATATAAGTTTAAACTTTATTTATTTTAGAACGATTGCGAAGCAAGTTTTAACAACTTATATAAATCACTCTCGTTGGCGCGGATGAAAGCGTAACTGTGGTCATTCGTGTTGGAGGAAACCAAGAGTGCTATGACGTGAGTCCGTATTGCCGGTTGAGAGTGCTATGACGTTGAGTCCGTATAGCCGGATGAGAGTGCTATGACGTTGAGTCCGTATAGTCGGATGAGAGTGCTATGACGCGAGTCCGTATAGCCGGATGAGAGTGCTATGACGTTGAGTCCGTATAGCCGGATGAGAGTGCTATGACGTGAGTCCGTATAGCCGGATGAGAGTGCTATGACGTTGAGTCCGTATAGCCGGATGAGAGTGCTATTACGTTGAGTCCGTATAGCCGGATGAGAGTGCTATTACGTTAGTCCGTATAGCCGGGTGAGAGTGCTATTACGTTGAGTCCGTATAGTCGGATGAGAGTGCTATGACGTTGAGTCCGTATAGCCGGATGAGAGTGCTATGACGTTGAGTCCGTATAGCCGGATGAGAGTGCTATGACGTTGAGTCCGTATAGCCGGATGAGAGTGCTATGACGTTGAGTCCGTATAGCCGGATGAGAGTGCTATGACGTTGAGTCCGTATAGCCGGATGAGAGTGCTATTACGTTGAGTCCGTATAGCCGGATGAGAGTGCTATGACATTGAGTCCGTATAGCCGGATGAGAGTGCTATGACATTGAGTCCGTATAGCCGGATGAGAGTGCTATGACATGAGTCCGTATAGCCGGATGAGAGTGCTATGACATTGAGTCCGTATAGCCGGATGAGAGTGCTATGACATTGAGTCCTATAGCCGGATGAGAGTGCTATGACGTTGAATCCGTATAGCCGGATGAGAGTGCTATGACGTTGAATCCGTATAGCCGGATGAGAGTGCTGTGACATTGAATCCGTATAGCCGGATGAGAGTGCTATGACATTGAGTCCGTATAGTCGGATGAGAGTGCTATGACATTGAGTCCGTATAGCCGGATGAGAGTGCTATGACATTGAGTCCGTATAGTCGGATGAGAGTGCTATGACATTGAATCCGTATAGTCGGATGAGAGTGCTATGACATTGAGTCCGTATAGCCGGATGAGAGTGCTATGACATTGAGTCCGTATAGCCGGATGAGAGTGCTATGACATTGAGTCCGTATAGTCGGATGAGAGTGCTATGACATTGAGTCCGTATAGCCGGATGAGAGTGCTATGACATTGAGTCCGTATAGTCGGATGAGAGTGCTGTGACATTGAGTCCGTATAGCCGGATGAGAGTGCTATGACGTTGAGTCCGTATAGCCGGATGAGAGTGCTATGACATTGAGTCCGTATAGCCGGATGAGAGTGCTATGACATAGAGTCCGTATAGTCGGATGAGAGTGCTATGACATTGAGTCCTTATAGCCGGATGAGAGTGCTGTGACATTGAATCCTTATAGCCGGATGAGAGTGCTATGACGTTGAATCCGTATAGCCGGATGAGAGTGCTATGACGTTGAATCCGTATAGCCGGATGAGAGTGCTGTGACATTGAATCCGTATAGCCGGATGAGAGTGCTATGACATTGAGTCCGTATAGTCGGATGAGAGTGCTATGACATTGAGTCCGTATAGTCGGATGAGAGTGCTATGACATTGAGTCCGTATAGTCGGATGAGAGTGCTATGACATTGATCCGTATAGTCGGATGAGAGTGCTATGACATTGAGTCCGTATAGCCGGATGAGAGTGCTATGACATTGAGTCCGTATAGTCGGATGAGAGTGCTATGACATTGAGTCCGTATAGTCGGATGAGAGTGCTATGACATTGAGTCCGTTTAGCCGGATGAGAGTGCTATGACATTGAATCCGTATAGCCGGATGAGAGTGCTATGACGTTGAGTCCGTATAGCCGGATGAGAGTGCTATGACATTGAGTCCGTATAGCCGGATGAGAGTGCTATGACATTGAGTCCGTATAGTCGGATGAGAGTGCTGTGGCGTTGAGTCCTTATAGCTGGATGAGAGTGCTGTGACATTGAGTCCGTATAGCCGGATGAGAGTGCTGTGGCGTTGAGTCCTTATAGCTGGATGAGAGTGCTGTGACGTTGAGTCCGTTTAGCCGGATGAGAGTGCTATGACGTTGAGTTCGTATAGCCGGATGAGAGTGCTATGACGTGAGTCCGTATAGCCGGATGAGAGTGCTATGACGTTGAGTCCGTATAGCCGGATGAAAGTGCTATATCGTTGAGTCCATATAGCCGGATGAGAGTGCTATTACGTTGAGTTCTTATAGCGGGATGAAAGTGCTATGAACAGAGCCCGTATAGCCGGAGGAGTGATATAATGTGAGCCTGTTTGTGCTATTAAAATAATACCAATCAATAAATGCATCATAAATTGTGATTTAGTTTCCTGTAAACTCTGGCGTGATGTGAAAATCCGTAAGTTAATACCAATCAATAAATTCATCATAAATTGTGATTTAGTTTCCGGTAAACTCTATCATCAGCCTCCGTCCGTCTTATGAGACGATGGATTGTGCTCTTGTTGAGGAACATCTTCTGCGGTGACTGCGTAGGCCTATTCTTGAGTGGCAGTCTCTGTTGCAGTCATCGCAGGTGAAGATCGAGTCATCCAGTTTGGTTGATGCCTTTCGCTTCTGTCGTTTCTGCTCACGAAGCCGAGTTCGCTCAGCCTCGGCTCGTCTGACCCCAGCTTTCACAACGTGTCTCCATGATGACCGGTTTGATGCTGTGTCCTCCCAAGACTCTATGTCGATTTGCGCTGAATGCAGGTCCCTCTTACAAGCGTCCCTGTATCTTAGGTGGGGGCGACCAGTTGGACGTGATCCTTGTTCAAGTTGACCGTACAGTAGATATTTGGGGATGCGTCCTTTATCCATGCGTCGGACATGACCTAGCCAGCGCAGGCGGCGTTCACTGAGCATTGCATAGATGGTTGTTAAACTCGCTCTGCTGAGGACCTCTGTATTGGTGACCCTATCTTCCCAAGTGATTCCCAAGATCCTGCGAAGGCACCTCATATGGTATGAGTTCAGCTTTGTCTCTTGTCCGGCATATGTCGTCCATGACTCACTGCCGTAGAGGAGCGTGCTGAGTATGCAGGCCTGGTAGACCTTCAACTTGATGTTCAGCGTTAGGTTTCTGTTCTCCCAGACTCTCTTGGTGAGTTTTGACATGATGGTGGCTGCTTTCCCAATGCGTGCATTGATCTCAGCATCGAGGGACTGGTTGTTGGATATCAGTGATCCTAGATATCTGAAGTTGTCGACCATTGCGAGTGTAGAGCCGTTAATGGCTATGGGAGCTGGATCTGCAACGTCCTGGGTCATGACCTCTGTTTTCTTTATGCTGATGGTTAGGGCAAACTCACGGCATGCATTGGAGAACTGATCCATGAGGCGCTGGGGGCCATCGTGTGTGTGGCTTGCGAGGGCTGCATCGTCAGCGAACAGCATCTCCCTGAGTAGGACACGAGTTGTTTTGGTTTTGGCGCGCAAGCGGGCCAAGTTGTATAGCTTGCCATCGTGTCGGGTGTGGATGTCGACACCGTCAGAGAAGGACTGGAAGGCATACGTCAGGAGGAGTGAGAAGATGATGCCGAAGAGCGTCGGTGCGAGGACGCAGCCTTGCTTGACTCCGCTGAGGATGGGAATAGGCTTGGAAGTGTCGCCGTCGAAGCTGACGGTGTCTTTGTGGTACGACGTGATCATGGTAAACTCTGGCGTGTTGTGAAAGTCCGTAAGTTAATATCAATCAATAAATCAATCATAAATTGTAACTTAGGTAACCTCTGGCGTGATGTGAAAGTCCGTAAGTTAATACCAATCAGTTTATTGAAGTTTGTTTCTATTTCTAAATCACTTTTATAATCCAACTTCGGCTCCGGCACCACCCTATGTCAGTGTTAATTCCACTAACTATTCTGTCTCTTAGCATTACTTCTAAATTATCCTTAAAGTCACTGTTTCTGAAATCTTTCTAAATTCTGCAACAAAGTCTGTCACACTTTCGCCATTGCTATGAAATCTGCTATGAATTTTGTAGAACTTCTGATGGTTTGTGATGGTGATGGTTTTTGTATGTGTTGTATGATCCGTAAATCTATTTTCTCCTTGTTTGTGGGTGACAATAAATTACACATCAATGTTTTACTTCCAACAATTGACACAAACATTGACTATTATTGTCCCTACATCTGATATTTCATTCGCTTCAAAATGATGCTCCAATCCTTCTACATATCCAGTTCTTTCTTCCTTTTTCTCAACAGAATTCTTGTTGTTACAGTGGCTTTTAAGTTCAACAAGTTTAATCAATCGCCGTCAATTTACTAACTGTAATGCAGTTGTGATTCTAATATATTTACTAAGCACATAAGCACATTCAACTACATGCACATAAGTACCACATAGTATGACAGAATATTCTATATTATCTCTTTCAGCTAATGCATCATTACAATTGCTATTGTCACATTCCAGTTCTCCTTAATAGTCCTACCAGTTGTATCTGATGAGTTTAACACTCGGGACCCGGATAGCCACTGCGCTGACCTGGGTCCATTATCGTTGAGTGGCGGAGTGGCTTGTCATGATCACTGGACAGAACGGGTGAGAGCCCTCTGAGTTAAAGAATCGGTTAAAATCCATGGAGCTCTATTCCTACTGCTCTTCCTATTATTACTTGCTAGGTTGTTAATGTTGTTCACTGTTCGTGTAACATTCACATACTTCAATCTATATTGATTCCTGCATCACCATCTTCTTTGAGTTCTGTCTATTCTGACTTTCCTCCTAGTTAGTCCCCTCTATTTCATCACTGTCACGTATACAAATTTAAATTAAACAGTCAAATCTAGATATTTATATGTATTTATATATTGTTAAAGTATGTGTCCCGCTTTCCTCTTAACCCTTTCCAGGTTTAGCCCCTACGGTAGTACTCAATATCCCCAATGTGTAGTCCTGACTTCATTTATGAATATAAAACATATAAAACAAAATAATTACTTGTATTTAATATATAGTTTGTGCAATGAAACATGCATCAGCTGTAGATATAATTGCCATTTCAGACCAACCAATGTACATAGCGTGCATGCACTGCTATGATGATATGTATTGTTGTTACATAATATAATATATTTTTATTAAAATGATTGAAACTATACCTGTTCTTGATTTATTATTTGTTATCTCGTATTGACAGACAACGTCTGCGATAGTTGATACCATCTTAGTTGTGGTTACAAGTCACTCATCTGGCATAATGTATTCGTCATCACTGATAGCCGAGGTGTCTCTTTATATAACAAAGTTTGCAGTTTCATACGGAGGTTGGTGCACCAAGTACTAGTTAATCGCTGGAGCCTGCCCAGGATAGGTGTTGTTAGGTATACTGCCAGTCGCTCAAATGGGCAACCGCTAACTACGTTAAATAAATTTAAATAAAAAACAATATGTACAATTGACCACTACCTCTATCAAAAGTACTATATACATTATGTTGTTCACGAGTACCATTGTTCACTACCTCTATCTAGTGTAGTCTAGTTGTATTGTGTTGTTGACCTGTACACATGTCCACTGTCTCCACATGCAGTACTATCTTGTGCTTGTCATGTGTGTAACTGTGTAGACTACCTCCATTAAATATTTAGTTCGCCTGTATACTTGTCAAATACCTCTAGTATTATATTGATGTTGATGTTGTTCACCTGTACAATAAGTGTCCTATACTCCCTGATGGGTACTCTATTGTCGTCTTGATCTTATGCTGTTCAACTACCTCCACAACGAGTACTATATTGATCTCCTGTTGTTTACCTCAACGCTAAATTGTCAATTACCTCCACCACGAGTACTATACTGATCTCATGTTGTTTACCTCAACACTTGTCAACTACCTCCACAACGAGTACTATACTGATCTCATGTTGTTTACCTCTACACGTGTCAACTACCTCCACAACGAGTACTATACTGATCTCATGTTGTTTACCTCTACACTTGTCAACTACATCCACAACGAGTACTATACTGGTCTCCTGTTGTTTACCTCAACACTTGTCAACTACATCCACAACGAGTACTATATTGATATCATGTTGTTTACCTATACACTTGTCAACTACATCCGCAACGAGTACTATACTGGTCTCCTGTTGTTTACCTCAACACTTGTCAACTACATCCACAACGAGTACTATACTGGTCTCCTGTTGTTTACCTCAACACTTGTCAACTACATCCACAACGAGTACTATACTGATCTCATGTTGTTTACCTATACACTTGTCAACTACATCCACAACGAGTACTATACTGATCTCATGTTGTTTACCTATACACTTGTCAACTACATCCACAACGAGTACTATACTGATCGCATGTTGTTGACCTCTACACTTGTCAACTACCTCCACCACGAGTACTATATTAATATCATGTTGTTTACCTATACACTTGTCAACTACATCCACAACGAGTACTATATTGATATCATGTTGTTTACATGTACATTTGTCAACTACATCCACAACGAGTACTATATTGATATCATGTTGTTGACCTCTACACTTGTCAACTACATCCACAACGAGTACTATATTGATATCATGTTGTTGACCTCAACACTTGTCAACTACATCCACAACGAGTACTATATTGATATCATGTTGTTGACCTCTACACTTGTCAACTACATCCACAACGAGTACTATACTGGTCTCCTGTTGTTTACCTCAACACTTGTCAACTACATCCACAACGAGTACTATATTGATATCATGTTGTTTACCTGTACACTTGTCAACTACATCCACAACGAGTACTATATTGATATCATGTTGTTTACCTCTACACTTGTCAACTACATCCACAACGAGTACTATATTGATATCATGTTGTTTACATGTACACTTGTCAACTACATCCACAACGAGTACTATATTGATCTCATGTTGTTTACATGTACACTTGTCAACTACATCCACAACGAGTACTATATTGATCTCATGTTGTTTACATGTACACTTGTCAACTACATCCACAACGAGTACTATATTGATCTCATGTTGTTTACCTATACACTTGTCAACTACATCCACAACGAGTACTATACTGATCGTATGTTGTTTACCTCAACACTTGTCAACTACATCCACAACGAGTACTATACTGATCGTATGTTGTTTACCTCAACACTTGTCAACTACATCCACAACGAGTACTATATTGATCTCGTGTTGTTTACATATACACTTGTCAACTACATCCACAACGAGTACTATACTGATCGTATGTTGTTTACCTATACACTTGTCAACTACATCCACAACGAGTACTATATTGATCTCATGTTGTTTACATGTACACTTGTCAACTACATCCACCACGAGTACTATATTAATATCATGTTTACCTCAACACTTGTCAACTACATCCACGAGTACTATATTAATATCATGTTTACCTCAACACTTGTCAACTACATCCACCACGAGTACTATATTAATATCATGTTTACCTCAACACTTGTCAACTACATCCACAACGAGTACTATATTAATATCATGTTTACCTCAACACTTGTCAACTACATCCACAACGAGTACTATATTAATATCATGTTTACCTCAACACTTGTCAACTACATCCACAACGAGTACTATATTAATATCATGTTTACCTCAACACTTGTCAACTACATCCACAACGAGTACTATATTAATATCATGTTTACCTCAACACTTGTCAACTACATCCACAACGAGTACTATATTAATATCATGTTTACCTCAACACTTGTCAACTACATCCACAACGAGTACTATATTAATATCATGTTTACCTCAACACTTGTCAACTACATCCACAACGAGTACTATATTAATATCATGTTTACCTCAACACTTGTCAACTACATCCACAACGAGTACTATATTAATATCATGTTTACCTCAACACTTGTCAACTACATCCACAACGAGTACTATATTGATATGTTGTTTACCTCAACACTTGTCAACTACATCCACAACGAGTACTATACTGATCGTATGTTGTTTACCTCAACACTTGTCAACTACATCCACAACGAGTACTATATTGATCTCGTGTTGTTTACATATACACTTGTCAACTACATCCACAACGAGTACTATACTGATCGTATGTTGTTTACCTATACACTTGTCAACTACATCCACAACGAGTACTATATTGATCTCATGTTGTTTACATGTACACTTGTCAACTACATCCACCACGAGTACTATATTAATATCATGTTTACCTCAACACTTGTCAACTACATCCACGAGTACTATATTAATATCATGTTTACCTCAACACTTGTCAACTACATCCACCACGAGTACTATATTAATATCATGTTTACCTCAACACTTGTCAACTACATCCACAACGAGTACTATATTAATATCATGTTTACCTCAACACTTGTCAACTACATCCACAACGAGTACTATATTAATATCATGTTTACCTCAACACTTGTCAACTACATCCACAACGAGTACTATATTAATATCATGTTTACCTCAACACTTGTCAACTACATCCACAACGAGTACTATATTAATATCATGTTTACCTCAACACTTGTCAACTACATCCACAACGAGTACTATATTAATATCATGTTTACCTCAACACTTGTCAACTACATCCACAACGAGTACTATATTAATATCATGTTTACCTCAACACTTGTCAACTACATCCACCACGAGTACTATATTAATATCATGTTTACCTCAACACTTGTCAACTACATCCACCACGAGTACTATATTAATATCATGTTTACCTCTACACTTGTCAACTACATCCACGAGTACTATGCTGATCTCAAAGTCATGTTGATTACCAATACACACACACACATAATTGTTTAGCTCTTATAAATGTATTTGCATTTATTTAACAGTTTATAACTTTATATATGGTGGATTCCATGCGAATCGGCATAAAACATTGTATTCATAACAGTAGCAACAGGCTGTGTTTTAACGAGAACATCTTCAATGAAGAGCAGCTCATTTCAACATGATAACTAGTCGTTCGAACGTACCTGTAATGTCTCTGAAAGCTTCCTGAAGCTCGATCAGACGATGACGAGCCTTTTTCTCTAATATATCGGGTTTATATGTGATCTTTTGTATCGCCAGGGAACGAGTAATTGAGATTGCGGTTTGCAAACCTATGTCGATATTTTGCAGACTGATTTTGATTCCGTCCAATGATTTCAGAATGATGTTTGCTGTCTTAGCGTATTTCTTACCAAGTATGTTCACAACACTTGCAATATGTGTTGTGTTCCTTGTCTGGAATATGTTGGTCTGGTAATTTTTCATATCTTTCAAAAGGTCAGAATATTGTCCGTAAAGCCGATCGCTTTTGTCGTGTAAATCCGAAGCTTGTTGCCAATAAATATTCCCATACGATGCACCATACAGACATACGACAACTGCTAACAATAGAAGAATACAGCATCTTTTCTTTCTAACGAAAACACTGAAAATAACACAGTAGCCCGCGAAAAAGATGCACAATATTACTAGGGAAGAAGCTTCGTCATTCAACCGCTTTGCTGCATCCTTTGGTGCTTGAGCCTTTCTGGCAAGGTCAAAGACGTTATTTCGCATCGTCCTTAGAAATGCATCGTAAGTTGCAAACTCTCTTATAATATCAACACCGACTGACCCTTGAGTGCCTTTGTATTTATAAAGATATATGAAAGTCATAATTTGTCCCTCAAAAAAGAAAATCTGCTCCTGTAGATGTCGGAATTGAGGTCTCGCTCGTTGCACTAGTTTCTCCACAGCAGCGTCATCAACATGGCGAACTAGCTTACATTTGGATAGGACGTTTGCTAGATGATATATCTTACTCCCGTCCAGTATGAGAGTTTTATGGAAAAGTTCCGATAGTTGGTGAGCATTCGTGATTGGGACATTGATATCATCTGGTTCTCCATTCCCGAACAATAGGGTCATATATCCGGAAAGTCGATGACCGGGTACTGGTTCATAGTCTGAAATGATTCCATTCTGTAGGCACACATCATAAACGTGTAAAGTGTTGGTTGCGATTCCAACTATTATGACGCACATGCAAGTCAGGTAATCTAAAATGAGAAGAAAGCGATGATTTATCAGAATGAAAATACACACGTAATAATATGTACGTCTGTTAATTTAGATATTGTAAAATCACTTAATATGATGGATGAAACAATTAGTAGACCAACCATCGGATATTAAATAAGAAGGTAATTGCTCTATAGCCGACACGATGTAAAAAGGTACTAGAGGGGAGAGGGGAGAGAGGAGAGAGATAGAGGAGAGAGGAGAGAGAGAGGAGAGATGAGAGAGAGGAGAGAGAAGAGATGGAGGGAGAGAGAGAGAGATAGGAGAGAGAGGAGAGGAGAGAGAAGAGAGAGAGGGGAGAGGGAGAGAGAGGGGGAGGAGAGAAAGAGAGAGAGGGGTGGGAGAGAAGAGATAGGGGGAGAGGGGAGAGAGAGAGAGGAGAGAGAGGAGAGAGAGAGGAGATAGAAGGGAGAGAGAGAGAGAGAGAGGGTAGAGAGAGGAGAGGGGGATGAAGTTGTTTTATTGCATGTTCGAGTTTCGCTATGACAGTACTGTCAAACCTGTGTTTGTGGTCACCTTTGTTAAGTAGCCAACCTGCATTACGCAACCAGTTTCC
This sequence comes from Archivesica marissinica, assembly GCA_014843695.1. Lineage (NCBI taxonomy): Eukaryota > Metazoa > Mollusca > Bivalvia > Venerida > Vesicomyidae > Archivesica > Archivesica marissinica. The sequence continues at coordinate 5,265,137 of CM026402.1, read as the reverse complement.
AGATTCCTAATATGTTGTTATATTATACATTTTATTATACATTTGACCGTGTTAATATTAAGCAACCACCTGTGCTAAGCATCCACTTTCTGTGATTCCATTGGCTGGCTGTTTAAGACAGGTTTGAAAGTAAAAATGTATTGTGTTGCATCGGCCTACATATCGTATATACATATAGAAATACGCCACAACACCGCTCACTGTACATGCTATATGGCAAAACAATTTTAAATGAATTCAACGCGTACGCACAAATACATGAAGATATAGCCGAACTATTTGATGAAAACAATATACTTCAAACAACAGAGACAATCATCGGCGTCACCCGCTCATTAATGCCATTTCTATTGGTCATTTTAGGATATAAATGTTAGGTGTGCGTTTTCTATGTCCTCTAGTACATAATGTAGGTGTGCGTTTTCTATGTCCTCTAGTATGTAATGTAGGTGTGCGTTTTCTATGTCCTCTAGTATATAATGTAGGTGTGCGTTTTCTATGTCCTCTAGTATATAATGTAGGTGTGCGTTTTTTGTTGTTTTGTGGTGTGCGTTTTCTATGTCCTCTAGTATATAATGTAGGTGTGCGTTTTCTATGTCCTCTAGTATATAATGTAGGTGTGCGTTTTCTATGTCCTCTAGTATATAATGTAGGTATGCGTGTTCTATGTCCGCTAGTATATAATGTAGGTGTGCGTTTTTTTCTATGTCCTCTAGTATATAACCTAGGTGTGCGTTTTCTATGTCCTCTAGTATATAATGTAGGTATGCGTTTTCTGTGTCCTCTAGTATATGTGCATTTCTTAAAATTGATAGTAAAAACATCCTGACGTCATAATTAAGCGACAAAAAGTACAGACGCCATTAATGTTTGCACGACGTTTCAAACGTTCTTTCCAAAACGTCAGTCTATATGTGTCTCGAAACAAGTCATAACTTGTTCAATATAGATACGAGTATATATAACATATAGAGTCGACATTTTCAGGATTTGTGTTTGAGACATTGTGGTATATATCTGCTATGTCATCTTCCTTTATGTCAATTAGGCCCGAGTGCCACTTTTCTTGTGCCGCCGGAATTATGAAGAGTTCGTATGACGTCACTTGTGGAGTTGATTCAGTGTCCTTGTGGCATAGACAGTAGTTTTGCGACGAGTCTGTAGTCCAGTGGTAACACGCTGGCCTGGTAATCCAGGGATCGCAAGTTCGATCCCCTGTCTGACCCTAATAAAATTAATAGTCTTTCAGATGGGACATTAAATCGATGGTTTACATCGTGCACGTAAACGAACCAGATGAGACTCTGAAATGGGTCTGTATCATTGCACTATCCTACAAAATCTAAACTGACTAATCTCTTCAGGAGGCGTGGCTCATATGGGCAACAAATAACTCCAGCGAGGTGTTCTCTATCATTAAGAATAATTGTGGAAGTCGTGATAGCGTAGTGGATGGGCGTTCGCTTCAGGTTCAGTTCGCTTCAGGTGCGAAATGTCCGGAGTTCGAGCCGCGCTGGAACCGTTACGATTGTGCCCTTAGGCAAGGCATTTAATTTCCACGTTGCCTCTTCTCTCTCCCTCCAGGCGATGGATTCCATCAGGAATGAGGTCTCGAGAGTGATTAATATAAGTTGAAAGAACTTGTTTAGCAATCGAGCTAAAATAAATTTGTATAAACAATAATGGGCTTGTGAAGGCGTGTGTCTCTGCCCAAACCCACGTATAGGGCTAGTGCAAGATGTGCACCTCCATTTGCAGGCGTATTTCATAATATGATGTCAAACCCCATCCTAGACACATTTCATAGAATTATATACCCCGCCCCAGACACATTACATATAATTATATATTCCGCCCCAGACACATTATATACCCCGCCCCAGACACATTATATACCCCGCCCAGACACATTATATACCCGCCCCAGACACATTATATACTCCGCCCCAGACACATTATATACTCCGTCCCAGACACATTATATACACCGTCCCAGACACATTATATACCCCGCCACAGACACATTTCATAGAATTATATACACCGTCCCAGACATATTTCATAGAATTATATACACTGCCCCAGACACATATCATAGAATTATATACCCCGTCCCAGACACTTATCATAGAATTATATACCCCGTCCCAGACACATTATATACCCCGTCCCAGACACTTATCATAGAATTATATACCCTGCCCCAGACACATTTCATAGAATTATATAATCCGCCCCAGACATATTTCATAGAATTATATACCCCGTCCCAGACACATTTCATCGAATGCAGATACACGTAATCGAATTATAAATAACTATTCACGCATTGAAACCAGGAAGTTAACTGTAAACCAATTTCCAAGATATTCTGAAAATAGGACGTTATTTGTCATCACATACGACGTGGCCCACCGATAGCTAGTGTCCGTGGCCACGGTGACACACTGTTCAAATCCCGTGTGGCATACAA
>CM026402.1:5230217-5256664 GCA_014843695.1 Archivesica marissinica | reverse complement strand
TGGTACTTACCGAAGTCTGTCTCGTCCGTTAATCCAATATATAATTTATCACATATTCAAAGTTTGCACATTTCCAATAATTTAATCCATTTCATTAATTTAATAAGTCGTTGACGTCTTTCACTTATTTCCAAATTCTAACACTGTCTCGCATGCACTTCTGTTTTCCCACGTTAATTAATAGTCCCTTGTATTCTTCATGTATAAATCCTAGTGTCCTTCACAATATTCCATATATAAATTCTAGTGTCCTTCACAATATGTCACGATATGTCACCTCTTCTTTATTTCCAATCCCGGACGAGCGTCCCAATTGTCGCAAACTCTCCTTTTTCTTCTCGTAATAATATGTCTCGGTTGCTACGGCTCTTACCAGGGTCTATCCTATTGTAGACACACTAGAGCCTAACTCCAGGAGCGAGAAAGGTCGTGATCTCAATCTAGTATATAGAACATATAAACTGTATTTATGATACTTAGATATTATGGACATTATAAGAAATATAACTTATAAAGATTTGTCGAATAATTAAATTGTTCAGCCATAAAAGAAACATAGAGTTTCGGCGAACCAATAGAAGGTGATTAAAAGTTAATCTAATCAGAAACAGTGATTAGATTATAGTGATATTGAGTAATGACGGATTAGAAAGATTGGATGTTAAATATACTGTGTAAGCGCATAGTCGGCTCACACAAATGGATTGTTAAATAAGCTTTTAATGATACGATGTAGATATATATAGATCACTGATTATATATATATGGATATTTCTGATGCCAATTTAAACAAGATATTATATAGAAGAAATGTAATACTGTGTTGAGTTATCATTAATACATATAATAACGAAGAAACCCCCTAGACAACTCCAGCGAGTCTACAATAGGATAGACCCTGGTAAGAGCCGTAGCAACCGAGACATATTATTACGAGAAGAAAAAGGAGAGTTTGCGACAGTACTAGTATATATATTTAAATATATATATACTAGTACCCCCAAACGTGCCGAATCCCTGTGCTCTATCCTTCTTCTTCTCACAGCGCTTGTTTCAGTCAATATCTTATTTACCCCCTCTACCCTCAGAAGAACAAGGGTAGATGGGTATTTTTTGACTGAAACAAGCGGATGTGGGTATGGAAGGGGGTGAATTCCCGAATGCTGGCTAACCGTATAATGGGCTAGCCTACTACTGTGCTTTTGTGGGTACGTCTATTTATATGTGCCCGCTGGTTAATCGGGGCGACGCCTCAGTATGTATATTAGTCGGTTTATTTGTTGGAGTAAAGTGCAACATACAGACCACGTTCCTATTCCAGTAGCATCCCTGGCCCTTGTACATGTCCCGGTGTATAGCACCGATACATGCGATCTCGGTTTGTAGCATCCCTGGCCCTTGTACATACCCCGGTGTATAGCACCGATACATGCGATCTCGGTTTGTAGCATCCCTGGCCCTTGTACATGTCCCGGTGTATAGCACCGATACATGCGATCTCGGTTTGTAACATCCCTGGCCCTTGTACATGTCCCGGTGTATAGCACCGATACATGCGATCTCGGTTTGTAGCATCCATGGCCCTTGTACATACCCCGGTGTATAGCACCGTTACATGCGATCTCGGTTTGTAGCATCCCTGGCCCTTGTACATACCCCGGTGTATAGCACCGATACATGCGATCTCGGTTTGTAGCATCCCTGCCCTTGTACTACCCCGGTGTATAGCACCGTTACATGCTATCTCGGTTTGTAGCATCCATGGCCCCTGTACATGTCCCGGTGTATAGCACCGATACATGCGATCTCGGTTTGTAGCATCCATGGCCCCTGTACATGTCCCGGTGTATAGCACCGATACATGCGATCTCGGTTTGTAGCATCCATGGCCCTTGTACATACCCCGGTGTATAGCACCGTTACATGCGATCTCGGTTTGTAGCATCCATGGCCCTTGTACATACCCCGGTGTATAGCACCGATACATGCGATCTCGGTTTGTAACATCCCTGGCCCTTGTACATACCCCGGTGTATAGCACCGATACATGCGATCTCGGTTTGTAGCATCCATGGCCCTTGTACATGTCCCGGTGTATAGCACCGATACTTGCGATCTCGGTTTGTAGCATCCATGGCCCTTGTACATGTCCCGGTGTATAGCACCGATACTTGCGATCTCGGTTTGTAGCATCCCTGGCCCTTGTACATGTCCCGGTGTATAGCACCGATACATGCGATCTCGGTTTGTAGCATCCCTGGCCCTTGTACATGTCCCGGTGTATAGCACCGATACATGCGATCTCGGTTTGTAGCATCCCTGGCCCTTGTACATGTCCCGGTGTATAGCACCGATACATGCGATCTCGGTTTGTAGCATCCCTGGCCCTTGTACATACCCCGGTGTATAGCACCGATACATGCGATCTCGGTTTGTAGCATCCATGGCCCTTGTACATACCCCGGTGTATAGCACCGATACATGCGATCTCGGTTTGTAGCATCCCTGGCCCTTGTACATGTCCCGGTGTATACACCGATACATTCGATCTCGGTTGTAGCATCCCTGGCCCTTTACATGTCCCGGTGTATAGCACCGAACTGCGATCTCGTTGTATCACCCTGGCCCTTGTACATACCCCGGTGTATAGCACCGATACATGCGATCTCGGTTGTAGCATCCCTGGCCCATGTACATGTCCCGGTGTATAGCACCGATACATGCGATCTCGGTTTGTAACATCCCTGGCCCTTGTACAACCCCGGTGTATAGCACCGATACATGCGATCTCGGTTTGTAGCATCCATGGCCCTTGTACATACCCCGGTGTATAGCACCGATACATGCGATCTCGGTTTGTAGCATCCATGGCCCTTGTACATACCCCGGTGTATAGCACCGATACATGCGATCTCGGTTTGTAGCATCCATGGCCCTTGTACATGTCCCGGTGTATAGCACCGATACATGCGATCTCGGTTTGTAGCATCCCTGGCCCTTGTACATGTCCCGGTGTATAGCACCGATACATGCGATCTCGGTTTGTAGCATCCGTGCCCTGTACTTCCCGGTGTAAGCACCGATACATGCGATCTCGGTTTGTAGCATCCATGGCCCTTGTACATGTCCCGGTGTATAGCACCGATACATGCGATCTCGGTTTGTAGCATCCATGGCCCTTGTACATACCCCGGTGTATAGCACCGATACATGCGATCTCGGTTTGTAACATCCCTGGCCCTTGTACATACCCCGGTGTATAGCACCGATACATGCGATCTCGGTTTGTAGCATCCATGGCCCTTGTACATGTCCCGGTGTATAGCACCGATACTTGCGATCTCGGTTTGTAGCATCCCTGGCCCATGTACATGTCCCGGTGTATAGCACCGATACATGCGATCTCGGTTTGTAACATCCCTGGCCCTTGTACATACCCCGGTGTATAGCACCGATACATGCGATCTCGGTTTGTAGCATCCATGGCCCTTGTACATGTCCCGGTGTATAGCACCGATACATGCGATCTCGGTTTGTAACATCCCTGGCCCTTGTACATACCCCGGTGTATAGCACCGATACATGCGATCTCGGTTTGTAGCATCCATGGCCCTTGTACATACCCCGGTGTATAGTACTGTTAATGTAAGGTGGATATGGGTGTACTACCGTAAATCTGTCTTAAGCAGCCAGCTGAGCTAATTAGCACAGATGGCTGCTTAATAGAGGGCAAATGTATAATAAAACAACATATTTGGAAACTGGCTACTTAATACAGGTTGGTTGTTTAATGGAGGTGGCATTGTAAAGAGCGGTGTGAGTGTAAAATGTTCACGTCGCTAAGATGTTCTACAGCAACGTCTTTAATTTCTCTTCTTCTGCTCGGATTGCATTGGTTAATATGCTATTAATTATTGTGCGGTTATTTACTTGTCGACTGTTCATTGGTCGCAATTACAATGCACATTCATTGAATATTTCCCGGTCGCTCAGGTGCATTTATTGCTTGTGGTGGCTTGCGGAAATAATTAACACTCCCATTACGACAATGTAGACAAACACACCCACATGATTTGTGGCCTAAACAACAAGTACCACAAGCGCTGGACGTCATTATTCTAGTATGTGTACATTTATATGTGTGTGTTTATAATAATAAAATATTTACATTTCATGCTTTCCAATGCAATACAGAAATGTATCAGTGAAGTACAATGTCTTATTCCACTACTTTACGTTTATGGTTCCCGGTGTCATATAGAATATTGACCCCCCTCAAAATAATGACCCGCGGGTCATTATTCAGCCATAGAATATTGACCCCCCTTGCGGAAATATGACCCCCCTTGCATATAGCAATATATAGTGGGAAAATATTGAATTGATTATAATTAAATGTTAGTTAGCACTGTTTATATATATTTGGATTCAACGATTACATAAATATATTGAATCTGAAAAAGAAGTATGCAGATAATTTGTCTCTTATCAATTTCTAAAAGATGATCATGAGGTGGTGGGTGCTGTATAACTAGGAGGTTCACATAATGCATAATATTTACACAGACAAACATAAAACAAATAAGAACAATGACCCCCACCCCCTATGTATAAACTGAACATCGATGCCATGGAATAATGACCCCCTGGAATGGGTCTCTGTCTGTATCATTGCACTATCCTCCAAAAATCTAAAATAACTTAACCTCTTCAGGAGGCGTCGCTCATATGGGCAACCAGTACTGACGATAAATAAATGTAAAACACACTCACACTATGGATGCTTCTACAGCAGAACTTGATGTATATTTCTTTAAGAAATTTAATTACCGGTAATATGTTATCCACTTATTATAGCAAACTATTCTTATCATGTTTATTCATATTCTCTTAATCTTTCCCGAAAATGTGCACAATTATGTAATATGCTGTTAACAATTGTAATTCTGACTATTGTGGATCATATTAAGCCTTATCTTCTTTGCCACAGGTGTGAAAAGCAATAAAACCTTATTTTTAGGGAACTGCAACCAACAGTTGCCAATACACTGGTTACATGTTTTATATCATTCATAATAAGTAATATTTTAATATTGTATGAGCAAGGACAACATTATACTTTATAATATGTGCTTCCATATGTATTCAGTGCAAGAAACTGTTCCCTGCATACATGTAGAATGTGACCCCCATACTGTAGATTATCTGATTGAGGGTAGGTCACTTTTCCATGCCATAGAATAATGACACCTCTGTATGTAAACTATACAAGTGAGGGGTGTCACTTTTCCATGCCATAGAATAATGACCTTTCTTTATGTAAACTATACAAGTGAGGGGTGTCACTTTTCCATGCCATAGAATAATGACCCCTCTGTATGTAAACTATACAAGTGAGGGGTGTCACTTTTCCATGCCATTGAATAATGACCCCCCTATGTGTAAACTATATGAGTGAGTGGGTTGCTTTTCCATGCCATAAAATAATGACCACCCTATGTTTACCGTACACTGTACGAGTGAGTGAGGGGGTCACTTTTCCATGCCATAGAATAATGACCCCCCTGTGTGTAAACTGTACAATTGAGGGGGGGGGGTCACTTTTCCATGCCATAAAATAATGACCCCCTGTATGTAAACTATATGAGTCAGTGGGTCACTTTTCCATGCCATAAACTAATGACCCCCCCACCCTATGTTTACATGGTACGAGTGAGGGGGGTCACTTTTCCATGCCATAGAATAATGTCTCCCTGTGTGTAAACTATATGAGTGAGGGGGTCACTTTTCCATGCCATAGAATAATGACCCCCCTATGTTTACACGGTACGAGTGACGGCGAGTCACTTTTCCATGCCATAGAATAATGACCCCCCTGTGTGTAAACTATATGAGTGAGTGGGTCACTTTTCCATGCCATAGAATAATGACCCCCCTATGTTTAAACTGTACAAGTGAGTGGGTCACTTTTCCATGCCATAGAATAATGACCCCCTATGTTTACACAGTACGAGTGACGGCGAGTCACTTTTCCATGCCATAGAATAATGACCCCCCTATGTTTACACAGTACGAGTGACGGCGAGTCACTTTTCCATGCCATAGAATAATGACCCCCTATATGAGTGAGTGGGTCACTTTTCGAGGCCATAAAATAATGACCCCCCACCCCCTATGTTTACACAGTACGAGTGACGGCGGGTCACTTTTCCATGCCATAGAATAATGACCCCCCTATGCTTAATCTGTACAAGTGAGGGGGGGTCACTTTTCCATATCATAGGATAATCATCCCCATATGTGTAGATTATATGAGTGGGAGGGGGGTCACTATCCATACCATAGAATAATCACCCCCATATGTGTAGATTATGAGTGGGAGGGTGTCACTATCCATATCATAGGATAATCACCCCCATATGTGTAGATTATATGAGTGGGAGGGTGTCACTATCCATATCATAGGATAATCACCCCCATATGTGTAGATTATATGAGTGGGAGGGGGTCACTATCCATATCATAGAATAATCACCCCCATATGTGTAGATTATATGAGTGGGAGGGGGTCACTATCCATATCATAGGATAATCACCCCCATATGTGTAGATTATATGGCATGGAAAAGTGACCCCCCTCACTCGTATAGTTTACATACTGGGGGGGTCATTATTCTATGGCATGGAACCCACGTCACTCATATAGTTAATATACAGGGGGGTCATTATTCTATGGCATAGAAAAGTGACCCCCTCACTTGTATAGTATACATACTGGGGGGGTCATTATTCTATGGCATGGAAAAGTGACCCCTCTCACTCTTACTGTGTAAACATAGGGTGGTCATTATTTTATGGCATGGAAAAGTGACCCACCCTCAATCAGATAATCTACACTAATATTCTATGCATGGAACAGTTTCTTGCACTGGGAGACACATGTTATAAAACATAATGTTATCTGTCCTTGCTCATACAATAATAAAATATTATGTATTATGAATGATATAAAACATGTAACACAGGAAGTGTCACAGTTGATTGCAGTGCTCCAACAATAAGGTTTTATTGCTTTATTATGGAGATATTCACACCTGTGGCAAAATTAGTTAGCCACACCAGTCAGAATTATAATGGTAATAGACCCACAGCAAAGCACTTTACAACGAGGGTTTACAAAAAAGACTTCACCAATGAATTGTTCCCTTATATTGGAGGAGTTCACTCGAGACAGCAGAGACCGGAAGCAAACATCCTACATTGCATTACTAGATGCAAAATCGGCGTTCGATGTGGTGAATCACAACCATTTAATGCGAAAACTTTATCACATGGGTGTCCAAAATGAATTATGGACTATAACAAAGGACTTGCATAGTAATGCAACCTCGGCGGTCAAGTGGGGTGGACATATTTCAGACGCATTTCCAGTTAACCTCGGTGTCAGACAAGGTGGTATCCTGAGTGCTGATCTCTACAAAGTGCACATAAACGCACTACTCCAGCAAATGCAGAAACTACAATTCGGAGGGTCCATAGGAAACATTGGATGCTGTGCACCAACTTGCGCCGATGACATTGCCTTACTAAGCAACGATCCGGATGAACTACAAATCTTAATAAACATGGCCATACAGTACAGTAAAATGGAAAGATACCAGTTACAACCCACAAAAAGTCACATTATAGTGGTCAAACCAAACAATAGAAGTTTACATAAAATAGAACAAGAATGGAAAATGGATGACGAAGTTATGAATGAAACAACCAAACCTACCCACCTAGGAATAATCAGACCACATCAATAGAAAATACTGCAAAGGAGACAGTTCATGAAAACATAAACAAAGCCAGACGCACTATATATAGCCTCGTGTCAGCTGGATTACATGGAGAAACTGGTTTAGACCCAGAAACATCCATTCAACTGATAAGAACATACGTTTTACCTATACTAACTTATGCACTTGAAATAATTCTACCCAAGGGTAAAATTCTGGAAAACCTAGAAAAATTTCTTAAAAAGATACTGAAACAAGTACTTTCTGTGCCTTCTAACACAGCAGATCCAGCACCTTTTATTATATCTGGTATGCTACCCGTCGAAGCACAGATTGATATTAAAGCTTTAACACTGTTTCACAACGTATGCAGCCAAGGTGACGAAAGTATCGAGAAACGTATCGCTATACGTCAACTGACAGTTAAAAACAAAGGTAGTAGCAGCTGGTTCATTGAAATCGATAAAGCCATATATCTTCTAAGCAACCAATGTTCAAAAGAAGAATGGAAATCTAAACTTCACTCTGCGATTAAGAAATACTGGGAAGAAAAAATATCGACAAGAGTCAAATTGTATTCAACGATTCGATTCCTGAATGTAAATGTCTATAAAAGTGGAAAAACCCATCCAATTATACGTACACGCAGTGCCTCCAAAACAGAATTACAGCGATTACCAATTAAACTTAAATTAGTAACAGGGACGTACAACCTTCAAACCAATAGAGTTGCATTTAATCATATAGAAGTGGACCCAACGTGCAAGTTGTGCAGACAACAAGAAGAGGATAGCGCAGTGGATGCACGTTCGCTTCAGGTGCGAAAGGTCCGGAGTTCGAGCCTCACTGGAGCCGTTATGATTGTGCCCTTAGGCAAGGCATTTAAATTCCACATTGCCTCTTCTCTCTCCCTCGTGGCGATGGATTCCATCAGGAATGAGGTCTCGAGAGTGATTTATATAAGTTGAAATAACTTGTTTCGCAATCGAGCTAAAATAAATTTGTATAAACTAAGAAGAGGATGTTGAACATTTCCTGCTTGAATGCTGTATGCTGACCACAGTGAGAGAATCTATTCTAGATAGGGAATATTGATGAAAGTCTGCTTGATATATGTGGTTTAACGCTACAAAACTTGACTTTGCTATTTTCTCCACTGTGCACGACATAAAATGCTAGAGAAAATACCTGCTAGGAGAAAGCGAAGGAAATGTGACACACAATAATGCTAATTATTATAGATTAATAAGAAATTTTATGCAAGATATTATAATATTTTTACAAATACGGTGGTGTTTAAAACAGTGTATTATTCTGGTGATGGATTATTGCCGGTGACGGACTTTATTATCATCTACTTGACTAGAGGTTGTTCTATATAGGACGGATCGATAAACAACAACAATGGTTAACAGCATATTATATAGTTGTACACATTGTCTGGAAAGTTTATGAGAACATGCATGAATATAATAAGAATAGTTAGTACTGTGCTATTTTATGGTATTTATTTTGAGCTGCATGGTTTCAAATACCAATTAAGTTGAATGTATGTCTTTTTTCATACATAAATTTAATATAATTTAATTGATAATTGTTCATTTTATAGCTTATGAAATTATTAATAACATATATTGATAACATTGTTTTTGTAGGCTTTGGGGATGGGGGGGGTCATTATTCTATAATAGAATATGGACCCGCGGGTCACTTTTTCCTATAGAATAATGACCCGTGGGTCATTATTTTGGCGGGTCAATATTTTATATGACACCAGACATCCATAGAGCATTCAGACAACTTAAATCACTGCGTGCCGGACACCCATAGAGCATTCAGACAACTTAAATCACTGCGTGCCGGACACACATAGAGCACTCAGACAACTTAAATCACTGATTGCTGGACACACATAGAGCATTCAGACAACTTAAATCACTGCGTGCCGGACACACATAGAGCATTCAGACAACTTAAATCACTGCGTGCCGGACACACATAGAGCATTCAGACAACTTAAATCACTGCGTGCCGGACACACATAGAGCATTCAGACAACTTAAATCACTGCGTGCCGGACACACATAGAGCACTAGACAACTTAAATCACTGCGTGCCGGACACACATAGAGCACTCAGACAACTTAAATCACTGATTGCTGGAAACACATAGAGCATTCAGACAACTTAAATCACTGCGTGCCGTACACACATAGAGCATTCAGACAACTTAAATCACTGCGTGCCGGACACACATAGAGCATTCAGACAACTTAAATCACTGCGTGCCGGACACCCATAGAGCATTCAGACAACTTAAATCACTGCGTGCCGGACACCCATAGAGCATTCAGACACCTTAAATCACTGCGTGCCGGACACCCATAGAGCATTCAGACAACTTAAATCACTGCGTGCCGGACACACATAGAGCACTCAGACAACTTAAATCACTGATTGCTGGACACACATAGAGCATTCAGACAACTTAAATCACTGCGTGCCGGACACCCATAGAGCATTCAGACAACTTAAATCACTGATTGCCGGACACCATAGAGCATTCAGACAACTTAAATCACTGATTGCCGGACACCCATAGAGCATTCAGACAACTTAAATCACTGATTGCCGGACACACATAGAGCATTCAGACAACTTAAATCACTGATTGCCGGACACCCATAGAGCATTCAGACAACTTAAATCACTGCGTGCCGGACACACATAGAGCATTCAGACAACTTAAATCACTGCGTGCCGGACACACATAGAGCATTCAGACAACTTAAATCACTGCGTGCCGGACACACATAGAGCACTCAGACAACTTAAATCACTGCGTGCCGGACACACATAGAGCACTCAGACAACTTAAATCACTGATTGCTGGAAACACATAGAGCATTCAGACAACTTAAATCACTGATTGCCGGACACACATAGAGCATTCAGACAACTTAAATCACTGATTGCCGGACACCCATAGAGCATTCAGACAACTTAAATCACTGCATGCCGGACACACATAGAGCATTCAGACAACTTAAATCACTGCGTGCCGGACACACATAGAGCATTCAGACAACTTAAATCACTGCGTGCCGGACACACATAGAGCACTCAGACAACTTAAATCACTGCGTGCCGGACACACATAGAGCACTCAGACAACTTAAATCACTGATTGCTGGAAACACATAGAGCATTCAGACAACTTAAATCACTGCGTGCCGGACACCCATAGAGCATTCAGACAACTTAAATCACTGAGTGCCGGACACCCATAGAGCATTCAGACAACTTAAATCACTGATTGCCGGACACCCATAGAGCATTCAGACAACTTAAATCACTGCGTGCCGGACACCCATAGAGCATTCAGACAACTTAAATCACTGCGTGCCGGACACCCATAGAGCATTCAGACAACTTAAATCACTGCGTGCCGGACACACATAGAGCACTCAGACAACTTAAATCACTGATTGCCGGACACACATAGAGCATTCAGACAACTTAAATCACTGCGTGCCGGACACCCATAGAGCATTCAGACAACTTAAATCACTGCATGCCGGACACACATAGAGCACTCAGACAACTTAAATCACTGCGTGCCGGACACACATAGAGCACTCAGACAACTTAAATCACTGCGTGCCGGACACACATAGAGCATTCAGACAACTTAAATCACTGCATGCCGGACACACATAGAGCATTCAGACAACTTAAATCACTGCGTGCCGGACACACATAGAGCATTCAGACAACTTAAATCACTGCGTGCCGGACACACATAGAGCACTCAGACAACTTAAATCACTGATTGCTGGAAACACATAGAGCATTCAGACAACTTAAATCACTGCGTGCTGGACACACATAGAGCATTCAGACAACTTAAATCACTGCGTGCCGGACACCCATAGAGCATTCAGACAACTTAAATCACTGATTGCTGGACACACATAGAGCATTCAGACACCTTAAATCACTGCGTGCCGGACACACATAGAGCATTCAGACAACTTAAATCACTGCGTGCCGGACACACATAGAGCATTCAGACACCTTAAATCACTGCGTGCTGGACACCCATAGAGCATTCAGACAACTTAAATCACTGCATGCTGGACACACATAGAGCATTCAGACAACTTAAATCACTGCGTGCCGGACACACATAGAGCACTCAGACAACTTAAATCACTGCGTGCCGGACACCCATAGAGCATTCAGACAACTTAAATCACTGCGCCGTACACACATAGAGCATTCAGACAACTTAAATCACTGCGTGCCGGACACACATAGAGCATTCAGACAACTTAAATCACTGATTGCTGGACATCCATAGAGCATTCAGACACCTTAAATCACTGCGTGCCGGACACCCATAGAGCATTCAGACAACTTAAATCACTGCGTGCCGGACACACATAGAGCACTCAGACAACTTAAATCACTGATTGCTGGACACACATAGAGCATTCAGACAACTTAAATCACTGCGTGCCGGACACACATAGAGCATTCAGACAACTTAAATCACTGCGTGCCGGACACACATAGAGCATTCAGACAACTTAAATCACTGCGTGCCGGACACACATAGAGCACTCAGACAACTTAAATCACTGCGTGCCGGACACACATAGAGCATTCAGACAACTTAAATCACTGCGTGCCGGACACACATAGAGCATTCAGACAACTTAAATCACTGCGTGCCGGACACCCATAGAGCATTCAGACAACTTAAATCACTGCGTGCCGGACACACATAGAGCATTCAGACAACTTAAATCACTGCGTGCCGGACACCCATAGAGCATTCAGACAACTTAAATCACTGCGTGCCGGACACCCATAGAGCACTCAGACAATTTAAATCACTGCGTGCCGGACACCCATAGAGCATTCAGACAACTTAAATCACTGATTGCTGGACACACATAGAGCATTCAGACAACTTTGCGTGCCGGACACCCATAGAGCATTCAGACAACTTAAATCACTGTGTGCCGGACACCCATAGAGCATTCAGACAAATTAAATCACTGCGTGCCGGACACCCATAGAGCACTCAGACAACTTAAATCACGAACACTGTGACACCACATGTAGATGTGAAACCCAATATATTTTGTATCGTATAGCTTGAACTGTAGACATTGTACAGTATGCAACTCTACAAAACAATTAGCAATGCACCTTGTCCACAAGCTTCGTTTCAGGCAATAAAATGCAACAATGGTGAAACAATGGTGAAAATCATACTTGACTGTACTAGTGCCTGTGTTATTCCAAAACATATTCATTCCATGATGGAATCTATCACCAGGGGTCTGTGCTATGCACTGCACCAGTTCCACTCGTCAACAATTCTGAACACATAACGAACTGTCCATAAGGATAAGTGTAATTAGTTAAAGGCGCATGCTCACTGTGTATATCCTCACGTCCAGTGTATATAAGTCTCGGCCATCTAGGGAAATAATGAACTCAATAGTACGTTAAGTCAGTCGCTGTCGGGTCAGTAGGGTCCAAATTTATAATCCCATTCACCCACATTTTTGCACGCCTATATCAACCGAATTAGAACATTATACGTGTGCGCGACGATTCTTCTAGGAACCACTACTACGTTTGCTGTCGGTGAACGGTTATCCAGACATTGGAGGAAGCTACATACAAGATACAAGACCCCCCCCACACACTCCCTTCTGAGAGGAAGACGAGGTGAGGTCAGATTAGTTTGTTTTCAGTAACAAACACAGACACAAGACACAATCAATTTGATTAGTCCAACTATTTAGACTTGAAAAATGTGACATTTTACTATCCAGGCACTCGCAATAACAGAATTGTTTTTTTGTTGATGTCTTATTTATAGGTCTATCAATTTGATATGCCCTATATATGGGCTTATAGTCTTTTGAATTGTATTGTTATATAATTTTGTTTAAAGTCGCCACCGCATAAATGCATTTGGGCGACTTGAATGTTTATTTCCGTTGTTTGCCTTAAATATCAAAAGACTACTATAAGTCCACAGGGCATAAGCAATTGACCAAGTCTTCTGCCTGTGCTTGTTTCAGACAATAGGCTATACACCATTGGCGTACCGGTAATCGGCCATCTAAGGCTTTTCGGTGAAAGTCTTCTAGTTAGTCTCTTTTACGGCAAGTGGAATAATATTACTAAGTAAAATGACCATTTCTGCATTTAATGCAATTGTCTAAACTGAGATTGCATAACAAATGTTCAAAATAAAATACACATTCATTCGCTTTCGAAAAAAACAACCTATTATCGGCCGACCTTGAAAATTCGTGTAACAGAAATGTTGATTACAGTTAAGTTCCAAAAAGCTAATTGGGCATAGTAATAATTATTACTCGAAACGGGGGAATTTAACACCCAACAAATTATGCTTACTCTTCAATATGAGGTAATATTACTGATAAAAGAGCAAACTGCGCGTAAAGCAGATCAATATTCACATTTTATTTGAAAGTATGCAAATGCTGATGTTTTCATTAATCCCATTTATGTGTAGCTTAAAAATCCCTTAAACAGAGGTAAATATAAACAAACATGTGTTTGTACATGTATCTGTAATGTCTGCTGAGGAAGGTCACGTGATAGTTATGAGACAATGTCATAATGCGCACGTTATAGGTCAAGTCAATTCATATATAATGTTCCTCTTATAGCGTTTTAACATTTTTTCTTCATAAATACTATTGTCCAAGATATTTACTATTTATGCTAATTCAGCTTCAACCATTTTTTTTCAAATCCAACCTGTCGTCTCTATTCACCAAGTGCACTGACAAATGCATATCAGGCTGTTAGAGACATAGATTTGCCAGTAAAATCGGCAGCAAGACAGTATGGTGTGCCACTCTCCACATTAAGTGACATTTATCTCCATGTCACAACTTACCTCATATTGAAGAGTAATCATAATTTGTTGGGTGTTAAATTCTCCTGTTTCGAGTAACAATTATTACTAAACCCAATGTTAATTAGCTTTTTGGAACTTAACTGTAATCAACATTTCTGTTACATAAATTTTCACGGTCAGCCGAAAATAGGTACTTTATTAGCCGCCATTTTGAAATCGCTAGAAAGTGTATTTTATTTTGAACATTTATTATCTAATCTCAGTTTAGACAATTGCATTAAATGTAAAAATGATCACTTTACTTAATAATATTATTTCACCTGTTGTAAAACAGACTGACAAGAAGCTATTCACCGAAAAGCCTTAGACGGCCGATTACCGATACGCCAATGGTATATATAGTAGGCATAATTATACAAATGTGTTCATTTGTTTTGTTCTGTACATTGTATATATAGAATGGATGCAATAAAATATAATTAATCTCAGACAATATACAAAGATGGGTGGGGTCAAATTGTTTATTGATTAACTCTTTGCATGCTGGGTAGCCTGGGTTCCAGTATGTCGATTTTTCCACCAGAAACTCAATACTGCTCAATTACCGGTGTTGGTGTTAAATGAATATGTATTATAACTGACCTGCTAAAATATACCAAAGTCTGTTCCCAGGCTACATTCTACGAAAAATAGGCTATTAATAACTGCAGCAGACGACATTTCATTAATGTGTTTTTATCATCTGTAGCTGTACACTGGACACTAATGACACACTTCTAATGACATTTCATGATATATTTGACCGTTATTTTCACTGCTGGCGTGCACAAGAGTTTAAGCTAACGCCAGTGCATGTGTACTCACCAGCAGCGAGTATTATCGTCACAGCAGTAGTACCCATCATCGCAGTAGGTGTACGTTATCCCAGACACTTCACATATGTCTTGGTCTCCTAGCACTGATTTACCTGAAACAGGAACACTACACATAATAACGTTGTGTATATGGTTTCGACTTCGACGTAACACTTGAATACATTTAAATTGTTGATGAGTTCAAACTGACACATAGTGTAACAAGCGAAATGGTGGTGAATTCAAACCCGAGCCTGTCGAAGGCAGTCTCAGATATGTATATGTGGACGAACGTGAAGGGATGTAACTAGAGGTATAGAGTGGGGCTACATCGTAGGATCTTCTGGACACAAGGGACGCACGCTTCACAGTCGCTGTTTTACGGAAGTGGTGAAGGTATGGACAGACCCTGGAGCGACCGAGACGACCATAATTCTTGTGTGTGTGTATTACGTTTATTTATCGTCACTACCGGTTGCCCATACGAGACACGCCTCCTGAAGAGATTAGTCATAATTTTAGATTTTTGGAGGATAGTGCAATGATACAGACAGAGACCCATTCCAGAGTATCCTCTGGTTCATTTACGTGCACGGTGTAAAGCACCGACATGAGACCTTGGTCTAAAGTCCCAATTGAAAGACTGTTAATGTTATTAGGGTCAGACGGGGGATCGAACCTGCGATCCCTGGATTACCAGTCCAGCGTGTTACCACTGGACTACAGATCCGTAGTTTCCTCACCAGATGTCTAACAGCCAGATCCGTTTATATGCTGTTGTGGGAACAGTGGGAAGTGTGACCCTACAAAGGACCCTTTTTCGAAAGAGAACACTCACGCAGGCCTTGTCACCCTGGGCCAGAGGACGAAAAAGCCGTACTTCTGATGTCACCAGAACGTAGGACATATAAACTTCCAAGAGAAACATGTCGCCCATGTGCCTCGGCGGAGGCGACTTTAAATAAACCTACGCATCACCAGCATCGCAGTACAGTTACGAATAAGTGAAAGTAATGTAGGTTTTAAATGGATCAAACATTCTTCCATATGACCCAAGCAACGGGTATACGGTATGCTACCAGAGACTTACCTCACTTGTCTAACAAGCTCATTATACAAGGTTAAGTTGCATAATGTGTGTTTGTACATCAACAAATGGTCAAATCATAGCAACTATATATAGTTACTTACCGAAATATAAAATAACTCCTAGAATCACTGAAATACCCGTTTCTCTTCCTTTCATGTTTGACCTTCCAAAACACGTAGGTTTAAACGAGTTTATATATTATCTAGTTAGATAAGCTTCGACTGTGTGTGTCAGGCATAAGCCACTATAAATATACACAAACTGCTTATATCAGATTAAAATATGATTCAAATATTGATTTTAAAACAGTGACGTTTTTGTATTTTTATTAGCGTATCGACAAACAAATGCGTTACACTAGACCGGGGAGTTTATAGAAATGACAAACTCTGGTTGTTTTCGTATTTTCTTATAAATGGATATAAAGAGCATTACCAGAGTCCGGCTATCAGCTGATACATATAATGTATATATGTATATATTTACTAGTATCGTATATATTAAGGTAACCAGGATAGCTTTTCAACTTATCCGTTTGACTAGTAGAGTAAGAGTCTGGGATAAGGGTCTTGAACAAGTTAGTTGGAGAGTGCACCTACTTAGTTGAGTTAGTTCACTCATTCACACATCTGACCTGATTGTCACTCACAATCGCTCACCCATAATACTTTATACACAATAGTAGTGAAGACTAGTATATATTATACAAAGACATAGTATGGGACCAGGCTATATAATTATGATATGATTCAGACCAGTGATTTTATTAGGCCATATAGGGGAAACTATTGGGTGGTATGCTTGCAGCAGGGTTTGGAAATATTATGATGTACATGTACTAAATATCAATAATTATTACTCTTTTAGATAAACATGACATGGGTTACATAGTTCCCCCTCTTGGAGAAAAGGTCTCCTGACGTTTTATTTACCTGAAACTAAATGAATATTGTAGATCAATCCAAATAATCAAGCTATATAATAACAATTTTATTTACTGCATCGTTCACTATCCAACATCCGACAATGTCAACTGAAATAATTTTACAACCTGAAATAAAAACATAACAACCAATACAATGTAATTAAAGATACTAATGTAACGATCATTAGTTAAGTATTACACCGTACATGTGTATGTTCAATATGGCTGGCTTACAGGTATATGTCCACAATAATGGACATATGCTACAAATCTGTTCCAACTATGTGGAGACCTGTAAAGGTAAGATTAACCTTCAAATTGTACAAACATGAACATTTACTATGAAATAAAAACAACCATTCCAAATGACATAATGAAATGTAATACTAATGTACGCGCATTGTATATATACTGACATAGAATGATTCGAACATTGCACTTATACAGTAAAATACCCGAAATAATACTACTGTAATAACACAGCGAAATACCAGAATACGGTATATTTTTAAACAATTAAAACTCAATATATCTCACTGTCTTACACATAGTACACAACCTTGTCAGTGTTTGGTACTGCTGTCAATGGGACCACCCATTCTCCATACCGGTCCGGTGGCTTCCTTTGGCGCACCGGACGACGGGTCGGTTCAGGAGTTTGGGCATTGCCAGCAGGGACGACAACAGGTTGGTCTATTATGGACTCTAAATGTGAGACAGATCTCTGTACCGATGGTTCCGAGGTGGTGTTATTTGATATATCATGAATCTGTGAAGATTCAGGTATCCTACTACCGGTACCAGGTAAACTGGGTTCTGAGCTCGATGTCGCAGAGTTAGATCTGGTCGAGTGTTGCACTCCTGGATTGTTCTCGACGATACGGCTAGGAATATGGGTTGGACTATCAGTAGTCGCAGGAACCGTCCTAGGTATCGTCGGAGGCAGCAATCCAGGGTGATTATGCTTTCGCAAAGCTGGAGGTCTGTATAGTTTGACGCTTTTGCCTTCACTATCTAAATCAGAACTATCAGATTGGATTGCGTGAGGTACATGTACTGGTGGTGTCCTGAGATTGGTTCTGGCCAAATCCTTGCGGATAGGGCCTATCTCAGATTCTACACTTACATCCACCGTCGGTGTATCTCTGGGTACACAATTGAATGGCAGGAGCATATTCCTATGCAACGTCCGGATTGGTCCTTTGCCATTCTCAAGTTGTACACGAAATACTGGTATGTCGGGGTTCGGCATAGCTAGCACAACATAAGGGTCGCGATCCCATCTGTCTGCTAGCTTATAATGTGTCCCCTTGATACCGACTTTCTTTACAAGTACACGGTCTCCAACTTCTATCTTGGACTCACGAACTTTACAGTCGTACCTGTCCTTGTTCTTGGCAGCCTGCCTGCCAGCTTCATTGGCAGCTGCCCTATATGCATATTCTAGTCGGTTCTTTAGTTTGGCTACATATGTCGTAGGTGTGAATTCACCAATGTCTTGTGGATCTGTGCCTAAGTAGGCATCGACAGAAAGTCGAGGATGCCACCCAAACATTAAATAGTGTGGCGAAAAACCGGTTGCGTCACTCTTGGTACCATTGTATGCTTGAACAAGAGGGGCGATATACGATTTCCAGTCGCTCTTTTGGTGTTCCTCTAAGGTACCAAGCATGCGCAGAAGAGTGCCGTTGAATCGTTCTGCTGAACCATTACCCATAGGGTGGTACGGCGTTGTACGGCTTTTACGAATGCCCGTGAGCTTACACAGTTCCTGTATAGTCCTACTAAGAAAATTTCTACCTTGGTCACTGTGAAGTCGCTCGGGAAAACCATAAAAACGGAAATAATGGTCATACAAGGCCTTGGCAGTGGTTTGTGCAGTCTGGTTGCGACATGACACTGCTTGAGCATATCTGGTGAAGTGATCCACTATAACCAGTATGTTTTCCACACCACCTTTGCTAGGTTCGAGCTTTAAAAAGTCGATGCACACTAGCTCCATAGGTCTAGAGGTAAAAATTGGTACAAGCTCTGCGAAAGGTTTGACAGGGGTCTTCCGTCTAATACATGAGCTACAATTGGTGATGTACTTGTTAACATCCTCTTCCAACCCAGGCCAGTAAAACCGTTGTCTGGCCAGCCAAAGGGTCTTTTCCTTGCCCTGGTGACAGCATCGTCATGAATACCCTTCAAGGCAATAGTCCTGTGGGATTCAGGTAAAACAAGTTGACGAACTGACTGGCCGTCCAAGAAAGCGGTTCTGTACAGAATTCCCTCATCGAGATGAAGTCTGTTCCATTCTCGGAGAAAACGCTGTACAGCTTTTGACTCGGATCCTCTCCCTCTGGGAAGAAAACCGCTTTCGAGGAGGTCAATCACCCGTAAAATGGTAAAATCATTCAATTGCTCAGCTTTCCAGTCAATCTTGTTGACATGTTCAGATTCAAACATCTCCTCATCGGCCGAATGAGGAACTGCCGAATCTGATACACAGTCGACAAGTGGTGTAGCATTTACAGCACCTTGAAAAATCGCTTTCATTTCTTCTTGAAATACGTATCGACGAGATAAACCATCTGCGTCTCCGTTTTGGCTGCCACTACGGTATTCAATATAAAAATTGTAATTGGCTAATTCTGCTAGCCAACGGTGGCCTGTTGCATCAACCTTTGCAGAGGTTTTGACATAGGTTAAGGAATTATTGTCAGTAACCACCTTAAAGTCATTCCCACACAAGTAGTCATGGAATTTATCTGTGATACTCCACTTAAGGGCTAGAAATTCCATCTTGTGGGCGGGATAATTCCTCTCGCTGGGTCTCAAACTTCGGGATGCATATGCAATAACACGCTCCTTCCCGTCTTGGACCTGGTATAGTACTGCTCCTAATCCAAGGGACGATGCATCCGTGTGCAGAATAAAAGGTTGGGAATAGTCTGCATATGCCAAGATTGGGTGTGATGTTAATTTATCTTTGATTGTATCAAAGGCAGCTTGCTGGGCATCACCCCATATCCATGGAACGGGTGTCTTGGTCTTCTTCTTGGTCTTCTTCTTGGTCTTTTTCTTGGATTTTTTCTGGTTAAAACCATGTCCTTCTAATAAGGAGTTTAACGGCTGTACAATCTGGGCATAATCCTTTATAAATTTTCTGTAGTAGCCCGAGAATCCAAGAAATTGTCTGAGAGATTTCAGATCGTGACATGCTGGCCAATCTTTAACGGCGGAAACTTTACCGGGATCCGTAGAAATACCTTGATCAGAAACGACATGACCCAAGTAAGTTACGGATGTCTTGAAGAATTCGCATTTTGAAGGTTTAAGCTTCAAGTGATGCTGATCCAACCGTTGAAAGACGGATTCAATCCTCTCTATGTGTTCCTCAAATGTAGATGAGAAAATAAGGATGTCATCTAAGAAAATTAAACATTCTCTAAGATGCATATCACCCATGCATTTTTCCATCAGTCGCTGGAAGGTTGCGGGTGCATTGGTGAGTCCGAAACCCATCCGGTTCCACTCATAAAACCCCAGTGCTCCGACACTAAAAGCTGTTTTGGCCTTATCCTCTTCTGCAACTTCGACCTGCCAGTAAGCTGAATGTAGGTCAAGTTTACTAAAATATTTGGCAGAAGAAAGGACATCAATAGTGTCGTCAAATCTGGGTAACATAAAAGCATCCTTACGGGTATTGTTGTTCAATCGACGCCAATCCACACAAAACCTGAGTGCACCGGAGGATTTTCTAATCAAAACAATGTTAGAAGAGTAAGGACTATCAGACTCTCGAATAACGTCTGCCTCCAACATTTCCTTTATGTGCTGACGCACTTCCTCATACATGGCTGGAGGGATTCGTCTGTATGGGTCTTTAAACGGTGTATTGTCCTCTAACACTATCTTGTGCTGTACAAGATTTGTTTTACCCAAGTCCTGACTGTCTTTTGAAAATACATGTTTCCATTTACCCAGGACTTGTTGAAACCGCAAAACTTGAGACGGAGACAAATTTGTATTGTCAACGTTGACACCCAGGTCTTCAAGAGAGGTATCTGAAGATGTATCCTGGCAAATATATGTAGAAAGATCATCCACAACTGTTGCTTCAGAAATTTCACAAATCTGTGTTTTGGGTTTAAAAGATAAAGTCTTCGCAGTCATATTACAAATCCTGACTGGGACTTTAACTGTGGATTGTTGATTTGACTTTAACAATCCGAGGACATACTGTATAACATGTAACAATTTCCGGTGTCTCAGTGACAACAGATGAGATGTTGTTGTCGAAATTACGGACTATCCCATTGATGGTAACTGTCTCATATGGTACTACCGTAATCGTTTTGGTACCGCACGCTTTTACTGAGAAGATCCGGGAGTCGAGGCTATCCATCGCCGACTTCCATTCTACTGGGATGTCAACAGTAGAATTATCTGAAGATGGGGACAAAAATGTCTTACACCTTCTAAGAACGTTTGTTCCCACCATGACGGGACACGTTCTGTTAAAACTATTGTCTGGGATGACCAGAACAGGAATATCCAATTTAAAAACAGATAAAAACGGTAATGTGATGGTAGACTCAAAATAACCTGAGTACTCCATGCGTGAACCATCAGCAATTGATAAGTCAAGACCAAGAGTGGAGAGAGGTTGTAATACAACATCTGAAAGTCTCTTGAAACAAGAAAGAGAAAGAGTGGTTACTTGACTACCAGTATCAATCAAGGCTTTAAAAGAACTGCCGTTGATAACAATATCATGTTCATTCGGTGAACCTATAAGACGGTTCACAAATTGTTGTTCTGGTGGGTGTGGGTTCGTTTGTGCAACTTGATCACCAGTCCATGTTTGGCCCTCAACAGAGACGGTATCTAATTTAACGATTGGCGATATTGGGAAATTGCCTCTTCCGCGACCAAATGACCTTGGTCCGG
The DNA here is from genome assembly GCA_014843695.1 of Archivesica marissinica. NCBI lineage: Eukaryota > Metazoa > Mollusca > Bivalvia > Venerida > Vesicomyidae > Archivesica > Archivesica marissinica. The sequence continues at coordinate 5,234,157 of CM026402.1, read as the reverse complement.
AGTTCGGCTGCAGGTGTGATCCTTGCGGATTGTAATCCTGCTGAATATAACCAGAAGCTTGGTTGCCACCACTGTATCTCCCAGGTCTATGACCGCGACCTCGGTTGGTACTAAATGGTTGTGGTGGTAGAGAGAATGACTGATGTTGTTGTTGCTGGTTGTGGGTAGAGTCCAGCTTCTGTAAAATCTGGTCGAACTTGGAGTTGATCTTCTGGTCCATCATGTTCTCCCAGGAAGTGAGTTTGGTATCGAACTGATCCAAGCGAGACTGCATTTTCTTTTCCAATAAAGAAAACTGTTGTTGCACGTCTGAGTCCACAGTAACTGTATTGTTCTTAACAGAAACCTTCTTAGAGAAAGGAGTTGTCTGTAGAACATTACCAGTTGAAGAAGAGTTGAGATTAGAAGAAGTCGAAGTGCGCAACATCTCTTTCTCAACTTTGCGGATTTCTCGAAGTAATTGGTTGTAGTCCGCCAGAGTATCATACTTGTGGCGGGTTTGCAGTCGCAACATATCCGAGGATAACCCTGTCCAGAACTTATGACGAAGTATGTCATTCCTTGCAACACCTGGTAACTGACCCTTATTGATGATGGCCTGTAACAACGTTTCTAGGCGGCATGCATAAGATGTTACTGATTCATCCGCTGCCTGAGAGGAATTAAAAAAGTCTGTCATCAGGTCCTCTTTGGTCGATGCATCTGAGAACATGCAGTCTAGCTTATCCATAATCTGGACAAGTGTTGACTCCTGACCTAGCGGAATCACCATCATACGGGCAGAACCACGAAGGGAGCTGCGCACAGTGTACAACAGGTTGGTGGCTGATATTTCCGGATTGTTCATCATACATTGGACTTCATATCTCCATATAACGTAAGGCACCTCCCCCTTGTTGATAGGTTCATCACCCGAGAAGCTGGGTATTTTAGGAGGGTTGGATGAAAACTGTGTCGGATATGGAAGTACATTGGGGGTTGAAACAAAAGGAAATCCAGAAGGTGGTCTATTAAGAAAAGACTGCACTGGTGGGGTACTATCTGCAAGGTTGTCTGGAATGTCAAACCGTCTGCCTCTGAAAGAAGTGAAGGGCAAGGGCGGTGGGGGTGCTTGAGCTGACTTTGGAACCAAGTCAAAATGCTCACTCAACTGTTTATAAACCTGGTCCATCATCCCCGGGGGTAATCCTCCAGGAGTCCTCTCCTTTCCTGGTGTAGCCATTATAAAAATTATAACCAGGATATAAGGACAATAAATACAAGAGTTGCACAAAAATATGCAACAAAATCAATAGTGGACACGCGAATACGGCGCAAAAATACCGTCGCAACCGTACGTAATATCGCGATAAATAATTGTTGAAACGCAAAAATATTTCGCAAAAAAAATTACAAACGCAAGAATTATATATGCTATAAAACAAATGTATGGTTGGCCTTTAATACTCTGTTGAGAATCAACAGTAGCTAATTATAACTGTCTATACAATGCAACACCTTCAATATAAAAGCTGAACTGACCAATAAGTAGGTCACAATGAAAAGGTGTAAACTGATTGTATGTAAACAGATCAGGAATTTAACCTATCCACAATCAATATTGTATACCTGTAAATAAACACAGACTATATTTTAACACAATACACACAACACAAAATTGAATGGACTGTAAAAGAATACACAATTACTGGACTGTAACACAATATACATATAATCCTGAAAATAAATTTAATTAATTTAACAGTGATTATACAATATGTTGTATGGCAAATCGAAATTGGTGCTCCTACTGGCATCTATATATACCTGAAACACGAACTTTGGAACAACATTACCCTCTGAAAAGAATGACAACCGCAGGCCTTAGCAAGGGCGTATACATAACCTAGTTATATGGGTAATATTATACTGGGGCGTAGGAATATATGGGGTAACACAGATCACATAAATATAATATACAATATAGATCTATCCTATAGATCTATCCGATACTACAACAACATCTACGCACTTACATACCTTTCTTTCTGCTACTCACGATTCAATGTTGCCGGAACAATAAGTTTAATTAATATGTGCAACTTGTGAATAATGACATGCAGGGATGTGTGTTAGTAATACAGAATAAAGAAACCCTATTTATACAACCAGGTAATCGAACTTCTATGTCGACACCGATTTGTATAAATAACATACACTTAATTGAATAAATATGGTACCGTATTTTTCAGAAGTAGGTCACTACCAAACTCTAGTGACACATTCACAGAATGATGATAATTAAATAATGTATAGTAAATGAATTTACAAATGTAGCACACTAATTACATGTATACAATTTTGAAATATATCGGTTCACAATCACACGAGAATACAATACGTGGAATCAAAAATAACCGTCAATGAATTTACTATGACTATCAATTAATAGATCATGTACAGTTTTGACAATAACTAAACACCTAGTATGAAAAGCCTAGTAAATGAAGTAGACTAATGAAATACAAATGCTTTTAAAATGAAATTTACAAAATGACTGGTACGAACCGATACCTTTCAAAAACACAACAATATAGACAATACATAATACAAAACACTTACGTGACAATATCCTTAAACAATATTCCTGTATACACAGTTTTAACACTTCAGATTAATTAATCACTGTACATCTAAATATTTACACCTTACACTTAAAAAAACACTTGTAAAACACACTTTCCCGTTTAAAAAACACTTCCACTTGAATAATCCATGTTGGGTATACCCTTCTCTCCTGGCGCCTTTCGACTCCACTTTTCCCATTCCGTTTTACGGCCCGTAAGCATGTTGCCGACTCTGGCTCTCTTCTATCATTCCTTGACGGGGAGCCATTTGTAGACCGGGGAGTTTATAGATATAACAAACTCTGGTTGTTTTCGTATTTTCGTATATATGGATATAAAGAACTGATTGTATGTAAACAGATCAGGAATTTAACCTATCCACAATCAATACTGTATACCTGTAAATAAACACAGACTATATTTTAACACAATACACACAACACAAAATTTAATGGACTGTTAAAGAATACACAATTACTGGACTGTAACACAATATACATATAATCCTGAAAATAAATTTAATTGATTTAACAGTGATTATACAATATGTTGTATGGCAAATAGAAATTGGTGCTCCTACTGGCATCTATCTATACCTGAAACACGAAATTTGGAACAACATTACCCTCTGAAAAGAATGACCACCACTGGCCTTAGCAAGGGCGTATATATAACCTAGTTATATGGGTAATATTATACTGGGGCGTAGGAATATATGGGGTAACACAGATCACACATGTGAGTATCCCCGCCTGTCACGCGGGAGACCGGGGTTCAATTCCCCGACGGGGAGCCATTTGTAGACCGGGGAGTTTATAGATATGACAAACTCTGGTTGTTTTCGTATTTTCTTATAAATGGATATAAAGAGCCATTACATTACCAGAGTCCGGCTATCAGCTGATACATATATTATATATATGTATAAAGTTACTAGTATAGTATATATTAACGTAAACAGGATAGCTTTGCAACGTATCCGTTTGACTAGTAGAGATAGAATGTGGGATAAGGGTCTTGAACAAGCTAGTTGGAAAGTGCACCTAATTAGTTGAGTTAGTTCACTCATTCACACATCTGACCTGATTGTCACTCACAATCACTCACCCATAATACTTTATACACAATAGTAGTGAAGACTAGTATATATTATACAAAGACATAGTATGGGACCAGGCTATATAATTATGATATGATTCAGACCAGTGATTTTATTAGGCCATATAGGGAAACTATTGGGTGGTACGCTTGCAGCAGGGTTTGGAAACATTATAATGTACATGTACTAAATATCAATAATTAGTTCCCTTTAACATAAATATGACATGGGTTAC
>CM026402.1:5210070-5229217 GCA_014843695.1 Archivesica marissinica | reverse complement strand
GATAGATAGATAGATATCTTTTATTCCACGATGAGATACATGTACATAATAAACACACACAATTGATAACAAAATGAACAGATGAAATGGAACATAGAACGTTTTACACATATATGCAGTATAATATATTATGTGTGTATATTTCTACATCTACACACATAATATACACATACACACAGATACACAATACATACATACCTACCTACATGCATATACGCATATACATATATACATATATTTATATACATATACATGTATACATATATACATATACACACATATACATACATACACCCATGCATATACATACATATACACAGACATACAGACTACTGGATATGTCATTGACATTAATATATGAACTATATTAACCATTTTATTAGCTATGTATACATATCTTTGTAGATCTGAGATCTTGTATTCATTACATTCATTATATTCTTTATATTCATGAATACTTTCATGAAGTATGTGTACGTTACTTAGGAAAAGGTTCGTCTTTTCAACTACAGAAAAGTCGTTATTATTTCTAAGACCGACTCGAATTAATTCCAAAGCATGTCCAAAGTAGCAACCCTAAACGAAAACGAAAACATTAGGGAATCAGAATTGGACAATTTTAACTGTTTTCAAACCCAGTTTGTAAGGGTATATTACATTAATAAATAGTTTAAGCATTTTGCTAAATGATGCATATATCTTAACATTAATTTGAAACATTGCACTCTCTGTGACTCACTCATAATTAAAGTTGAAAATCCGGATAACATTTCAATAATTTGATCTCTATAATACATATTACTGAGGCTAGTATAGGTATCATGTCCCAGAGAGTTATGAAAACTATTCCACATATTTTGTCTGGTAGCGTCGTTTACTCGACAAAACAGTACCAGATGGATTGCTATGGAGTCCGTTACGAGTTTACAGTTTGGACATATCATTGCATATGGTCTGCTAAACAGTTTACTAGCCATCAAAACAACTGTCCTACAATATGGTAAATAATTACGATATAGTTGGCTAAAACGCCATAGACTACATGGGATCAGCTCACCGTGTATACTTAAATAAGACTTTAGCACTCTTTTTAACATCCATATTACATAATTGACCGAAAAATAAGAGCTTCCGCTTATCGATCTCTTGTTCAAGCGAGACACCAATACAACCTAACGCAATATCCGTCCGTGTACATCGTGGCATTGATTGCATGAATTTAATACATTGGCGATGCACTCTTTCAATGGACGGTAATTGAGCTTCAGACATGTTACACCATAGTTCGCACCCGAACAATGCCTTTGATAGAACAATTGATTGATATAGGTGTTTTATTGATAGCGGGTGTAAACCATTTCTGTGCACACCGAAGTCGGCCATGCTAAAGAATGTTTTGCGTATTTTTGAACAGGCTTGCTTAATATTATCATCAAGATTCAAGTACTTATTACAATTTACCCCTAAATGAACATAAGATTCAGATTCCTCCACTGATGTACTACCTAACTTCCACTTTCTAGAACTATTTTTAAAATCACCTTCTGTCTCGTTGAATACAATTACGCTACATTTTCCAGCATTATACATGTACCGTTCTTTTGTAGAATTTTTATAGCATATATCAATTAATTTTTCTAGACCAGATTTGGAGCAAGATAGTAGCACCATGTCATCAGCATGAGTTGGACATCCGTATATTCAAACAGTATTTCGACGAAGCAATTTCGTTCATCAGATCATTGACGAAAATTAAATAAAGCCATGGGCTGATACATTGACCTTGTCGTGTTCCTTGCTCAACATTGAACCATTCGGATGTAATTCATTGAGTCCTAACACAACTCTGTACATTGTTGAGCATGTTGGATATTATTTTATACATTTGATAATTTACTATTTTGTGAAGTTTAAGCATAAGCAGAGAATGGGTAACTATGTCAAATGCTTGACGGACGTCCAAAAAACATGAATATAATTTGGAGTTATTTTCTTTTGCAAAATGAATGCTTTCACGCAATACAAATGATGTCATAGTACAACCAATCTTTTTCTGGAAACCACCTTGTAAGGCATTTACTTGAAAACTGTTGTTACTTTCAATAGCATTCAATATGACCTTTTCGTATAACTTTAAAATATTTGAACATAAAGATATTGCCCAATAACTGTTTGGATCATTCTTTCGCTTTTTACCGCCTTTATAAAGTGTTGATATGACACCTTTTTTTAGATTAATCGGTATATAGCAAAATTCGGACATTTTCTGGAAAAGTTTGGTGATTACACTTATAAGTAAATCTCCCCCATGTTTAACATGTTCATAATTAACGCGATCATATCCGCACGCTTTTCCATTTTTACAATGGCGTAGCTGTTTTCGAACGATTGATTCATCGATATGGACATTATTAAAATTATGTATACACGAATCCGAATTAATAGTTTGTAAGTCAACCGAGCGACCTATCAAATAGTCGTCATCAAATTCGACGTTACACGTTGGCGTGTAAAGATCTGCAAAATAATCACGCCAACAACGGTTTATATCATCGCGATTGTTGTACGTTTTCCCGCCAAAATTCATTTCGAAAACTGCGGATTTATTACGCTGTTTTCTCCCTTTATTAACTAAGCGCCAAAATGCATTACTGTCTATTTCGGCGGCTGTATCGATTTCTTTTTCTAGCCCCTCAATGAATTTTTGTACTATATTTCGATGACAGTTTCTAAATAATGCTTTACATCGTTTGTATTCCGTGTAACTTATTGATTCTGAATTTCTTGGACGATTTTCAGATAACCTCTTAATTCTTTTAGTTTGCATATTTTTATGAAGATGAGTCAGTTCGTTGTTCCAATATGGTTTGATGTACGGTTTAAATTTAGATTTCGGAATGCATTGATCCGACGCCGACTGTATAGCATTTACAATTATATAGTAGAGTTCATCGATATCGCTTGTCAAGGAAATATCCATATATAGCCCCACTTTTAACCTATCGTCATTATTTAATTGTAGAGCGAATTTTTCAACGCAATAAGGTTTAACATGTTTCCAATTTATTATGCTATTAGTACTCAAACCTTGTATGCTTTCACGCAGTGGCATTGTCAACGTACACAGAATCGGGCGATGATTTGAGACATTTAGACAATTATCGTCTAGAATCGAACACGATTGAATATACTTTACATCATTTTCAAATATTAAAATGTGATCCACGAGAGTTTCTCGAGTACTGTTATACGGTACATTACTGTAAAGCGCACCGGTGCATAAATCTAAGCCGTCTAAAGCGATCAACTGATTTCTGATCATAAGATCAACAAGTAAATTACCACGATTGTCAAACCCAAAACTACGCTCGTGTCTGGTTGGGAGTTCGATGTTATAATCGCCCAACACTATCACCATACCATGTTTTTTATATTGACATATTATATTTTCTACATCATTAATACTATTCGTAAATTGTGCAATGGAATGATTTTTACATGGCAGATACACTTGGAAGATATATAGGTACTCTCCAATGCCTATATTCACCTCAATGCCAATGATATATCTAGAATTCAAAACTAAAGGTGAAACAATATTATTTAATTTTCTATTCCAAAGAATAGCAATCCCGCCTTTTCCCACTCGCCTGTTTCCCGGTAAGCTGAGGTCAGGGTCTGCTATAGCATGACTACTATATTTATTATTAATCTGGTTTAAGAATCGAAGGTTGTGATTGTATAACCAGTGTTCAGAGATTCCGCACACCTGGATATTATAGTTTTCAAGTAAATCACTAAAATAGCTAGCACTTGGCATGATACCCGTTGCGTTCCATGTGGCGAGTTTTATATTATTAATCGAGTGAGCCATCATTATATATGTCATCATCTTTGTAATCTAATACCGAGTATCGGTTGTTATCATTATAATATGAATTGGTATTCCATGCTTTAGACATGGTTTTCTTTCGACCACGTTGTAACGTGTAAGTGTCATCATCGTGGATATTACCCACATTGAACCGCGAGCGATATCGATCATGAGTGAGCCAAGGACGACAACTTACACCATTCGGCCAAAAGTGAGGGTCATTCGTCATTTCGCTGGCATTTTCGTCATCCTGAACATTCACGCGGATGGATACATTGCCGTATCTTTGTTTCTTAATTGAAACTTTTGTTACTTTTGGTCCGCGCCTATTTACATAATTTGCAATTTTGGCTTCGGTAAGTGTCGGTTTAAAACCGCCAACGTAAAATCTTTTCGTTCGCTTACGGACATAATTTCCAAAATCTTCGTCGTTTGACCTCACGTCGTCAGGATTTTCTTCGGATATATCATAATAGTTATGGTATTTATAGTTATCATTAAATTCACGATCACGGCGGCGCTTTGTGTCGGCAATTTCTCTATTAATAATATCGAAATTTAATTTCCTTTTGTCATCGCGCATATTACGGCGATTGCTACTGGGACCTGACGTAACATGAGTCGGTATTTGCATACCACCAAAGGTTGTATCTTGTTCGCGTTCAATTGAATTCGCTAATATAATATAAGTAAGTCTGAGTTGGTAGGGGCGGATGGGATTCTGCTTCAGTAGAGGTTGCATGGTCCGTTTCACGGGATGGACTAATATGTTGGGATACTTTAGCATGGCTAGAGTCTGACTCGGGCGAAGGTGACTTATGGGTTTGGGCATATGATTGCTGCATGTGAGCAACGTCCGTGACGACACCATGCAACGTGTAGCTGTTACAAAGATTGTAACAATCGGAGACAGATTTAGAAGCACGTTCTGAAATTTCTTCAGCATCATATACTCTGAGTTGTAATGCTTTTACATTCTTGAGAATGTTATTCAGCTCTGATTTACATGTCACTGTGTCATCTGACAGAGAAATGTGGAGATCTGAAATAGACTTTCGCACACAGTTTATATCATTAGACAGTTTGTTTTCAACATCAAGTAAGCATTGCTTCAATGTATCAATCGAAGACTTATTTGTTTTCATCTCATTCTGTCTAATATTTTCAGTAGCAATGTGTCTGCTTCATTAACAGAATTTCAGCCTGGAGTGATGATACAGTTTCCTTCATTGTCTTTATTTCTGTTTTACATTGACACTTTTCGGCCAAAATGGTTGATGATGTCGACATCATTGGTCGACGACGATTCTTGGTTTTCTTTGGTATGCTGAGAAGGTCATGCAAAAGTCCAAACTCTTCACCCTCTATGACTGATACAATTACGTGTATATCACGGGCTAACTTGACGGACGCATGTTCGCCACTACGGGTGTTAACACGGCGTTTAAGATCACAGTCTCTCTCATATGGATACTCGTCTGATTGACGTAGAATCTCAAATAGCATTTGACGTGAACGTTCTAGGCTGGGCACAGAATTAGCATAATCAAGAAGAAGTTGGTCAATAAACATTTCACCAGGTAGCTCTGTCAACAATGTTTGCAATCTGCGTGTTTCGCATAGAGCATCGTTAGAATCCAGCTCTAATAGGAGAGACTGACTTTCATCTTGTATGGAATTTCTGAGTGCTTGATTTCTCTCAAGCAGCATAGGGGAGGTCACTGGTGATGACATTACGTTGTCAATGGTAGATATACTAGCCGTCGGCAAAGGCACTTTTACCTCAGTCTGATCACTGAGTGAAAACGGTTCAAATTCCACATAAACAGTTTCACCTTCCATAATTTCCCAATACGCGGAGAGTTAACAATACGGCACAAACGATTAAAACATAATAACCGTGAATAGCCGTGAACACGTGTTACTGTATATTTGCACTATTACATGTGTATATATATAATTATCTCTATATTCAATAATAAAACACTTGTAGACAAAGAGAATATTGTTTTCTTCGTATGTTGGCTATATACATACACATTAATTACTTCTCTGTAAGTCCATGTCATAGTATGTCACACAACGAAGATATACGTATAAAGTTTATATATCCTAATAAGATGAAACATTAAATATCCACACGTTTCATCAGAGCTATCTTTTTCATGACCGCACTATCTAGCGTAATATCCCTCTAAGGTTGATCTAAGAATGCTAGGATGTATATCAGAAGTAAAAGTGAAGGACGATTTTAAATAGTCTGGAGCAGCTCCATGTAATGTTTTATACATTTGTATAGCCTTCTGACATATGACTCGTTCTGGAAAGGTCATCCATTTTAGTTGGGAGAATAATAATTGCGATGGAGTGTCAATGTCCTGATCTAGAATTAGTCTAGCTGCTCTCTTTTGTAACCGAACTATTTTATCTTCTAAAGATGAGTTGCAGTTACGTTTATTTATCGTCGCTACCGGTTGCCCATATGAGCGACGCCTGCTGAAGAGATTAGTCATTTTAGATTGTTGGAGGACAGTGCAATGATACAGACATATACCCATCCCAGAGTCTCCTCTGGTTCTTTTACGTGCACGGTGTACAGTGACGACACAAGACCTCGGTTTAAATTCCATCTGAAAGACTATTAATTTTATTAGGGACAGACGGAGGATCGAACCTTCGATGCCTGGATTACCAGTCCAGCGCGATACCACTGGACTACAGATCCGTCTGTGAGTTTAATCAAACAGTTTGTCTCTTGTCATATACAAATACATGTATATATTGATTTTACTGCGGTAATTAGAGTAAACTAACATTAGTACAGACACGCACCAACTTGTACCATGTTGTAAGACGCCTGCCATGGTTCAATCATGGTGAAATCATTGACTAATTACACACCTATGCATTGTATGTATACGTAAACAATGGAGTGCTAACCGTTACAGTCGATCCAATAAGGACAAACTACCCGGTCTATATGTACACTATAGTTACATCGATTTTTGTAAATCTATTGGATTTCGCGTGGCTTGTAAACACACTTTCATGTTTGCATTAAACACTAACATATACATGGAATTAGTCTCGTTATATGTTCAGTGCATGCAGGACTGTTAACTCTCTGAAGGTAAGTTGTTAATTATATTCACTAAATAATAAAACAAATATAATCATACATAAAGTATCATGAATACTGTATTTAACATGTAGTGTTTTCTATGTCATTTTGTATTAGCCATGTGTTATGTAAGCTCCCTCGTAAAATAAAGTAGGGCACGAACCCGACTCCAGTAAGATTCAAACCACAAAGTGTGTCCAAGACTCCAGCCGTTCAGTTAGAAAATTAAAACGAGACATAAGTTTGAACTTTTAGTTATTACTTGTAGAGAAAATCAGAAAATGCCCCGAAGCTAAATTATCACTATTGGAAAGTGTCACAATATACAGGATGTCTACTGATGTATGTTCGCATTCCATTTTTAATTAGTGTAAATATACGCGTACATGGTGTTTATGGATGTATATATATATATTTACAGACAGACAGTCAGTCAAGTCAAGTCACGTGTATTAACAAGTCAGTACTCAAGCGCCAGTGAGCTTTTGAGCGCCAGTGAACTTTTAGCGCCAGTGAGCTTTTGAGCGCTAGTGAGCTTTTTAGCGCCAGTGAGCTTTTGAGCGCTAGTGAGCTTTGAGTGCTAGGAGCTTTGAGCGCTTGTGAGCTTTTGGACCAGTGTAAAGAAAGGAGAATGCCATACAAGAGTACTGGATTAAAGGATGATCTGACGAGGCTGAAACACGCTATCATTCCTATAATAACTAATGAATGGTTCCTTAATGCCGTCTTCCAGACGTTCTTTGTTCTTGGAATAACTGGTATAGCCGGTGTCGGCGTAATATTTGCAATACCCTATCTATACAGCGGCTATAGTGAAACAGTAGCACTGTATGTCCAGGCGTTTGGCTGTTTCCTGGCCTTACAAATGATCTTGAACTGGCTTTGCATCAAGTTAGTGGATATCGCATACAATCCGTTCCGTGACGGTACAATTCCGGATGGAATATCGATGGGTCAGAATATCAGCCGTATATATCCCGTAACGACAGACGAGAATGAGAATAATGGATTGAACAGCCACGGTCGGAAGAGCGCCACTGTAGTGGATATGAGTACAGAGAACGGTGGTAGTTTGATGTACGTTGCTTCACAAATGCCCATCTCTGACGAGGAAGGACCAGCACGTACAGCGTACCCGTACTTCTCGTGGACACCGTGTCTGCGCTGCAATAGACCACGCCCACCTAGATGTCACCATTGCCCCATGTGCAACACGTGCGTTCTGAAACGTGATCACCACTGCTACTTCGCTGGAGCTTGTGTAGGCTACCGGAACCTCCGCCATTTTTCAGTGTTCCTATTCTGGGCCTCGGTCGCCACTATATTTGCCGTGTTTCACATGCTACCGTACTATTACTATGACGTGTTACCGAACACGAGTTATTTTGATTTAATATTCCCACTCGCATTTGCACGTGCTATGTTTGGATTTATCGATTGGAAATTTCCATTTTTAATAGTGCTTGGGTGGATGCTTTTAATACTTCTGCGCTGGGCAACTTTCTTCTTTTCGTCAGTAATGGAATTGATAAAAAGCGGGAAAACGACGTTTGAAAAAGACAACAAAATGGAACTTACAGATACACGTGACCTTCTGGGTAAACTGAGATCGGTTTACGGAAATTACTGGTTGCTCAACTACCTCGTTCCACTTCACGTCTGGTTTGATCCGATAGACAATCCTATAAGATGGCCGTATATAAGAAGTTAAAGTGATAGGTTTTCCGGCCCGTATGCATTTTGTGTTCTTGAATAATTATGCATACAAGCATTTCTTTAGTTCGTTAAATGTGTACGTCTTATCTTATAGTGCAACTGATCGACGAGGCATGTGTGAACAATATAATGCAATGATTGATTTAATAATATGAACCGTCCAATTTGTACCCGGTCAGCTGGAGGGAACACCGCGGGAGATTAGTCGTCCATGACCCACTGGCGTGCTTGTACCCGGCAAGCTGGAGGGAACACCGCGGGAGATTAGTCGTCCATGACCCACCGGCGTGTTTGTACCAGGCCAGCCGGAGGGAACACCGAGGGAGATTAGTAGTCCATGACCCACTGGCGTGCTTGTACCAGGCCAGCTGGAGGGAACACCGCGGGAGATTAGTCGTCCATGACCCACCGGCGTGTTTGTACCAGGCCAGCTGGAGGGAACACCGCGGGAGATTAGTCGTCCATGACCCACTGGCGTGCTTGTACCCGGCAAGCTGGAGGGAACACCGCGGGAGATTAGTCGGCCATGACCCATCGGCGTGTTTGTACCAGGCCAGCCGGAGGGAACACCGAGGGTGATTAGTCGGCCATGACCCACAGGCGTGTTTGTACCAGGCCAGCCGGAGGGTACATCGCGGGAAATTAGTCCTCCTGTATATAGAGTGGCGGAACCTATGCTCGGCGTATTCCTATGCTTGGCGTATTCCTATGCTCGATGTATTCCTATGCTCGGCGTATTTGTCCATTTACATCCATATTTATATAGTTCTAGGCTAATTTCGCTGACAGAGCTGAAGCATGGTTCAATAGCATTCTGTTGCGTGATGCAACTGCCACGTGACTGGCAGAACAGACGAATATAAACAAACAAATCATTGGGAGAATATTTCCACTGAAACCGATACGGTGTATGAGCAATTCAGCAATTTAAAAAATCTACACCTAACCCGAAACATAGTTTCTATACCATTTCCCAATAAGTGTTTTTATTATTTTATTATTAAGAGCAATGTCTTTCACATGTATGTATCCGTTTATATGCCGCTCAATAATTGTGTAGTGTTTACATTCATGTTATAGTTCAGTACGTGTTCAATAATGTTATGCACAACACATGCCGTGTATAGTATTTTGATAACTTCAATCAAATAGCTCTACAGTACATTACACATAAACTGTCATAACGCGTGTCTCTTCGTTTGTTGCTCTGAACGTATCGGTAGAAATGTCGCGGAGCAGTTTGTCTACAGTGAAGTTGTAGTTTAATATGATACATGTACATGTCGTGAAATAATCTGGAAATAATCAATATACGAGTGTAATCGATATAAGGAGATACAACATTGGATTAGTATAACGTTCATGATGTACTACTTGTGTACAGACAATGTGAGAGTCGCATAGACAGACTCGGTCAACCGTGAGCATGTAAGTTGTAACATCTCGCGTTTTTGTTGTATAATGTATTAATAAAATTAGCAAATTTAAAAGTTTTAAAGTGATTCGCCTTATAGACCATTTCTGAAGTAAATCTAGATATATGCAGACGTGTGTGATGACGTAGCACCATTATAATTAAGTGACATGCCCGATTGTGTTCGAGAGGAATTTATCACGAGTGAGTCTATTTGTTTATAAATGACATAATACAACAGTGCTTAAACCTGCACTCGTTAATGTATATGACTCCGTTGTATACATGTCTGTTGCATTAACGTTGCGTTTTTGTTTCGCTCCAGAACGGCTTCTAACCAAGATGAAGGCATGTAGATGTTTGTCTAGACGCATTTTGAAAGTAGTCATATATGTTGCTACATCCCCCGAGGTTCTGAACCGTATTGCGCCGGTCAGCTATATATTCGCACTCGTCGGCATTGCCGGATGGGGGATTCTACGGGCGATACCCTACTTATATAGCGACTACGCATTGTGGATTACCACGGCTGTTCAATGTATGGGATGTTTTCTCGCCGTCGAGCTGTTTATCAACTGGATGTGTCTGAAGTTCGTCGGCTCGACATATGATCCGACAATACACGGATCACCGTCGGTATTGCTAAACACCGGAATTCCTGTGTACGAGGAAAATGAATATTACAATATAGGCCTACACAGACCAAGGAAGGATGCTACGTCTGTGCACATTACTACCAACTATCTTGACAACAGAAACGAGGACATTACAAATACGCGATCTCATTCATTGGTTGATACATCCGTCATGGCCTACTTTACCTGGACTCACTGTATCCCGTGCAACAGACCAAATCCACCACGTGCACACCATTGTGTTTTGTGCAACACGTGCGTTTTAAAACGTGACCATCATTGTTACGTGGCCGCCACGTGCATAGGGTATAGAAACCTTAGATATTTCTCAACATTTTTATTTTACGCTGTTCTGGCAACTATGTTCGCATCAGTACATGCGTTACCGTACGCATATTATAAGGTTATTCCGAATGTGATCTTCTACGATTTGTTTTATCCAATTACAATCGTGCGTGGACTACTTGGCTATGTTGGGTTTAAGGATTTCGTTTTAATTATTCTAGGCTGGATGTTGTTGATCTATCTAATCTTCAGTTCATATTCATTATTTCAAGTTTATAAATGGATAACAACCGGTAATACGTCATACGAACTAAACAACAATATTGACATATATGACTCGAGAAATTTGTCCGGAAGAGTACGTGCTGTATACGGGCATTACTGGCTGTGGAACTTCATACTGCCAATGCATTTTATATTCGAACCCGTTGATGACCCTATCAGATGGCGGAGCTTCCGCAGAGATGGTGCCTATTTCCTTTCATAATTGTTGATTAAACTGCCATCGGTATTCAAAGAAGTTGGACTGGTAATCCAGGGAACGCAGATTCGATCCCCCGTCTGACCATAATAAAATTAACAGACTTTCAGATGGGACGTTAAACCGATGTCTCGTGTCGGTGCTTTACACCATGCACGTAAAAGAACCAGAGGAGACTCTGGAATGGTCTCTGTCTGTATCATGCACTATCCTCCAAAAATCTAAAATGACTAATCTCTTCAGGAGGCGTCGCTCATATGGACAACCGGTAGCGACGATAAATAGGCGTAAAACACACTCAAAGAAGTGTGAAATGGACATTAAGTGTCACCTTGCCTTTTCCGTCCATTGAAGAAGTACTGCTTAAAATGACGTTCAATCTCTATATACAGCAATGTTGCGAAATTTAGCCACAATTGATAGTGTGTCCAGTTTATATGACACATTGGATTGCCAGACACCAGCGCTATGGCCCTTAGGTCGTCGGTTGAAAGCCATACTTGTCATTAAAGGCGTATGTTGATTTGTTGCTAAGTAAATCGATGATACATTTGTATTGTTGATTTGTTGCTAAGTAATTCAATGATACATATGTATTGTTTTCTGATGCATATTCGATATATTAATTAAAACCTTAAATGGTAAAAGTTTTATAAAAGAACAAGTTTTTATAAAAGCTACTTTTAGCTTCCTACTTGATCCTTTGAATTATGTATTTATGTCATTTATGTTGTGTAATAAATAGTTTAAACCAAACTTTTAACGATTGAGTGGGTCTCCCTTTACTTTTAATTATTTCCCCTTTTTCTGAATCCTGCCAACATTGTGCATATACACTCTCTGTAACAAGCTAAATCAGCGACATTAGTTTATACACATTTATGATAGCTCAATTGCGAAACAAGTTCTTATAACTTATATTAATCACTCTCGAGACCTCATTCCTGATGGAATCCATCGCCACGAGGGAGAGAGGAGGCAACGTGGAAATTGTGTTGAACCTAGGAAATTAGACCTGAAGCGAACGCGCATCCACTGCGCTATCACGACATCCACATCAGCACACTAAGGTGATATTAAGTTTCATAAAATTGCGGCAATTTGTTACCGAGACCAAGGGCAATAACTTTGGTGTTAACTGACGGATGCATGGACGGACGGCACCATAACAGTATCTGTCGCTCAAATGGCTGGCGCTACAAACAATTACCGAACTTCTGTAGTAAGTTCATGAGCAATATAATCATAAACATATTTTCAATGTGTTCCATGCATGTCCTACTTGTTACTTGTGAATAAGACTTTAAAAGTCAGTCATTGGTGGTGAACAAGTCAGTAATAGGTGGTGAACAAGTCAGTCATAGGTGGTGAACAAGTCAGTCATAGGTGGTGAACAAGTCAGTCATTGGTGGTGAACAAGTCAGTAATAGGTGGTGAACAAGTCAGTCATAGGTGGTGAACAAGTCAGTTATAGGTGGTGAACAAGTCAGTTATAGGTGGTGAACAAGTCAGTCATAGGTGGTGAACAAGTCAGTCATAGATGGTGAACAAGTCAGTCATGGGTGGTGAACAAGTCAGTCATGGGTGGTGAACAAGTCAGTCATAGGTGGTGAACAAGTCAGTTATAGGTGGTGAACAAGTCAGTCATAGGTGGTGAACAAGTCAGTTATAGGTGGTGAACAAGTCAGTTATAGATGGTGAACAAGTCAGTCATGGATGGTGAACAAGTCAGTCATAGGTGGTGAACAAGTCAGTTATAGGTGGTGAACAAGTCAGTTATAGGTGGTGAACAAGTCAGTTATAGGTGGTGAACAAGTCAGTTATAGGTGGTGAACAAGTCAGTTATAGGTGGTGAACAAGTCAGTCATAGGTGGTGAACAAGTCAGTCATGGGTGGTGAACAAGTCAGTTATAGGTGGTGAACAAGTCAGTCATGGGTGGTGAACAAGTCAGTTATAGGTGGTGAACAAGTCAGTTATAGGTGGTGAACAAGTCAGTTATAGGTGGTGAACAAGTCAGTTATGGATGGTGAACAAGTCAGTCATGGATGGTGAACAAGTCAGTCATAGGTGGTGAACAAGTCAGTTATAGGTGGTGAACAAGTCATATGTGTCAGTTATAGGTGGTGAACAAGTCATATGGTGAACAAGTCAGTTATAGATGGTGAACAAGTCAGTTATAGATGGTGAACAAGTCAGTTATAGATGGTGAACAAGTCAGTTATAGGTGGTGAACAAGTCAGTTATAGGTGGTGAACAAGTCAGTCATAGATGGTGAACAAGTCAGTTATAGGTGGTGAACAAGTCAGTCATGGATGGTGAACAAGTCAGTCATAGATGGTGAACAAGTCAGTCATGGATGGTGAACAAGTCAGTCATAGATGGTGAACAAGTCAGTTATAGGTGGTGAACAAGTCAGTCATAGATGGTGAACAAGTCAGTCATGGGTGGTGAACAAGTCAGTCATGGATGGTGAACAAGTCAGTCATGGATGGTGAACAAGTCAGTTATAGGTGGTGAACAAGTCAGTTATAGATGGTGAACAAGTCAGTCATGGATGGTGAACAAGTCAGTTATAGGTGGTGAACAAGTCAGTCATGGGTGGTGAACAAGTCAGTTATAGATGGTGAACAAGTCAGTTATAGGTGGTGAACAAGTCAGTTATAGGTGGTGAACAAGTCAGTCATGGGTGGTGAACAAGTCAGTTATAGGTGGTGAACAAGTCAGTTATAGGTGGTGAACAAGTCAGTTATAGGTGGTGAACAAGTCAGTTATAGGTGGTGAACAAGTCAGTCATTGGTGAACAAGTCAGTTATAGGTGGTGAACAAGTCAGTTATAGGTGGTGAACAAGTCAGTTATAGGTGGTGAACAAGTCAGTTATAGATGGTGAACAAGTCAGTTATAGATGGTGAACAAGTCAGTTATAGGTGGTGAACAAGTCAGTCATTGGTGAACAAGTCAGTTATAGATGGTGAACAAGTCAGTTATAGGTGGTGAACAAGTCAGTCATAGATGGTGAACAAGTCAGTTATAGGTGGTGAACAAGTCAGTTATAGGTGGTGAACAAGTCAGTTATAGGTGGTGAACAAGTCAGTTATAGATGGTGAACAAGTCAGTTATAGGTGGTGAACAAGTCAGTTATAGGTGGTGAACAAGTCAGTTATAGATGGTGAACAAGTCAGTTATAGATGGTGAACAAGTCAGTTATAGATGGTGAACAAGTCAGTTATAGGTGGTGAACAAGTCAGTTATAGATGGTGAACAAGTCAGTTATAGATGGTGAACAAGTCAGTTATAGGTGGTGAACAAGTCAGTTATAGGTGGTGAACAAGTCAGTATAGGTGGTGAACAAGTCAGTTATAGGTGGTGAACAAGTCAGTTATAGGTGGTGAACAAGTCAGTCATGGATGGTGAACAAGTCAGTCATAGATGGTGAACAAGTCAGTTATAGGTGGTGAACAAGTCAGTTATAGATGGTGAACAAGTCAGTCATAGATGGTGAACAAGTCAGTTATAGGTGGTGAACAAGTCAGTTATAGGTGGTGAACAAGTCAGTCATGGGTGAACAGTCAGTTATAGGTGGTGAACAAGTCAGTTATAGGTGGTGAACAAGTCAGTTATAGGTGGTGAACAAGTCAGTTATAGGTGGTGAACAAGTCAGTTATAGGTGGTGAACAAGTCAGTTATAGGTGGTGAACAAGTCAGTTATAGGTGGTGAACAAGTCAGTCATGGATGGTGAACAAGTCAGTTATAGATGGTGAACAAGTCAGTTATAGGTGGTGAACAAGTCAGTTATAGATGGTGAACAAGTCAGTTATAGATGGTGAACAAGTCAGTTATAGGTGGTGAACAAGTCAGTTATAGATGGTGAACAAGTCAGTTATAGATGGTGAACAAGTCAGTTATAGATGGTGAACAAGTCAGTCATAGATGGTGAACAAGTCAGTCATAGGTGGTGAACAAGTCAGTTATAGATGGTGAACAAGTCAGTCATAGGTGGTGAACAAGTCAGTTATAGGTGGTGAACAAGTCAGTCATAGGTGGTGAACAAGTCAGTCATGGGTGGTGAACAAGTCAGTTATAGATGGTGAACAAGTCAGTTATAGGTGGTGAACAAGTCAGTCATGGTGGTGAACAAGTCAGTTATAGTGGTGAACAAGTCAGTTATAGATGGTGAACAAGTCAGTCATAGATGGTGAACAAGTCAGTTATAGATGGTGAACAAGTCAGTTATAGATGGTGAACAAGTCAGTCATAGGTGGTGAA
The DNA here is from genome assembly GCA_014843695.1 of Archivesica marissinica. NCBI lineage: Eukaryota > Metazoa > Mollusca > Bivalvia > Venerida > Vesicomyidae > Archivesica > Archivesica marissinica. The sequence continues at coordinate 5,213,425 of CM026402.1, read as the reverse complement.
CAAGTCAGTTATAGATGGTGAACAAGTCAGTTATAGATGGTGAACAAGTCAGTTATAGATGGTGAACAAGTCAGTTATAGGTGGTGAACAAGTCAGTCATGGGTGGTGAACAAGTCAGTTATAGGTGGTGAACAAGTCAGTTATAGGTGGTGAACAAGTCAGTTATAGGTGGTGAACAAGTCAGTTATAGGTGGTGAACAAGTCATATTGGTGAACAGTCAGTTATAGGTGGTGAACAAGTCAGTTATAGGTGGTGAACAAGTCAGTTATAGGTGGTGAACAAGTCAGTTATAGATGGTGAACAAGTCAGTCATAGATGGTGAACAAGTCAGTTATAGGTGGTGAACAAGTCAGTTATAGGTGGTGAACAAGTCAGTCATAGATGGTGAACAAGTCAGTTATAGGTGGTGAACAAGTCAGTTATAGGTGGTGAACAAGTCAGTTATAGGTGGTGAACAAGTCAGTTATAGATGGTGAACAAGTCAGTTATAGGTGGTGAACAAGTCAGTTATAGGTGGTGAACAAGTCAGTTATAGATGGTGAACAAGTCAGTTATGGATGGTGAACAAGTCAGTCATAGATGGTGAACAAGTCAGTTATAGGTGGTGAACAAGTCAGTTATAGATGGTGAACAAGTCAGTTATAGATGGTGAACAAGTCAGTTATAGGTGGTGAACAAGTCAGTTATAGGTGGTGAACAAGTCAGTTATAGGTGGTGAACAAGTCAGTTATAGGTGGTGAACAAGTCAGTTATAGGTGGTGAACAAGTCAGTTATAGATGGTGAACAAGTCAGTTATAGATGGTGAACAAGTCAGTTATAGATGGTGAACAAGTCAGTTATAGATGGTGAACAAGTCAGTTATAGGTGGTGAACAAGAGTTATGATGGTGAACAAGTCAGTCATAGGTGGTGAACAAGTCAGTTATAGGTGGTGAACAAGTCAGTCATAGATGGTGAACAAGTCAGTCATGGATGGTGAACAAGTCAGTTATAGATGGTGAACAAGTCAGTTATAGGTGGTGAACAAGTCAGTCATAGATGGTGAACAAGTCAGTCATAGGTGGTGAACAAGTCAGTTATAGATGGTGAACAAGTCAGTCATGGATGGTGAACAAGTCAGTTATAGGTGGTGAACAAGTCAGTTATAGATGGTGAACAAGTCAGTCATAGATGGTGAACAAGTCAGTTATAGGTGGTGAACAAGTCAGTCATGGGTGGTGAACAAGTCAGTTATAGATGGTGAACAAGTCAGTTATAGGTGGTGAACAAGTCATATGGTGAACAGTCAGTTATAGGTGGTGAACAAGTCAGTTATAGGTGGTGAACAAGTCAGTTATAGGTGGTGAACAAGTCAGTTATAGATGGTGAACAAGTCAGTCATAGATGGTGAACAAGTCAGTTATAGGTGGTGAACAAGTCAGTATTGGTGAACAAGTCAGTTATAGATGGTGAACAAGTCAGTTATAGGTGGTGAACAAGTCAGTCATAGATGGTGAACAAGTCAGTTATAGGTGGTGAACAAGTCAGTTATAGGTGGTGAACAAGTCAGTTATAGGTGGTGAACAAGTCAGTTATAGATGGTGAACAAGTCAGTTATAGGTGGTGAACAAGTCAGTTATAGGTGGTGAACAAGTCAGTTATAGATGGTGAACAAGTCAGTTATAGATGGTGAACAAGTCAGTCATAGATGGTGAACAAGTCAGTTATAGGTGGTGAACAAGTCAGTTATAGATGGTGAACAAGTCAGTTATAGATGGTGAACAAGTCAGTTATAGGTGGTGAACAAGTCAGTTATAGGTGGTGAACAAGTCAGTTATAGGTGGTGAACAAGTCAGTTATAGGTGGTGAACAAGTCAGTTATAGGTGGTGAACAAGTCAGTCATAGATGGTGAACAAGTCAGTTATAGGTGGTGAACAAGTCAGTATTGGTGAACAAGTCAGTTATAGATGGTGAACAAGTCAGTTATAGGTGGTGAACAAGTCAGTTATAGATGGTGAACAAGTCAGTTATAGGTGGTGAACAAGTCAGTTATAGGTGGTGAACAAGTCAGTTATAGATGGTGAACAAGTCAGTTATAGGTGGTGAACAAGTCAGTTATAGGTGGTGAACAAGTCAGTTATAGATGGTGAACAAGTCAGTTATAGATGGTGAACAAGTCAGTTATAGATGGTGAACAAGTCAGTTATAGGTGGTGAACAAGTCAGTTATAGATGGTGAACAAGTCAGTTATAGATGGTGAACAAGTCAGTTATAGGTGGTGAACAAGTCAGTATAGTGGTGAACAAGTCAGTTATAGGTGGTGAACAAGTCAGTTATAGGATGGTGAACAAGTCAGTATAAGTCATATAGATGGTGAACAAGTCAGTCATAGATGGTGAACAAGTCAGTTATAGGTGGTGAACAAGTCAGTTATAGGTGGTGAACAAGTCAGTTATAGATGGTGAACAAGTCAGTCATGTATAGGTGGTGAACAAGTCAGTTATAGGTGGTGAACAAGTCAGTTATAGGTGGTGAACAAGTCAGTTATAGGTGGTGAACAAGTCAGTTATAGATGGTGAACAAGTCAGTTATAGGTGGTGAACAAGTCAGTTATAGGTGGTGAACAAGTCAGTCATAGATGGTGAACAAGTCAGTTATAGATGGTGAACAAGTCAGTTATAGGTGGTGAACAAGTCAGTTATAGGAGGTGAACAAGTCAGTTATAGATGGTGAACAAGTCAGTTATAGGTGGTGAACAAGTCAGTTATAGATGGTGAACAAGTCAGTCATATGTGGTGAGCAAGTCAGTCATGGGTGGTGAACAAGTCAGTCATGGGTGGTGAACACGTCAGTTATAGGTGGTGAACAAGTCAGTTATAGGTGGTGAACAAGTCAGTCATGGATGGTGAACAAGTCAGTTATAGGTGGTGAACAAGTCAGTTATAGGTGGTGAACAAGTCAGTCATGGGTGAACAAGTCAGTTATAGATGGTGAACAAGTCAGTTATAGATGGTGAACAAGTCAGTTATAGATGGTGAACAAGTCAGTTATAGGTGGTGAACAAGTCAGTTATAGATGGTGAACAAGTCAGTCATAGATGGTGAACAAGTCAGTTATAGGTGGTGAACAAGTCAGTTATAGGTGGTGAACAAGTCAGTTATAGGTGGTGAACAAGTCAGTTATAGATGGTGAACAAGTCAGTTATAGGTGGTGAACAAGTCAGTTATAGATGGTGAACAAGTCAGTTATAGATGGTGAACAAGTCAGTTATAGGTGGTGAACAAGTCAGTCATAGATGGTGAACAAGTCAGTTATAGATGGTGAACAAGTCAGTTATAGATGGTGAACAAGTCAGTTATAGATGGTGAACAAGT
>CM026402.1:5176482-5209070 GCA_014843695.1 Archivesica marissinica | reverse complement strand
TAGTCAAATAGATAGATAGATAGATAGATAGTCAAATAGATAGATAGATAGATAGAAAGATAGATAGATAGATAGATAGGATAGATAGATAGATAGATAGATAGATAGATAGATAGATAATAGATAGATAGATAGATAGATAGATAGATAGATAGATAGATAGATAGATAGATAGCAAATAGATAGATAGATAGATAGATAGCAAATAGATATATAGATATATAGATATATAGATAGATAGATATATAGCAAATAGATAGATAGATAGATAGACAAACAGACAGACAGACAGACAGACAGACAGACAGACAGACAGACATACAGACAGACAGACAGACAGACAGACAGACAGACAGACAGACAGACATACAGACAGACAATACAGACAGACAGATAGATAGATATAGATATATATATATAGATAGACATATATAGATAGAGAGTAGACTATATGATAGATGATACGATAATAGATAGATAGATAGATAAGATAGATAGATAGATAGATAGTATTTCATGTTCAACATATATACGTTGTTTTCTACATCCTCTGTTGTTTCACGCATGCGCGCTGTGCGTGTTTACAATTCGTGTGTTGATAAACAAATTCGCGTATACGACGGTTTAAATTTATTGGAATTTTATCGTTTCTGAGCGACTATTTCGATTTTTGTAAACACACACACATTAGTATTTAGATTTTACCCAAAACATCCTTTATTACGATGTAATGCTGCTTTAATGGATCGGGATAATTTTATTTTAACGGTACCTGGTGTAATCCAAATACAGGTAAATCAGGAATATTATCCGATAATTGACGTTAATTTGTATATTTTCGTATTCTTCAATTTAAATGCGTTGATTTATTTTGTAACCGATTCGTGGTCTAATGGATAGATTAGCTGGGTTGCAATCTTAATGCAATTTCTTGCACTGGTTGGCCAAGGGTGGAACGTTCCACCATTTAAGAAATACAGATATATACCAATTGCTTAATTGTTCAAAATGGAATTTCTTGCACTGGTTTGTCAAGGGTGGAACGTTCCTCCCTTTCTATAGATAGCTGTTTTATGTGATATTTAGTGTGGAAAATAGTGCATTTATGTTCACTCTCTAGCCTAATTGCGAAATAAATGAGCTAATTTAGCCTAACTATTTGTTGTGTCTTAAATACTACCCCTCACTTTGTAGAGTCTTTATTAGGCTTCCTGCAAAAATTACATGTATTATGTGGCATCAATAGGCCGATCTGCTATTTTACTTCACGCTGGCAATACAAGAGTATGCTATCGTGTACCTCAAAAAGCCCCCGCTCAGCCCGTTTCTCTTCATATGAAAACGTTTGCTGATTCTTACGGAGGTGGGTGCACCAAGTACTGGTTAACCGCTGGATACTGCCCAGGAAAGGTGTTGTTAAACTGTCCGTCGTTCAAATGGGCAATCGGTCCCAGACACATTTCATAGAATAATATACCCCGCCGCAGAAACATTTCATAGAATAATATACCCCGCCCCAGAAACATTTCATAGAATAATATACCCCGCCCCAGAAACATTTCATAGAATAATATACCCCGCCCCAGAAACATTTCATAGAATAATATACCCCGCCCCAGAAACATTTCATAGAATAATATACCCCGCCCCAGAAACATTTCATAGAATTATATACCCCGCCCCAGACACATTTCATATAATTATATACCCCGCCCCAGACACATTACATATACTTATATACTCCGTCCCAGACACATTACATAGAATTATATACCCCGTCCCAGACACATTGTGTAGAATTATATACCCCGCCCCAGGCACATTTCATAGAATTATATACGCCGCCCCAGACACATTTCATCGAATGCAGATGTATACATGTCATATAATTATAAATAACTATTCACGCATTGAAACCAGGAAGTTAACTGTATACCAATGTCCAAGATATTCTGAAAATAGGACATCATTTGTCATCCCATACGACGTGGCCCACCGATAGCTATTGTCCGTGGCCACGATGACACACTGTTCAAATTCCGTGTGGCATACAAGTCGTAAGGCCTTCAAATGAATTGTAGTAGGGTGGGGGCTAAACCGAAACCGAAAGTGAAACCGAATGCAATGTTTGCTAGTTTTGTGATATTAGCTTGTACATATTATGTCAATGGCGAACCATATTCCCACGAGTTATATTTCGTTAAACCAGATCTGACCTAATAATTATACAAGCGTTTGAAATATATTGAATTATTATACAATGTCAATTTTCCTGTTTAACATAAGAAGGAAACCGAACGTACAATGTATATATATATATAAATAACATTGAGAATTATACAAGGTATCTTCCTATTTTGACAATCGTGTAATTAAAACATTATTATTAATAACTTTCCACTTATCTGTTGCTATGATCGAGAAAAACCCGGTCCACCAACATTTGCCATGAGAACTTACCGAGAGACACCATATCCGAAACACAAATCGTGCAAATAACAAGGAAGTACAGTGTGTATTAACCATGTAGGTATTAAAGCAGCACTATGTCGTATGAAATAAAAGATATTTGAAAAATTCAAATTTTACGTATGGGTAGCAATGCTGCTACACATTCTAACATTATACTGTGTATGCTTATGTTCATTTGGTAAACAGTGTTTTTTTGCGATAAAACAAACTCGAAACCGAAAGTAGGACTTTCCGAGTCGGTCGGTCGCGCACTTGTTTACAACCGGAACGCAATACAAGAGGATGTTATCGTGTACCTCAACAAGCCCCTGCTCAGCCCGTTTCTCTTCATATGAACAGTTTGCAGATTCTTACGGAGGTGGGTGCACCAAGTACTGGTTAACCGCTGGAGCCTGCCCAGGAAATGTGTTGTTAGGTAAACTGCCCGTCGCTCTAATGGGAAACCGGTAACGACGTTAAATAAACTTAAATAAAAAAACACCTCAAAACGGATTGTCTTTTGATAGTTGGCTATACAATGGGAGAGGGCAGTGGAAACAAAACTGTCGGCCTATTAAGAAACGTCTACAGTCAAACTTGTGTTAGTGGTTACCTCCATTAATCAGCCAACCTTTATTAAGCAATCAGTTTCCAGATTCCCAATATGATGTTTATATTATACATGTGCCCTCTATTAAGCAGCCACTTTCTGTGATGTCCATGGCTGGCTGTTTAAGACAGGTTTCACTGTATATTATTGATATGGTATTTGATCCAAAAGCATCATGCTCTGTGGAGATTTACAATGCGAGTTGTTTGCGTGTCGAAACAAGATACACAGACAATGAATACTGAATGAAGGTTGAATAAACGTGTAGACCATAGAGTCACGATTCATAAAACGTTCTTGTTGATTGGGTGCAGCACAGGACCTTGAAAAAGCTATACAAATCATAACATGTATGAAGTTCAATTGTGTTTTACAAAAACCTGGATTCTTGATTTCAGCAGAAGAGCTTCATAAAGTGGTATCCTTCAAACGTCCTAGTGCAGAGACATGTCAAGATAATCTGAATATATATCTCCTTCTAAATGCCAATGTTCTTAATTGCGACTTTTACCCCTCCTAACTGAAACCGTTACCTCCTCCTAACTGGGACCGTTACCTCCTCCTAACTGGAACCGTTACCTCCTCCTAACTGGAACCGTTACCTCCTCCTAACTGGAACCGTTACCTCCTCCTAACTGGGACTGTCATCTCCTCCTAACTGGGACCGTCATCTCCTCCTAACTGGGAAAGTCATCTCCTCCTAACTGAAACCGTTACCTCCTCCTAACTGGGGCCGTCATCTCCTCCTAACTGGGAACGTCATCTCCTCCTAACTGGGACCGTTACCTCCTCCTAACTGGGACCGTCATCTCCTCCTAATTGGGGCCGTTACCTTCTCCTAATTGGGGCCGTTACCTCCTCCTAATTGGGGCCGTTACCTCCTCCTAATTGGGGCCGTTACCTCCTCCTAACTGGGACCGTTACCTCCTCCTAACTGGGGCCGTCATCTCCTCATAATTGGGGCCGTTACCTCCTACTAATTGATACTTTTATCCCCCACTAACTGGGGCCGTTACCTCCTCCTAATTGGGGCCGTTACCTCCTCCTAATTGGGACCGTTACCTTCTCCTAATTGGGACCGTTACCTCCTCCTAATTGGGACCGTCATCTCCTCCTAACTGGGGCCGTCATCTCTTCCTAATTGATACTTTTATCCCCCACTAACTGGGACCTACTGGGGCCGTCATCTCCTCCTAATTGGGGCCGTTACCTCCTCCTAATTGGGACCGTTACCTCCTCCTAATTGGGGCCGTTACTTCCTCCTAATTGGGACCGTTACCTCCTCATAATTGGGGCCGTTACTTCCTCCTAATTGGGACCGTTACCTCCTTCTAATTGGGACCGTTACTTCCTCCTAATTGGGACCGTTACTTCCTCCTAATTGAGACCGTTACCTCCTCCTAATTGGGACCGTTAGGACCGTTACCTCCTCCTAATTGGGACCGTTACCTCCTCCTAATTGATTATGTGCGGGGGATTATGTGCGGGGTGTATGTGCGGGGTGTATGTGCGGGTGATTATGTGCGGGGTGTATGTGCGGGTGATTATGTGCGGGGTGTATGTGCGGGGTGTATGTGCGGGTGTATGTGCGGGGGATTATGTGCGGGGGACTATGTGCGGGGACTATGTGCGGGGTGTATGTGCGGGGGATTATGTACTGAGATTATGTGCGGGGGACTATGTGCGGGGGGTTATGTGCCGGTTGTTTATGTCTGTATACCATTCTGTGAGTAGCCGTGCTCTATCCTCTCCAGCGTTACAGGGTTTCAGTGTCCCGTGGTATTACCAAATTACCTCCACAACCATAACTACATGGCGTAGTAAAATCAATATTTGAAATCATCATAGATAACGATTACTTTACAGCTTTATAGTTCAGCCGGCATATTTTGTCACCGAATATTTGGCTTGTATCAATACGTGTGAATGGTAGTATTTTGTGGGTTAAGATGGTCCGCCATTTAAGCAGTTACATAAGTTTAAACTTTATTTATCTTACAACGATTGCGAAACAAGTCCAAACATCTTATATTAACCACTCTCGTTGGCGCGGATGAAAGCGTAAATGTGATCATTCGTGTGGGAGGAAACCGGAGTACCAGGAGAAAACCCACCTGTCCGATCTGACGACCACCGTACCATCTCACATACTTCCCAGTACGAGGATCGAACCCGGGTCGCATTGGTGAAAAGCGAGCGCGCTAACAACCGCGCTAATCGGTGAGCCATATAGCAGTTACGTATAGTATTTGTTAACGATCTACGTTCACGTGTATTACTTACTGGACTAGCACAGACAATGACGAACTCGTGCATAGTAAAGGTTATTGCCAATGATAAAAATAATCTTTAGTTTAAATTCCATTTTCTCAAGATGCATATCTGCAACAACATAAGATATTCAGCATATATCACATACATATACGTACATCACTTTATGTTTTACGTTTATTTATCGTCGCTATCGGTTGCCCATATGAGCGACGCATACTGAAGAGATTAGTCATTTTAGATGTTTGGAGGATAGTACAATGATACAGACAGAGACCCATTCCAGAGTCTCCTCTGGTTCTTTTACGTGCACGATGTACAGCACCGACACGAGACCTCGGCACATACATCACATTGATACATGGCGCTTACATATACCAAGTCAAGCATGCCTGCAGTACCGTAGCCGAGGCAATCTAGGGTGGGGTCCGGGGGGCATGTTCCCCTTTAAAAGTAGTGGGGTATAGAAGCGATTTCCTGCGTTTTCTGATTTAATGAGTTCAGACGTATAATTATGTACTGACCTTTCAACTCTCTAGCAATCAACATTGTATACAGCAAAGGGATATTTTTTTCATTTTATTTATTTAATTGTTCATATTTCTTTTTGCTTTGGATATTTTAACCGAGGCTGTGTACCTCAGTGAGGCTACGGGCTTGGTCTGGAATAATTACCATATGCAGTACATAGAACACGGAGTCCACACAGTAGGTAGATGTGTTCTGATATAGTATACTTATATACAAACATGCGGGTTATATATATATATATACTACTGGTATGGACAGGTAACGGACGCTTGGACTGATATGCAACATACATAAGGTGGGTGCGTTTTCCTTCAAATGATCAACTGTAATACTGTATTATTTTATATGCATGTCTTTCCGTCTGCAAGACGTTTCGTCAATTACGATATTTTGTTGAATATTTTCAAAACGAAAATAATGACATTCAGCGAAACATGGTTTCATTCTACTTTGACATTCAGCGAAACATTTGTTCATTCTACTGTGACATTCAGTGAAACTCGGTTTCATTCTGCTTTGACATTCAGCGAAACTCGGTTTCATTCGACTTTGAAATTCAGCGAAACATTTGTTCATTCTACTGTGACATTCAGCGAAACATGGTTTCATTCTACTTTGACATTCAGCGAAACATGTGTTCATTCTACTGTGACATTCAGCGAAACTCGGTTTCATTCTACTTTGACATTCAGCGAAACATGGTTTCATTTCATTCTACTTTTTCCATTTCTTCGTCTTCATTTTCTACTTTTAATGTTTAACTTCTGTTTTTGCTTATTTTTATATTTGCTCTGCTACATCTTTACCTCTTGTATGTTATGCTTCATCGTCTGTATCTTCTACTTCATCATATATGTATTATAGCTTGTCTGCTGTATCTTCTACTTCATATTCTGCACCTTCTACTTTTTTCTCCTGTAAATTCTACTTACTCTTCGATATATTCTACTTCATCTTCTGTGTCTTCTACTTTGGTGTATTTTCTTCTTCATCATCTATATCTCTTACTCAATCTTATGCATCTTCTACTTCGTCTTCTGTATTTCCTACTCCATCTTCTGTATTTCCTACTTCATCTTCTGTATTTCCTACTTCATCTTCTGTATTTCATCTTCTGTATTTCCTACTCAATCTTCTGTATTTCCTACTCCATCTTCTGCATCTACTACTTCATCTTCTGTATTTCCTACTCCATCTTCTGTATTTCCTACTCCATCTTCTGTATTTCCTACTCCATCTTCTATATTTCCTACTTCATCTTCTGTATTTCCTACTTCATCTTCTGTATTTCCTACTTCATCTTCTGTATTTCCTACTTCATCTTCTGTATTTCCTACTTCATCTTCTGTATTTCCTACTTCATCTTCTGTATTTCCTACTCCATCTTCTGTATTTCCTACTCCATCTTCTGTATTTCCTACTCCATCTTCTGTATTTCATACTCCATCTTCTATATTTCCTACTCCATCTTCTGTATTTCCTACTCCATCTTCTGTATTTCCTACTTCATCTTCTGTATTTCCTACTTCATCTTCTGTATCTCCTACTTCATCTTCTGTATTTCCTACTCCATCTTCTGTATTTCCTACTCCATCTTCTGTATTTCCTACTTCATCTTCTGTATTTCCTACTCCATCTTCTGTATTTCCTACTTCATCTTCTGTATGTCCTACTTCATCTTCTGTATTTCCTACTTCATCTTCTGTATTTCCTACTTCATCTTCTGTATTTCCTACTCCATCTTCTGTATTTCCTACTTCATCTTCTGTATTTCCTACTTCATCTTCTGTATTTCCTACTTCATCTTCTGTATTTCCTACTTCATCTTCTGTATTTCCTACTCCATCTTCTGTATTTCCTACTTCATCTTCTGTATTTCCTACTCCATCTTCTGTATTTCCTACTCCATCTTCTGTATTTCCTACTTCATCTTCTGTATTTCCTACTCCATCTTCTGTATTTCCTACTTCATCTTCTGTATTTCCTACTTCATCTTCTGTATTTCCTACTCCATCTTCTGTATTTCCTACTCCATCTTCTGTATTTCCTACTCCATCTTCTGTATTTCCTACTCCATCTTCTGTATTTCCTACTCCATCTTCTGTATTTCCTACTTCATCTTCTGTATTTCCTACTTCATCTTCTGTATTTCATACATTTCATACTTCATCTTCTGTATTTCCTACTCCATCTTCTGTACGTCCTACCATCTTCTGTATTTCCTACTTCATCTTCTGTATTTCCTACTCCATCTTCTGTATTTCCTACTTCATCTTCTGTATTTCCTACTCCATCTTCTGTATTTCCTACTCATCTTCTGTATTTCCTACTCATCTTCTGTATTTCCTACTCCATCTTCTGTATTTCCTACTCCATCTTCTGTATTTCCTACTCCATCTTCTGTATTTCCTACTCCATCTTCTGTATTTCCTACTTCATCTTCTGTATTTCCTACTTCATCTTCTGTATTTCCTACTCCATCTTCTGTATTTCCTACTCCATCTTCTGCATCTACTACTTCATCTTCTGTATTTCCTATTTCATCTTCTGTATTTCCTACTCCATCTTCTGTATTTCCTACTCCATCTTCTGTATTTCCTACTTCATCTTCTGTATTTCCTACTCCATCTTCTGTATTTCCTACTCCATCTTCTGTAGTTCCTACTTCATCTTCTGTATTTCCTACTCCATCTTCTGTATTTCCTACTTCATCTTCTGTATTTCCTACTCCATCTTCTGTATTTCCTACTCCATCTTCTGTATTTCCTACTTCATCTTCTGTATTTCCTACTCCATCTTCTGTATTTCCTACTCCATCTTCTGTATTTCCTACTTCATCTTCTGTATTTCCTACTTCATCTTCTGTATTTCCTACTCCATCTTCTGTATTTCCTACTTCATCTTCTGTATTTCCTACTCCATCTTCTGTATTTCCTACTTCATCTTCTGTATTTCCTACTTCATCTTCTGTATTTCCTACTCCATCTTCTGTATTTCCTACTCCATCTTCTGTATTTCCTACTTCATCTTCTGTATTTCCTACTTCATCTTCTGTATTTCATACATTTCATACTTCATCTTCTGTATTTCCTACTCCATCTTCTGTACGTCCTACTCCATCTTCTGTATTTCCTACTTCATCTTCTGTATTTCCTACTCCATCTTCTGTATTTCCTACTTCATCTTCTGTATTTCCTACTCCATCTTCTGTATTTCCTACTCCATCTTCTGTATTTCCTACTTCATCTTCTGTATTTCCTACTTCATCTTCTGTATTTCATACATTTCATACTTCATCTTCTGTATTTCCTACTCCATCTTCTGTACGTCCTACTCCATCTTCTGTATTTCCTACTTATCTTCTGTATTTCCTACTTCATCTTCTGTATTTCCTACTCCATCTTCTGTATTTCCTACTCCATCTTCTGTATTTCCTACTCCATCTTCTGTATTTCCTACTCCATCTTCTGTATTTCCTACTTCATCTTCTGTATTTCCTACTCATTTCTGTATTTCCTACTCATCTTCTGTATTTCCTACTCCATCTTCTGTATTTCCTACTCCATCTTCTGTATTTCCTACTCCATCTTCTGTATTTCCTACTCCATCTTCTGTATTTCCTACTCCATCTTCTGTTTCCTACTCCATCTCTGTATTTCCTACTCCATCTTCTGTATTTCCTACTCCATCTTCTGTATTTCCTACTTCATCTTCTGTATTTCCTACTTCATCTCTGTATTCCACCCTTCTGTATTTCCTACTCCATCTTCTGTATTTCCTACTCCATCTTCTGTATTTCCTACTTCATCTTCTGTATTTCCTACTCCATCTTCTGTATTTCCTACTCCATCTTCTGTATTTCCTACTCCATCTTCTGTATTTCCTACTCCATCTTCTGTATTTCCTACTTCATCTTCTGTATTTCCTACTTCATCTTCTGTATTTCCTACTCCATCTTCTGTATTTCCTACTTCATCTTCTGTATTTCCTACTCCATCTTCTGTATTTCCTACTCCATCTTCTATATTTCCTACTCCATCTTCTGTATTTCCTACTCCATCTTCTGTATTTCCTACTTCATCTTCTGTATTTCCTACTCCATCTTCTGTATTTCCTACTCCATCTTCTGTATTTCCTACTCCATCTTCTGTATTTCCTACTTCATATTCTGTATTTCCTACTTCATATTCTGTATTTCCTACTCCATCTTCTGTATGTCCTACTCCATCTTCTGCATGTCCTACTCCATCTTCTGTAGTGCCTACTTCTTCTGTATCTTCTACTTCGTCTTCTGCATCTCCTACTTCAACTTCTGTATCAATTACTTAGTTTTCTGTATAGTCTGCCACGTCCTCTACACCTCCATCTTCATGCTATGTACATTCTACGTCAGCTTCTATATCTCGTGTTCGTCTTCTTCGTTAGTGATAATGGATAACAGTTAATACTGAATGTACTGTAATAGTCATGAGCGGGTAAGAGTAAAGTAATGTACATATAAACTCCCACAGAGTCCACTCATAAATACTTACCCTTGTGAACAAGGATATGCACTTTTGGCGATATTCTTTCATAAATCTAACTCCACAAACATTATATGCACCATGGGCGTACCGGTATTAGGTCATCTAAAGCTTTTCGGTGAATAGCTTCTAGTCAGTCTCTTTTACAGCAGGTGAAATATTATTACCAATTCTAACACGACACATCTAATAACATACATACTTGTAGAGTAAAATCTACCTTGGGTTATTCTGCGATATACCTACCTTGAACTATGCTGCGCACCGTGTTTTGGCTATTCCATTTATACAATGCGTGTTTTATGAATGAAAGTCACGTGATGTTTGTAAATACAACCGTGGGAATTCGCGGAAGTGAGCTATTTTAAAATCTCTTGTCCGTCTTGTTTTTCTGTTAACCCATTTCATTCTGGATATATTTAAAGGCTTTTGCAAACAACATAGATCCAAATCAGCCACAGCGTGACGCTGCGTGCTGATCAGTATCTATGTTGTTTGCTGCATAGTCAAGTGTCTTAGCAAGATCATCTGAATAGCAAACAGCATAGAACCTGATCAGACGGCACGTTCCGTGGCGGTTGATCTGGCTCTATGTTCTTTGCAAATACCGTTTGAACGGTATCCAGAATGAAATGGGTTAAGTAACGTTTCAGTTACTATTCTGTACAGTTTTATTTGACAAAATAATTAAAGTTATTGATCAGTTACAACTTTTGTTCATTTATGCACTAGATTGATATTTTCCATAAAAAATAACGTCATCAATGTATTTGTCAGAACATGTATTTGGATATAAACAGATATGTTCCGTAGTAGTTAGAAATAGCAATTATTGTTTGATGGTTTGTCAGAACTTTCATTAAAGCGACATTACATCGCAAAAAGCAAAGAAATACATTTTCTCACGTATAAATGCATTGCTACTACAAATACTTCCAAATACATTCGAACACTAACATTGAATCAATAAACAGTGTTTATTTTCATATAACGGTCATCCATGCTCCGAAATTGACGTATGTTTGTCATTGGGGTCAATACTTAAAGCGTGGTACTGTCGTTTACGGATAATTTAGCTAAGATTAGCCTACAAATAAATATGCATAGCCACACAGGTGAGATATAACGGTAAATATGTAACATAAATCGTGTTATTCAAGACACGCGCGTTGCATTACGCATTGATGTCGACACTATTTACATTATTTTGTTATGTCAACAAATCGCGTATACGACGTTTGTTTATTAGTTGAAATACCCAGAATCTGTTCCAAATAATTGGGAAAATATTATACCATATAATAGGAAATTACTTTCTGTAGAAAATTGCGTTTTCACTGATGTATTGTCGCTTTAATGTTCAGTCTTGTTACAATTACACGTTCCATGCCCATGCTTGTGTGTATGTGTGTGTGTTTTACGTTTATGTATCGTCGCTACCGGTTGCCCATATGAGCGACGCCTCCTGAAGAGATTAGTTATTTTTAGATTTTGGAGGATAGTGCATTGATACAGACAGAGACCCATTCCAGAATCTCCTCTGGTTCTTTTACGTGCACGGTGTAAAGCACCGACACAAGACCTCGGTTTAACGTCACATCTGAAAGACTGTTAATTTTATTAGGGTCAGGCGGGGGATCGAACCTGCGGTCCCTAGATTACCAGTCCAGCGTGTTACCACTGGACTACAGATCCGTCTGTCGTACTATATATGCTAAATTAATATTAAGCACTTTTCAACGTATAATTTATGTACGTATCTGGTATAGTAATAATAATAATCTATGTACGGTTGCAGCTAACTGTAGACTGTATTTGCGTTTATTGTGTTGTCGTCGGTCGTCACTGCTTGCTCGTTACGTGGATCCTGCATGTGGGTAGCTCAAGACAAAGAGAGACCCACTTTGCCGAGGCCTGATCCCTGTATGTATACGATGTACAGCACTTATTTTATTTTACTATACTGGTCTTATATATGTTTCTTCTTCAGGACGATGAAAGCTGTTAAATACTATGGTGCAGACATTAGACAAAGGTTAGGGAAACTAAAAGTGAAATGTGTTGGTGTAGTTTCTAACATCTGGTTTCTCAACAGAATTTCGCAATTTTGCTTCATATTTGGACTTGGTGGACTAGCAACTTTTGGAATAGTGTTAACTTTGCCTTGCCTTTATAGAGATTTCGACGAAAAGTTCACGTTTTACGCTCAGGCCATTAGTGGCTTCCTTTCTATGCAAATGTTCGTAAATTGGCTATGTATGAGACTGACTGATTCGGGGTATAGTCCAGTCCGTGACGGTGCCATACCGGAAGGAGTATTACTGGGTCAGAATATTAGTCGTAATCCAGAAGTAGACGGCAATAGAAATGGTGTACTAGCTAAACATGAATATCACAAAGAAGCCAACAATACGAAACTGAATAAACGAACGGTTGGAAGTTTGATGTACGTTGCCTCTGAAATGCCAAAAATGGCGGGTGATCAACCGACACGGACGGTGTATCCGTATTTTTCATGGACGCCATGTATACTGTGCAGAAGACCACGCCCACCTAGATGTCATCACTGTACAATATGCGATAAATGTATCATGAAAAGGGATCACCACTGTTTTGTTGCTGGTGCTTGCATAGGATACCGAAATCTCCGACATTTTGCTGTGTTTTTATTCTGGGCGTCTGTCGGTACCGCCTTTGGGACACTGCACGCGCTCCCGTATTACTACTATCACGTGGTGCAACACACGTGCTATTTAGACTTACTGTTTCCAATAGCTGTGATACGTGCGTTGCTAGGCTACATCTACTGGCAGCATGCAGTGTTCGTCGTTCTTTTCTGGCTCCTTATTGGGTATTTATTCTGGGCGATGTCATTTCTTCAAATAGTTGTCAACTTAATCAGAACAGGCAAAACCTCGTTTGAAATTGATTGCAAAATGGAAGTAACGGACAAGAGACCTTTGGGTGATAAGCTCAGAGCCGTGTTCGGACATTACTGGATCCTTAACTTTATTATTCCGCTTCATCTAGTGTTCGAACCTATAGATGACCCAGTCAAATGGCCATACATCAAGGCTTGATTGCTTGTTTATTATACAAATTTATATTAGCTCGATTACGAACAAGTTCTTACAACTTATATTAATCATTATCGATACCTCATTCCTGATGGAATCCATCGCCACTAGGGAGAGAGAAGATGCAACATGGAATTTAAATGCCTAAGAGTACAGTGGTAACTGCTCCAGCGGGGCTCGAACTCCGGACCTTTCGCATCTGTAGCGAACGCGCTACCACTGCGCCATCACGACTTGTGTTGCTTGTTATTGAACTGTTGAGTTCTCATTCATAGGCAGAAGATAAGTTTTACTATGATTATAATAATAATAATAATATTAATGAAGACACAGTACTCACGAGGGAAAACTTTAATACATGCTTATCTACTAGACCATATAAATATAGTCCGCCTTCGTGGTCGAGTGGTTAAGGTCGCTGACTTGTATACCACTGTAACCTATCATCACTGATGGTCACGGGTTCGAGCCCCGCTCAGGCCGTGTCTCATTTATATGAAAAAGTTGGCAGTTTCTTACGGAGGTTGGTGCACCCAAGTACTGGTTAACCGCTGGAGCCTGCCCAGGAAAGGTGTTGTTAGGTAAACTGCCCGCCGGCGATATAGCCCAAAATGGTGCTGATGCAGGCGTAAAACCCGAATCATAATATAAAAATAATCATAATCATAAAAATATAATATAAGAACATGACAGCACGTTTAAGAATAGGATGTAGGCCGAAGATGAAAAATAAGTGGAAGTCGTGATAGCGCAGTAGATGCGCGTTCGCTTCAGGTGCGAAAGGTCCGGAGTTCGAGCCCCGCTGGAGCCGTTACGATTGTGCCCTTAAGCAAGGCATTTCAATTCCACGTTGCCTCTTCTATCTCCCTCGTGGCGATGGATTCCATCAGGAATGAGGTCTCGAGAGTGATTAATATAAGTTGAAATAACTTGTTTCTCAATCGAGCTAAAAGTATCGCCGTAGACAGTACCAATATTTTACATATTGGATCCGTTTGAGGCTTATATCTTACTTAAAACACACACTTATACAACAAGATCCTACTAATTAAAATTAAAATTGTTAATTTCGTACATGTAAGCGTATATTTAATATAATACGCTGGCCTTTTGGCAGCAGTCCCTCCATTATTAATAATATATTATAACATCAAAAACATAATCTATATATTGAATTTGACTTATAGACCATATTTCAGTCCAGTTGAAACATGAACAATCTGAATCTAACAATCTGAAATGACTAATCTCTTCAGGAGGTGTCGCTCATAATTATGGGCAACCGGTAGCGACGATAAATAAACGTAAATAAGCGTCCATTAATTGTGCCGTATTGAGTGTCATTTTGCCAGAAGTAAAAATCGACAGACTGGAATCAAGGCTACACACTCAGGCATGCAATCATGTGGTCAATTAAATAAATGATTGTGATTACACAGACATTGTATCGGGTTTCTCGTGGCTTTTATAAGCAATCATTTAGTTTTAATCTTCATTATTTTCTTATCTACACTCCAAAACCAAGTTAAAACACACATAAATAAACACTATGGAGTACACGAACCATTTTTAGAATATTAATATAGGTGTAGCAGTTAACTGGAGTATATTCCGGGGAGAACATCACAGGTGTAGCGGGAGCCTCGTAGGTAGGGATCGACCCAATCACTGGACCGGCTACACTCTGTGATACACTTCTCGGAAGTAGATTTTAGTTTGGTGTGTTCCATCTAACGATGTATCTATAGCATTTTGCATTTTAATTCTTAACCTTTATTCTTTTATGTACGTTTCTTAATATTTTTGATAAACATTTACATTGTTTTTTGTTTGTTTTTTATTCCTACCAAATTGCTGTCCTTAATGTTGACTAATGCAATGTATGTTGTAAAAATGTCTTACTATGTGTGTTTTACGTTTAGTTATCGTCGTTACCGGTTGCCCTTATGAGCGACGCCTCCTGAAGAGATTAGTCATTTTAGATTTTGGAGGATAGTGCAATGATACAGACAGAGACCCATTCCAGAGTCTCCTGTGGTTCTTTTAGGTGCACGGTGTACAGCACCGACACGAGACCTCGGTTTAACGTCCCATCTGAAAGACTGTTAATTGTATTAGGGTCAGATGGGAGATCGAACCTGCGATCCCTAGATTACCAGTCCAGCGTGTTACCACTGGACTACAGATCCGTCTGTCGTACTATATATGCTAAATTAATATTAAGCACTTTTCAACGTATAATTTCTGTACACAAATCTGGTATAGTAATAATAATAATCTATGTACGGTTGCAGCTAACTGTCCTACATGTGGGTAGCGCAAGACTGTGTCGAGGCCTGATCCCTGTATGTATACGATGTACAGCACTGACAATTTAAACCATCACACGGAAGACTATATTAGACACTATATTGTATGTATTCTCCGTCTGTGTCAAACCCCTTACGGGAACCTAGACTAAGCTCTGTGTATGGAGGTGCATTTCTCAAGGACATTGCATACGTCCCCTTGCCGAATATCGAACCCGTCCTTTCCAAATCCGACGCTCTACCACTGGACAACGGACGCCACCCTTTGATGGAGTGGGTGATCGAACTTGTGGTCTCGGGGTTATGAGGCACTCGAGTTGTCGTTGAACCACGGATCCGTTCCAAGCCAAACATTTGTTTTGAAATAATTTCACGTTATTTCAATGTTCTCCAAATTATTGTAAGCTCCCAAATTTAATCAAACAGTTTGTCTCTGGTCGTATACAAATAAATCTATATATTGACCTTAGTGAAAGGGTCCTGCGGTAATCAGAGTAAACTAGTACCGACACGCACCAACTTGTACCATGCTGTAAGACACCTGCCGTGGTTCAATCTAGGTCAAATCACTGTTTATCATGTGTGTTTTAATAATAATAATAATAATAATAAAGACTTTATTTAACGAGAGTACTCATTTAACAAAAGTGAATCTACCATGAGGCCCTCAACATATATACATGTACAATCAAATGCAATCAAAAGATAGCACTATAAGTGAGAACTGCACATTGGAAAATAGAGAAACTATATTTAATATGTAAAGGAATATGATGATATATGGAATTGGCTAGCAGAGCAGAAAATGGGAATGAGACAATTAATGATACTAGATCTATCTAACAATGTGCAGATTTGACTTGTAGTGGTATCTTCAAAATATGTATGAAATCAACTTAAAGACAGCAATTTTCCGATTCTAATAAATATAGCAATCGCAATACACGTTTATAATAACAGTAGAAGTACGCGATTAGTTTGAATTGTTATAGTTCCACCTTAAGTAGAGAATTTTGAACTGTTGGATAGTTGGAGCATTTTGAACTGAGTGAGGCAGTGAATTCCAAATAGATGATCCTGAAAATTCAAATGTATTACGAAATAATTCACAATTTGGTCTTGGTGTGTATAATTAGTAGATAGATAGATATCTTTTATTCCACGATGAGATACATGTACATAATAAACACACACAATTGATAACAAAATGAACAGATGAAATGGAACATAGAACGTTTTACACATATATGCAGTATAATATATTATGTGTGTATATTTCTACATCTACACACATAATATACACATACACACAGATACACAATACATACATACCTACCTACATGCATATACGCATATACATATATACATATATTTATATACATATACATGTATACATATATACATATACACACATATACATACATACACCCATGCATATACATACATATACACAGACATACAGACTACTGGATATGTCATTGACATTAATATATGAACTATATTAACCATTTTATTAGCTATGTATACATATCTTTGTAGATCTGAGATCTTGTATTCATTACATTCATTATATTCTTTATATTCATGAATACTTTCATGAAGTATGTGTACGTTACTTAGGAAAAGGTTCGTCTTTTCAACTACAGAAAAGTCGTTATTATTTCTAAGACCGACTCGAATTAATTCCAAAGCATGTCCAAAGTAGCAACCCTAAACGAAAACGAAAACATTAGGGAATCAGAATTGGACAATTTTAACTGTTTTCAAACCCAGTTTGTAAGGGTATATTACATTAATAAATAGTTTAAGCATTTTGCTAAATGATGCATATATCTTAACATTAATTTGAAACATTGCACTCTCTGTGACTCACTCATAATTAAAGTTGAAAATCCGGATAACATTTCAATAATTTGATCTCTATAATACATATTACTGAGGCTAGTATAGGTATCATGTCCCAGAGAGTTATGAAAACTATTCCACATATTTTGTCTGGTAGCGTCGTTTACTCGACAAAACAGTACCAGATGGATTGCTATGGAGTCCGTTACGAGTTTACAGTTTGGACATATCATTGCATATGGTCTGCTAAACAGTTTACTAGCCATCAAAACAACTGTCCTACAATATGGTAAATAATTACGATATAGTTGGCTAAAACGCCATAGACTACATGGGATCAGCTCACCGTGTATACTTAAATAAGACTTTAGCACTCTTTTTAACATCCATATTACATAATTGACCGAAAAATAAGAGCTTCCGCTTATCGATCTCTTGTTCAAGCGAGAGAGCACCAATACAACCTAACGCAATATCCGTCCGTGTACATCGTGGCATTGATTGCATGAATTTAATACATTGGCGATGCACTCTTTCAATGGACGGTAATTGAGCTTCAGACATGTTACACCATAGTTCGCACCCGAACAATGCCTTTGATAGAACAATTGATTGATATAGGTGTTTTATTGATAGCGGGTGTAAACCATTTCTGTGCACACCGAAGTCGGCCATGCTAAAGAATGTTTTGCGTATTTTTGAACAGGCTTGCTTAATATTATCATCAAGATTCAAGTACTTATTACAATTTACCCCTAAATGAACATAAGATTCAGATTCCTCCACTGATGTACTACCTAACTTCCACTTTCTAGAACTATTTTTAAAATCACCTTCTGTCTCGTTGAATACAATTACGCTACATTTTCCAGCATTATACATGTACCGTTCTTTTGTAGAATTTTTATAGCATATATCAATTAATTTTTCTAGACCAGATTTGGAGCAAGATAGTAGCACCATGTCATCAGCATGAGTTGGACATCCGTATATTCAAACAGTATTTCGACGAAGCAATTTCGTTCATCAGATCATTGACGAAAATTAAATAAAGCCATGGGCTGATACATTGACCTTGTCGTGTTCCTTGCTCAACATTGAACCATTCGGATGTAATTCATTGAGTCCTAACACAACTCTGTACATTGTTGAGCATGTTGGATATTATTTTATACATTTGATAATTTACTATTTTGTGAAGTTTAAGCATAAGCAGAGAATGGGTAACTATGTCAAATGCTTGACGGACGTCCAAAAAACATGAATATAATTTGGAGTTATTTTCTTTTGCAAAATGAATGCTTTCACGCAATACAAATGATGTCATAGTACAACCAATCTTTTTCTGGAAACCACCTTGTAAGGCATTTACTTGAAAACTGTTGTTACTTTCAATAGCATTCAATATGACCTTTTCGTATAACTTTAAAATATTTGAACATAAAGATATTGCCCAATAACTGTTTGGATCATTCTTTCGCTTTTTACCGCCTTTATAAAGTGTTGATATGACACCTTTTTTTAGATTAATCGGTATATAGCAAAATTCGGACATTTTCTGGAAAAGTTTGGTGATTACACTTATAAGTAAATCTCCCCCATGTTTAACATGTTCATAATTAACGCGATCATATCCGCACGCTTTTCCATTTTTACAATGGCGTAGCTGTTTTCGAACGATTGATTCATCGATATGGACATTATTAAAATTATGTATACACGAATCCGAATTAATAGTTTGTAAGTCAACCGAGCGACCTATCAAATAGTCGTCATCAAATTCGACGTTACACGTTGGCGTGTAAAGATCTGCAAAATAATCACGCCAACAACGGTTTATATCATCGCGATTGTTGTACGTTTTCCCGCCAAAATTCATTTCGAAAACTGCGGATTTATTACGCTGTTTTCTCCCTTTATTAACTAAGCGCCAAAATGCATTACTGTCTATTTCGGCGGCTGTATCGATTTCTTTTTCTAGCCCCTCAATGAATTTTTGTACTATATTTCGATGACAGTTTCTAAATAATGCTTTACATCGTTTGTATTCCGTGTAACTTATTGATTCTGAATTTCTTGGACGATTTTCAGATAACCACTTAATTCTTTTAGTTTGCATATTTTTATGAAGATGAGTCAGTTCGTTGTTCCAATATGGTTTGATGTACGGTTTAAATTTAGATTTCGGAATGCATTGATCCGACGCCGACTGTATAGCATTTACAATTATATAGTAGAGTTCATCGATATCGCTTGTCAAGGAAATATCCATATATAGCCCCACTTTTAACCTATCGTCATTATTTAATTGTAGAGCGAATTTTTCAACGCAATAAGGTTTAACATGTTTCCAATTTATTATGCTATTAGTACTCAAACCTTGTATGCTTTCACGCAGTGGCATTGTCAACGTACACAGAATCGGGCGATGATTTGAGACATTTAGACAATTATCGTCTAGAATCGAACACGATTGAATATACTTTACATCATTTTCAAATATTAAAATGTGATCCACGAGAGTTTCTCGAGTACTGTTATACGGTACATTACTGTAAAGCGCACCGGTGCATAAATCTAAGCCGTCTAAAGCGATCAACTGATTTCTGATCATAAGATCAACAAGTAAATTACCACGATTGTCAAACCGAAAACTGCGCTCGTGTCTGGTTGGGAGTTCGATGTTATAATCGCCCATCACTATCACCATACCATGTTTTTTATATTGACATATTATATTTTCTACATCATTAATACTATTTGTAAATTGTGCAATGGAATGATTTTTACATGGCAGATACACTTGGAAGATATATAGGTACTCTCCAATGCCTATATTCACCTCAATGCCAATGATATATCTAGAATTCCAAACTAAAGGTGAAACAATATTATTTAATTTTCTATTCCAAAGAATAGCAATCCCGCCTTTTCCCACTCGCCTGTTTCCCGGTAAGCTGAGGTCAGGGTCTGCTATAGCATGACTACTATATTTATTATTAATCTGGTTTAAGAATCGAAGGTTGTGATTGTATAACCAGTGTTCAGAGATTCCGCACACCTGGATATTATAGTTTTCAAGTAAATCACTAAAATAGCTAGCACTTGGCATGATACCCGTTGCGTTCCATGTGGCGAGTTTTATATTATTAATCGAGTGAGCCATCATTATATATGTCATCATCTTTGTAATCTAATACCGAGTATCGGTTGTTATCATTATAATATGAATTGGTATTCCATGCTTTAGACATGGTTTTCTTTCGACCACGTTGTAACGTGTAAGTGTCATCATCGTGGATATTACCCACATTGAACCGCGAGCGATATCGATCATGAGTGAGCCAAGGACGACAACTTACACCATTCGGCCAAAAGTGAGGGTCATTCGTCATTTCGCTGGCATTTTCGTCATCCTGAACATTCACGCGGATGGATACATTGCCGTATCTTTGTTTCTTAATTGAAACTTTTGTTACTTTTGGTCCGCGCCTATTTACATAATTTGCAATTTTGGCTTCGGTAAGTGTCGGTTTAAAACCGCCAACGTAAAATCTTTTCGTTCGCTTACGGACATAATTTCCAAAATCTTCGTCGTTTGACCTCACGTCGTCAGGATTTTCTTCGGATATATCATAATAGTTATGGTATTTATAGTTATCATTAAATTCACGATCACGGCGGCGCTTTGTGTCGGCAATTTCTCTATTAATAATATCGAAATTTAATTTCCTTTTGTCATCGCGCATATTACGGCGATTGCTACTGGGACCTGACGTAACATGAGTCGGTATTTGCATACCACCAAAGGTTGTATCTTGTTCGCGTTCAATTGAATTCGCTAATATAATATAAGTAAGTCTGAGTTGGTAGGGGCGGATGGGATTCTGCTTCAGTAGAGGTTGCATGGTCCGTTTCACGGGATGGACTAATATGTTGGGATACTTTAGCATGGCTAGAGTCTGACTCGGGCGAAGGTGACTTATGGGTTTGGGCATATGATTGCTGCATGTGAGCAACGTCCGTGACGACACCATGCAACGTGTAGCTGTTACAAAGATTGTAACAATCGGAGACAGATTTAGAAGCACGTTCTGAAATTTCTTCAGCATCATATACTCTGAGTTGTAATGCTTTTACATTCTTGAGAATGTTATTCAGCTCTGATTTACATGTCACTGTGTCATCTGACAGAGAAATGTGGAGATCTGAAATAGACTTTCGCACACAGTTTATATCATTAGACAGTTTGTTTTCAACATCAAGTAAGCATTGCTTCAATGTATCAATCGAAGACTTATTTGTTTTCATCTCATTCTGTCTAATATTTTCAGTAGCAATGTGTCTGCTTCATTAACAGAATTTCAGCCTGGAGTGATGATACAGTTTCCTTCATTGTCTTTATTTCTGTTTTACATTGACACTTTTCGGCCAAAATGGTTGATGATGTCGACATCATTGGTCGACGACGATTCTTGGTTTTCTTTGGTATGCTGAGAAGGTCATGCAAAAGTCCAAACTCTTCACCCTCTATGACTGATACAATTACGTGTATATCACGGGCTAACTTGACGGACGCATGTTCGCCACTACGGGTGTTAACACGGCGTTTAAGATCACAGTCTCTCTCATATGGATACTCGTCTGATTGACGTAGAATCTCAAATAGCATTTGACGTGAACGTTCTAGGCTGGGCACAGAATTAGCATAATCAAGAAGAAGTTGGTCAATAAACATTTCACCAGGTAGCTCTGTCAACAATGTTTGCAATCTGCGTGTTTCGCATAGAGCATCGTTAGAATCCAGCTCTAATAGGAGAGACTGACTTTCATCTTGTATGGAATTTCTGAGTGCTTGATTTCTCTCAAGCAGCATAGGGGAGGTCACTGGTGATGACATTACGTTGTCAATGGTAGATATACTAGCCGTCGGCAAAGGCACTTTTACCTCAGTCTGATCACTGAGTGAAAACGGTTCAAATTCCACATAAACAGTTTCACCTTCCATAATTTCCCAATACGCGGAGAGTTAACAATACGGCACAAACGATTAAAACATAATAACCGTGAATAGCCGTGAACACGTGTTACTGTATATTTGCACTATTACATGTGTATATATATAATTATCTCTATATTCAATAATAAAACACTTGTAGACAAAGAGAATATTGTTTTCTTCGTATGTTGGCTATATACATACACATTAATTACTTCTCTGTAAGTCCATGTCATAGTATGTCACACAACGAAGATATACGTATAAAGTTTATATATCCTAATAAGATGAAACATTAAATATCCACACGTTTCATCAGAGCTATCTTTTTCATGACCGCACTATCTCACTTAGCGTAATATCCCTCTAAGGTTGATCTAAGAATGCTAGGATGTATATCAGAAGTAAAAGTGAAGGACGATTTTAAATAGTCTGGAGCAGCTCCATGTAATGTTTTATACATTTGTATAGCCTTCTGACATATGACTCGTTCTGGAAAGGTCATCCATTTTAGTTGGGAGAATAATAATTGCGATGGAGTGTCAATGTCCTGATCTAGAATTAGTCTAGCTGCTCTCTTTTGTAACCGAACTATTTTATCTTCTAAAGATGAGTTGCAGTTACGTTTATTTATCGTCGCTACCGGTTGCCCATATGAGCGACGCCTGCTGAAGAGATTAGTCATTTTAGATTGTTGGAGGACAGTGCAATGATACAGACATATACCCATCCCAGAGTCTCCTCTGGTTCTTTTACGTGCACGGTGTACAGTGACGACACAAGACCTCGGTTTAAATTCCATCTGAAAGACTATTAATTTTATTAGGGACAGACGGAGGATCGAACCTTCGATGCCTGGATTACCAGTCCAGCGCGATACCACTGGACTACAGATCCGTCTGTGAGTTTAATCAAACAGTTTGTCTCTTGTCATATACAAATACATGTATATATTGATTTTACTGCGGTAATTAGAGTAAACTAACATTAGTACAGACACGCACCAACTTGTACCATGTTGTAAGACGCCTGCCATGGTTCAATCATGGTGAAATCATTGACTAATTACACACCTATGCATTGTATGTATACGTAAACAATGGAGTGCTAACCGTTACAGTCGATCCAATAAGGACAAACTACCCGGTCTATATGTACACTATAGTTACATCGATTTTTGTAAATCTATTGGATTTCGCGTGGCTTGTAAACACACTTTCATGTTTGCATTAAACACTAACATATACATGGAATTAGTCTCGTTATATGTTCAGTGCATGCAGGACTGTTAACTCTCTGAAGGTAAGTTGTTAATTATATTCACTAAATAATAAAACAAATATAATCATACATAAAGTATCATGAATACTGTATTTAACATGTAGTGTTTTCTATGTCATTTTGTATTAGCCATGTGTTATGTAAGCTCCCTCGTAAAATAAAGTAGGGCACGAACCCGACTCCAGTAAGATTCAAACCACAAAGTGTGTCCAAGACTCCAGCCGTTCAGTTAGAAAATTAAAACGAGACATAAGTTTGAACTTTTAGTTATTACTTGTAGAGAAAATCAGAAAATGCCCCGAAGCTAAATTATCACTATTGGAAAGTGTCACAATATACAGGATGTCTACTGATGTATGTTCGCATTCCATTTTTAATTAGTGTAAATATACGCGTACATGGTGTTTATGGATGTATATATATATATTTACAGACAGACAGTCAGTCAAGTCAAGTCACGTGTATTAACAAGTCAGTACTCAAGCGCCAGTGAGCTTTTGAGCGCCAGTGAACTTTTAGCGCCAGTGAGCTTTTGAGCGCTAGTGAGCTTTTTAGCGCCAGTGAGCTTTTGAGCGCTAGTGAGCTTTGAGTGCTAGGAGCTTTGAGCGCTTGTGAGCTTTTGGACCAGTGTAAAGAAAGGAGAATGCCATACAAGAGTACTGGATTAAAGGATGATCTGACGAGGCTGAAACACGCTATCATTCCTATAATAACTAATGAATGGTTCCTTAATGCCGTCTTCCAGACGTTCTTTGTTCTTGGAATAACTGGTATAGCCGGTGTCGGCGTAATATTTGCAATACCCTATCTATACAGCGGCTATAGTGAAACAGTAGCACTGTATGTCCAGGCGTTTGGCTGTTTCCTGGCCTTACAAATGATCTTGAACTGGCTTTGCATCAAGTTAGTGGATATCGCATACAATCCGTTCCGTGACGGTACAATTCCGGATGGAATATCGATGGGTCAGAATATCAGCCGTATATATCCCGTAACGACAGACGAGAATGAGAATAATGGATTGA
Organism: Archivesica marissinica; assembly: GCA_014843695.1. Lineage (NCBI taxonomy): Eukaryota > Metazoa > Mollusca > Bivalvia > Venerida > Vesicomyidae > Archivesica > Archivesica marissinica. Next base: position 5,184,148 of record CM026402.1, on the reverse strand, counting down.
ACAGCCACGGTCGGAAGAGCGCCACTGTAGTGGATATGAGTACAGAGAACGGTGGTAGTTTGATGTACGTTGCTTCACAAATGCCCATCTCTGACGAGGAAGGACCAGCACGTACAGCGTACCCGTACTTCTCGTGGACACCGTGTCTGCGCTGCAATAGACCACGCCCACCTAGATGTCACCATTGCCCCATGTGCAACACGTGCGTTCTGAAACGTGATCACCACTGCTACTTCGCTGGAGCTTGTGTAGGCTACCGGAACCTCCGCCATTTTTCAGTGTTCCTATTCTGGGCCTCGGTCGCCACTATATTTGCCGTGTTTCACATGCTACCGTACTATTACTATGACGTGTTACCGAACACGAGTTATTTTGATTTAATATTCCCACTCGCATTTGCACGTGCTATGTTTGGATTTATCGATTGGAAATTTCCATTTTTAATAGTGCTTGGGTGGATGCTTTTAATACTTCTGCGCTGGGCAACTTTCTTCTTTTCGTCAGTAATGGAATTGATAAAAAGCGGGAAAACGACGTTTGAAAAAGACAACAAAATGGAACTTACAGATACACGTGACCTTCTGGGTAAACTGAGATCGGTTTACGGAAATTACTGGTTGCTCAACTACCTCGTTCCACTTCACGTCTGGTTTGATCCGATAGACAATCCTATAAGATGGCCGTATATAAGAAGTTAAAGTGATAGGTTTTCCGGCCCGTATGCATTTTGTGTTCTTGAATAATTATGCATACAAGCATTTCTTTAGTTCGTTAAATGTGTACGTCTTATCTTATAGTGCAACTGATCGACGAGGCATGTGTGAACAATATAATGCAATGATTGATTTAATAATATGAACCGTCCAATTTGTACCCGGTCAGCTGGAGGGAACACCGCGGGAGATTAGTCGTCCATGACCCACTGGCGTGCTTGTACCCGGCAAGCTGGAGGGAACACCGCGGGAGATTAGTCGTCCATGACCCACCGGCGTGTTTGTACCAGGCCAGCCGGAGGGAACACCGAGGGAGATTAGTAGTCCATGACCCACTGGCGTGCTTGTACCAGGCCAGCTGGAGGGAACACCGCGGGAGATTAGTCGTCCATGACCCACCGGCGTGTTTGTACCAGGCCAGCTGGAGGGAACACCGCGGGAGATTAGTCGTCCATGACCCACTGGCGTGCTTGTACCCGGCAAGCTGGAGGGAACACCGCGGGAGATTAGTCGGCCATGACCCATCGGCGTGTTTGTACCAGGCCAGCCGGAGGGAACACCGAGGGTGATTAGTCGGCCATGACCCACAGGCGTGTTTGTACCAGGCCAGCCGGAGGGTACATCGCGGGAAATTAGTCCTCCTGTATATAGAGTGGCGGAACCTATGCTCGGCGTATTCCTATGCTTGGCGTATTCCTATGCTCGATGTATTCCTATGCTCGGCGTATTTGTCCATTTACATCCATATTTATATAGTTCTAGGCTAATTTCGCTGACAGAGCTGAAGCATGGTTCAATAGCATTCTGTTGCGTGATGCAACTGCCACGTGACTGGCAGAACAGACGAATATAAACAAACAAATCATTGGGAGAATATTTCCACTGAAACCGATACGGTGTATGAGCAATTCAGCAATTTAAAAAATCTACACCTAACCCGAAACATAGTTTCTATACCATTTCCCAATAAGTGTTTTTATTATTTTATTATTAAGAGCAATGTCTTTCACATGTATGTATCCGTTTATATGCCGCTCAATAATTGTGTAGTGTTTACATTCATGTTATAGTTCAGTACGTGTTCAATAATGTTATGCACAACACATGCCGTGTATAGTATTTTGATAACTTCAATCAAATAGCTCTACAGTACATTACACATAAACTGTCATAACGCGTGTCTCTTCGTTTGTTGCTCTGAACGTATCGGTAGAAATGTCGCGGAGCAGTTTGTCTACAGTGAAGTTGTAGTTTAATATGATACATGTACATGTCGTGAAATAATCTGGAAATAATCAATATACGAGTGTAATCGATATAAGGAGATACAACATTGGATTAGTATAACGTTCATGATGTACTACTTGTGTACAGACAATGTGAGAGTCGCATAGACAGACTCGGTCAACCGTGAGCATGTAAGTTGTAACATCTCGCGTTTTTGTTGTATAATGTATTAATAAAATTAGCAAATTTAAAAGTTTTAAAGTGATTCGCCTTATAGACCATTTCTGAAGTAAATCTAGATATATGCAGACGTGTGTGATGACGTAGCACCATTATAATTAAGTGACATGCCCGATTGTGTTCGAGAGGAATTTATCACGAGTGAGTCTATTTGTTTATAAATGACATAATACAACAGTGCTTAAACCTGCACTCGTTAATGTATATGACTCCGTTGTATACATGTCTGTTGCATTAACGTTGCGTTTTTGTTTCGCTCCAGAACGGCTTCTAACCAAGATGAAGGCATGTAGATGTTTGTCTAGACGCATTTTGAAAGTAGTCATATATGTTGCTACATCCCCCGAGGTTCTGAACCGTATTGCGCCGGTCAGCTATATATTCGCACTCGTCGGCATTGCCGGATGGGGGATTCTACGGGCGATACCCTACTTATATAGCGACTACGCATTGTGGATTACCACGGCTGTTCAATGTATGGGATGTTTTCTCGCCGTCGAGCTGTTTATCAACTGGATGTGTCTGAAGTTCGTCGGCTCGACATATGATCCGACAATACACGGATCACCGTCGGTATTGCTAAACACCGGAATTCCTGTGTACGAGGAAAATGAATATTACAATATAGGCCTACACAGACCAAGGAAGGATGCTACGTCTGTGCACATTACTACCAACTATCTTGACAACAGAAACGAGGACATTACAAATACGCGATCTCATTCATTGGTTGATACATCCGTCATGGCCTACTTTACCTGGACTCACTGTATCCCGTGCAACAGACCAAATCCACCACGTGCACACCATTGTGTTTTGTGCAACACGTGCGTTTTAAAACGTGACCATCATTGTTACGTGGCCGCCACGTGCATAGGGTATAGAAACCTTAGATATTTCTCAACATTTTTATTTTACGCTGTTCTGGCAACTATGTTCGCATCAGTACATGCGTTACCGTACGCATATTATAAGGTTATTCCGAATGTGATCTTCTACGATTTGTTTTATCCAATTACAATCGTGCGTGGACTACTTGGCTATGTTGGGTTTAAGGATTTCGTTTTAATTATTCTAGGCTGGATGTTGTTGATCTATCTAATCTTCAGTTCATATTCATTATTTCAAGTTTATAAATGGATAACAACCGGTAATACGTCATACGAACTAAACAACAATATTGACATATATGACTCGAGAAATTTGTCCGGAAGAGTACGTGCTGTATACGGGCATTACTGGCTGTGGAACTTCATACTGCCAATGCATTTTATATTCGAACCCGTTGATGACCCTATCAGATGGCGGAGCTTCCGCAGAGATGGTGCCTATTTCCTTTCATAATTGTTGATTAAACTGCCATCGGTATTCAAAGAAGTTGGACTGGTAATCCAGGGAACGCAGATTCGATCCCCCGTCTGACCATAATAAAATTAACAGACTTTCAGATGGGACGTTAAACCGATGTCTCGTGTCGGTGCTTTACACCATGCACGTAAAAGAACCAGAGGAGACTCTGGAATGGTCTCTGTCTGTATCATGCACTATCCTCCAAAAATCTAAAATGACTAATCTCTTCAGGAGGCGTCGCTCATATGGACAACCGGTAGCGACGATAAATAGGCGTAAAACACACTCAAAGAAGTGTGAAATGGACATTAAGTGTCACCTTGCCTTTTCCGTCCATTGAAGAAGTACTGCTTAAAATGACGTTCAATCTCTATATACAGCAATGTTGCGAAATTTAGCCACAATTGATAGTGTGTCCAGTTTATATGACACATTGGATTGCCAGACACCAGCGCTATGGCCCTTAGGTCGTCGGTTGAAAGCCATACTTGTCATTAAAGGCGTATGTTGATTTGTTGCTAAGTAAATCGATGATACATTTGTATTGTTGATTTGTTGCTAAGTAATTCAATGATACATATGTATTGTTTTCTGATGCATATTCGATATATTAATTAAAACCTTAAATGGTAAAAGTTTTATAAAAGAACAAGTTTTTATAAAAGCTACTTTTAGCTTCCTACTTGATCCTTTGAATTATGTATTTATGTCATTTATGTTGTGTAATAAATAGTTTAAACCAAACTTTTAACGATTGAGTGGGTCTCCCTTTACTTTTAATTATTTCCCCTTTTTCTGAATCCTGCCAACATTGTGCATATACACTCTCTGTAACAAGCTAAATCAGCGACATTAGTTTATACACATTTATGATAGCTCAATTGCGAAACAAGTTCTTATAACTTATATTAATCACTCTCGAGACCTCATTCCTGATGGAATCCATCGCCACGAGGGAGAGAGGAGGCAACGTGGAAATTGTGTTGAACCTAGGAAATTAGACCTGAAGCGAACGCGCATCCACTGCGCTATCACGACATCCACATCAGCACACTAAGGTGATATTAAGTTTCATAAAATTGCGGCAATTTGTTACCGAGACCAAGGGCAATAACTTTGGTGTTAACTGACGGATGCATGGACGGACGGCACCATAACAGTATCTGTCGCTCAAATGGCTGGCGCTACAAACAATTACCGAACTTCTGTAGTAAGTTCATGAGCAATATAATCATAAACATATTTTCAATGTGTTCCATGCATGTCCTACTTGTTACTTGTGAATAAGACTTTAAAAGTCAGTCATTGGTGGTGAACAAGTCAGTAATAGGTGGTGAACAAGTCAGTCATAGGTGGTGAACAAGTCAGTCATAGGTGGTGAACAAGTCAGTCATTGGTGGTGAACAAGTCAGTAATAGGTGGTGAACAAGTCAGTCATAGGTGGTGAACAAGTCAGTTATAGGTGGTGAACAAGTCAGTAATAGGTGGTGAACAAGTCAGTCATAGGTGGTGAACAAGTCAGTCATAGATGGTGAACAAGTCAGTCATGGGTGGTGATCAAGTCAGTCATGGGTGGTGAACAAGTCAGTCATGGGTGGTGAACAAGTCAGTTATAGGTGGTGAACAAGTCAGTCATAGGTGGTTAACAAGTCAGTTATAGGTGGTGAACAAGTCAGTTATGGATGGTGAACAAGTCAGTCATGGATGGTGAACAAGTCAGTCATAGGTGGTGAACAAGTCAGTCATTGGTGGTGAACAAGTCAGTCATAGGTGGTGAACAAGTCAGTCATGGGTGGTGAACAAGTCAGTCATAGGTGGTGAACAAGTCAGTCATAGGTGGTGAACAAGTCAGTCATAGGTGGTGAACAAGTCAGTCATGGGTGGTGAACAAGTCAGTTATAGGTGGTGAACAAGTCAGTCATGGGTGGTGAACAAGTCAGTTATAGGTGGTGAACAAGTCAGTCATAGGTGGTGAACAAGTCAGTTATAGGTGGTGAACAAGTCAGTTATGGATGGTGAACAAGTCAGTCATGGATGGTGAACAAGTCAGTCATGGGTGGTGAACAAGTCAGTTATAGGTGGTGAACAAGTCAATCATGGATGGTGAACAAGTCAGTCATGGGTGGTGAACAAGTCAGTTATAGGTGGTGAACAAGTCAGTCATGGGTGAACAAGTCAGTTATAGGTGGTGAACAAGTCAATCATGGGTGAACAAGTCAGTTATAGATGGTGAACAAGTCAGTTATAGATGGTGAACAAGTCAGTTATAGGTGGTGAACAAGTCAGTTATAGGTGGTGAACAAGTCAGTTATAGATGGTGAACAAGTCAGTTATAGGTGGTGAACAAGTCAGTTATAGATGGTGAACAAGTCAGTTATAGATGGTGAACAAGTCAGTCATAGATGGTGAACAAGTCAGTCATAGATGGTGAACAAGTCAGTTATAGGTGGTGAACAAGTCAGTCATGGATGGTGAACAAGTCAGTCATGGGTGGTGAACAAGTCAGTTATAGATGGTGAACAAGTCAGTCATGGATGGTGAACAAGTCAGTTATAGGTGGTGAACAAGTCAGTTATAGATGGTGAACAAGTCAGTCATGGATGGTGAACAAGTCAGTTATAGGTGGTGAACAAGTCAGTCATGGGTGGTGAACAAGTCAGTTATAGATGGTGAACAAGTCAGTTATAGATGGTGAACAAGTCAGTTATAGGTGGTGAACAAGTCAGTTATAGGTGGTGAACAAGTCAGTTATAGGTGGTGAACAAGTCAGTTATAGGTGGTGAACAAGTCAGTTATAGGTGGTGAACAAGTCAGTTATAGGTGGTGAACAAGTCATATTGGTGAACAAGTCAGTTATAGGTGGTGAACAAGTCAGTTATAGGTGGTGAACAAGTCAGTTATAGGTGGTGAACAAGTCAGTTATAGATGGTGAACAAGTCAGTCATAGATGGTGAACAAGTCAGTTATAGGTGGTGAACAAGTCAGTCATTGGTGAACAAGTCAGTTATAGATGGTGAACAAGTCAGTTATAGGTGGTGAACAAGTCAGTCATAGATGGTGAACAAGTCAGTTATAGGTGGTGAACAAGTCAGTTATAGGTGGTGAACAAGTCAGTTATAGGTGGTGAACAAGTCAGTTATAGATGGTGAACAAGTCAGTTATAGGTGGTGAACAAGTCAGTTATAGGTGGTGAACAAGTCAGTTATAGATGGTGAACAAGTCAGTTATAGATGGTGAACAAGTCAGTCATAGATGGTGAACAAGTCAGTTATAGGTGGTGAACAAGTCAGTTATAGATGGTGAACAAGTCAGTTATAGATGGTGAACAAGTCAGTTATAGGTGGTGAACAAGTCAGTTATAGGTGGTGAACAAGTCAGTTATAGGTGGTGAACAAGTCAGTTATAGGTGGTGAACAAGTCAGTTATAGGTGGTGAACAAGTCAGTCATGGATGGTGAACAAGTCAGTTATAGGTGGTGAACAAGTCAGTTATAGATGGTGAACAAGTCAGTCATGGATGGTGAACAAGTCAGTTATAGGTGGTGAACAAGTCAGTTATAGGTGGTGAACAAGTCAGTTATAGATGGTGAACAAGTCAGTCATGGGTGAACAAGTCAGTTATAGGTGGTGAACAAGTCAGTTATAGGTGGTGAACAAGTCAGTTATAGGTGGTGAACAAGTCAGTTATAGGTGGTGAACAAGTCAGTTATAGGTGGTGAACAAGTCAGTTATAGATGGTGAACAAGTCAGTTATAGGTGGTGAACAAGTCAGTTATAGGTGGTGAACAAGTCAGTTATAGATGGTGAACAAGTCAGTTATAGGTGGTGAACAAGTCAGTTATAGGTGGTGAACAAGTCAGTCATGGATGGTGAACAAGTCAGTTATAGGTGGTGAACAAGTCAGTTATAGGTGGTGAACAAGTCAGTCATAGATGGTGAACAAGTCAGTTATAGGTGGTGAACAAGTCAGTCATAGATGGTGAACAAGTCAGTCATAGGTGGTGAACAAGTCAGTTATAGGTGGTGAACAAGTCAGTCATAGGTGGTGAACAAGTCAGTTATAGGTGGTGAACAAGTCAGTTATAGGTGGTGAACAAGTCAGTTATAGGTGGTGAACAAGTCAGTTATAGATGGTGA
>CM026402.1:5104646-5175482 GCA_014843695.1 Archivesica marissinica | reverse complement strand
TATGTGCAATAGCTGTCTTCCCAATCTTGAATTCCTGAAATATACATTTATCATAGAGATTGTACCTAAAGTGACACAGCTGATGGTAGGTACTAATATGTGCAATAGCTGTCTTCCCAATCTTGAATTCCTGAAATATACATTTATCATAGAGATTGTACCTAAAGTGACACAGCTGATGGTAGGTACTAATATGTGCAATAGCCGTCTTCCCAATCTTGAATTCCTGAAATATACATTTATCATAGAGATTGTACCTAAAGTGACACAGCTGATGGTAGGTACTAATATGTGCAATAGCTGTCTTCCCAATCTTGAATTCCTGAAATATACATTTATCATAGAGATTGTACCTAAATTTACATTTGCATGCAGTCGATTCACTTAATTTCTATTGCCTTATTATTAATTAAAAGATTAAGAAATATTTTAATTATTGTTTGGCATGACCCTGACTACGACCACAGGCACAAATATTTTTTGTTGCCCTATGGTCATATAGTACGTAATGTTTACTGAAGGCAACCAACGGAAATAAAACAAGCATGCAGAAACATCGACGAGAAACTAGGTAAAATCGACCAGATCACTGATATGTCCTTGTGGTCCAGACCGAAACATTATTTACTATATGACGATAGGGCTATAAAATTTGTCTTGTGCCTGTGACTTCATAAACTGTTGTGCATAGACACAGGAGCCACACCCACATGAACACCTACAATAACTAAGGCACCAAAAGGTCAAAGTAAGTATAACACCTACAATAACTAAGGCACCAAAAGGTCAAAGTAAGTATAACACCTACAATAACTAAGGCATCAAAGGTCAAAGTAAGTATAACACCTACAATAACTAAGGCATCAAAGTAAGTATAACACCTACAATAACTAAGGCGTCAAAGTAAGTATAACACCTACAATAACTAAGGCATCAACGTAAGTATAACACCTACAATAACTAAGGCATCAAAGTAAGTATAACACCTACAATAACTAAGGCATCAAAGTAAGTATAACACCTACAATAACTAAGGCATCAAAGTAAGTATAACACCTACAATAACTAAGGCGTCAAAGTAAGTATAACACCTACAATAACTAAGGCATCAAAGTAAGTATAACACCTACAATAACTAAGGCATCAAAGTAAGTATAACACCTACAATAACTAAGGCATCAAAGTAAGTATAACACCTACAATAACTAAGGCATCAAAGTAAGTATAACACCTACAATAACTAAGGCATCAACGGTCAAAGTAAGTATAACACCTACAATAACTAAGGCATCAACGGTCAAAGTAAGTATAACACCTACAATAACTAAGGCATCAAAGGTCAAAGTAAGTATAACACCTACAATAACTAAGGCATCAAAGTAAGTATAACACCTACAATAACTAAGGCATCAACGGTCAAAGTAAGTATAACACCTACAATAACTAAGGCATCAACGGTCAAAGTAAGTATAACACCTACAATAACTAAGGCATCAAAGTAAGTATAACACCTACAATAACTAAGGCGTCAAAGTAAGTATAACACCTACAATAACTAAGGCATCAAAGTAAGTATAACACCTACAATAACTAAGGCATCAAAGTAAGTATAACACCTACAATAATTAAGGCGTCAAAGTAAGTATAACACCTACAATAACTAAGGCATCAACGGTCAAAGTAAGTATAACACCTACAATAACTAAGGCATCAACGGTCAAAGTAAGTATAACACCTACAATAACTAAGGCATCAACGGTCAAAGTAAGTATAACACCTACAATAACTAAGGCATCAACGGTCAAAGTAAGTATAACACCTACAATAATTAAGGCGTCAACGTAAGTATAACACCTACAATAACTAAGGCATCAAAGTAAGTATAACACCTACAATAACTAAGGCATCAAAGTAAGTATAACACCTACAATAACTAAGGCGTCAAAGTAAGTATAACACCTACAATAACTAAGGCGTCAAAGTAAGTATAACACCTACAATAACTAAGGCGTCAAAGTAAGTATAACACCTACAATAACTAAGGCATCAAAGGTCAACGTAAGTATAACACCTACAATAACTAAGGCATCAAAGTAAGTATAACACCTACAATAACTAAGGCATCAAAGTAAGTATAACACCTACAATAATTAAGGCGTCAAAGTAAGTATAACACCTACAATAACTAAGGCATCAAAGTAAGTATAACACCTACAATAACTAAGGCATCAAAGTAAGTATAACACCTACAATAACTAAGGCGTCAAAGTAAGTATAACACCTACAATAACTAAGGCATCAAAGGTCAAGTAAGTATAACACCTACAATAACTAAGGCATCAAAGGTGTAAGTATAACACCTACAATAACTAAGGCATCAAAGGTCAAAGTAAGTATAACACCTACAATAACTAAGGCATCAAAGTAAGTATAACACCTACAATAACTAAGGCATCAAAGGTAAGTATAACACCTACAATAACTAAGGCATCAAAGGTAAGTATAACACCTACAATAACTAAGGCATCAAAGGTCAACGTAAGTATAACACCTACAATAACTAAGGCATCAAAGGTCAACGTAAGTATAACACCTACAATAACTAAGGCATCAAAGGTCAACGTAAGTATAACACCTACAATAACTAAGGCATCAACGGTCAAAGTAAGTATAACACCTACAATAACTAAGGCATCAACGGTCAAAGTAAGTATAACACCTACAATAACTAAGGCATCAAAGTAAGTATAACACCTACAATAACTAAGGCATCAAAGTAAGTATAACACCTACAATAACTAAGGCGTCAAAGTAAGTATAACACCTACAATAACTAAGGCATCAAAGGTCAACGTAAGTATAACACCTACAATAACTAAGGCATCAAAGGTCAACGTAAGTATAACACCTACAATAACTAAGGCATCAAAGGTCATAGTAAGTATAACACCTACAATAACTAAGGCATCAACGGTCATAGTAAGTATATAGCATCTTTGAAGAAACTTTCAACACGTATACCATCAAGGACTTTGTTTTATTTTTGTGGTTTAAAGTTGCACCAACAGCTTGCTTCATATAGCAACTCTCTAAATAATATTGGTGAATATTTACATCGCTATTGCATTTCCTTCGATCAACGTATGTGCCCCGATTGTATTCATTTTCATACGAGGGTTTCCAACTAATGATATGCAGCTGACATGTGCACTCGAAGTTACGGGCATGCGCATTCGCAGTGTTAGGCAACGTTCGTAGCGTGAAAAGGCGTGTGTTACAGTTTACGCTGTTCCAGGGATGATCTATTTACCAGGTTCAGCACACAGTATGTTGCAAATGTGAACTAAAAACATTTTAAATGCAAAGTGTGCTATATTTAAATGCAAAGTGTGCTATATTTAAGTGCAAAGTGTGCTATATTTAAATGCAAAGTGTGCCATATTTAAATGCAAAGTGTGCCATATTTAAATGCAAAGTGTGCTATATTTAAGTGCAAAGTGTGCCATATTTAAATGCAAAGTGTGCTATATTTAAATGCAAAGTGTGCCATATTTAAATGCAAAGTGTGCTATATTTAAATGCAAAGTGTGCCATATTTAAATGCAAAGTGTGCTATATTTAAATGCAAAGTGTGCCATATTTAAATGCAAAGTGTGCATATTAAATGCAAAGTGTGCTATATTTAAATGCAAAGTGTGCCATATTTAAATGCAAAGTGTGCTATATTTAAATGCAAAGTGTGCCATATTTAAATGCAAAGTGTGCTATATTTAAATGCAAAGTGTGCCATATTTAAATGCAAAGTGTGCTATATTTAAATGCAAAGTGTGCCATATTTAAATGCAAAGTGTGCTATATTTTCTTTGGGGTAATTGAAAAGGATAATTAATGTCAATATATGAAACAAATCGCTGGTTAATAGTTTCCATCGGGGTATGAACTACATTGGGCGTGCTTAGAGTTAGCTTGGATCCCTTTGGCCTCCACACACTTTAACCATGCCCAATGTAGTTCATACATGATGGAAACTATTAACCAGCGATTCATTCCTTAAGAGGAAGACACCTGCTTAATAGAGGTGAAATGTATAGCAAAACAACATATTGGGAATCAGAAAGTGGCTGCTTAATACAGGTGGCTGCTTAATAGAGGTGAAATGTATAGCAAAACAACATATTGGGAATCAGAAAGTGGCTGCTTAATACAGGTGGCTGCTTAATAGAGGTGAAATGTATAGCAAAACAACATATTGGGAATCAGAAAGTGGCTGCTTAATACAGGTGGCTGCTTAATAGAGGTCAAATGTATAGCAAAACAACATATTGGGAATCTGGCAACTGGCTGCTTAATGCAGGTTGGCTGCTTAATAGAGGTGACCATTAACACAGGTTTGACTGTATATCGGCTACAAATGATATGCAGCCTTAAAAATGGATATATTATTTATTTGTAAATGTGACATCGAGATTGAATTTAACATTGAGAGAGTATGACTTTACAATGTACATACATGTAATACCAATGTTGTTTGTTGGATTATTAGGCTCGATATTTTTATGCATTACAGTCAACCCTATCTTAAGCAGCCAGCCAGCCAATGGAGTCAGAGAAAATGGCTGCTTAGCAAAGGTGGCTGCTTAATAGAGGTCAAATATATACCGTAATAAAACAACCGATTGGGAATCTGGAAACTGGCTGCTTAATACAGGTTGGCTGCTTAATGGAGGTGACCATTAACACAGGTTTGACTGTATACATTGACAACAATCAGGTCATTAATTTTCCACACGCTTAAAATAATAACCATTTAATAATAACATTATCTCACGATTATTATTTGACACAAGTGGAAAATCAATGAATGCAAATATTGTGGCTAGCGTGGAGCGTGTGCACATACAGTGACGCGCCAGTCACACGACCGTATGAGAGGACAAGTATGTAGGAGCCTGAAACGATGTGGAAGTCGTGATAGCGCTTTCACTTCAGGTGCGAAAGGCACAGAGTTTGAGCCCTACTGGAGCCATTACGATTGTGCGCTTAGGCAAGGCATTTAAATTCCACATTGCATCTTCTCTCTCCCTCGCGGTGATGGATTCCATCAGGAATGAGGTCTCGAGAGTGATTAATATAAGTTGTGAGAACTTGTTTTGCAATCGAGCTAAAGTAATTTGTATAAATTAAGAGGTTTTTGAAGAGGTCAAGTGGTTCCGAATATTTGAATACCTAGCCAATCGAATATTTGAATACCTAGCCAATCGAATATTTGAATACCTAGCCAATCGAATATTTGAATACCTAGCCAATCGAATATTTGAATACCTAGCCAATCGAATATTTGAATACCTAGCCATTTGAATACCTAGCCAATCGAATATTTGAATACCTAGCCAATCGAATATTTGAATACCTAGCCAATCGAATATTTGAATACCTAGCCAATCGAATATTTGAATACCTAGCCAATCGAATATTTGAATACCTAGCCAATCGAATATTTGAATACCTAGCCAATCGAATATTTGAATACCTAGCCAATCGAATATTTGAATACCTAGCCAATCGAATATTTGAATACCTAGCCGATCGAATATTTGAATACCTAGCCAATCGAATATTTGAATACCTAGCCGATTGAATATTTGAATACCTAGCCGATCGAATATTTGAATACCTAGCCAATCGAATATTTGAATACCTAGCCATTTGAATACCTAGCCGATCGAATATTTGAATACCTAGCCAATCGAATATTTGAATACCTAGCCAATCGAATATTTGAATACCTAGCCAATCGAATATTTGAATACCTAGCCATTTGAATACCTAGACGATCGAATATTTGAATACCTAGCCAATCGAATATTTGAATACCTAGCCGATCGAATATTTGAATACCTAGCCGATCGAATATTTGAATACCTAGCCGATTGAATATTTGAATACCTAGCCGATCGAATATTTGAATACCTAGCCAATCGAATATTTGAATACCTAGCCATTTGAATACCTAGCCGATCGAATATTTGAATACCTAGCCAATCGAATATTTGAATACCTAGCCAATCGAATATTTGAATACCTAGCCAATCGAATATTTGAATACCTAGCCAATCGAATATTTGAATACCTAGCCAATCGAATATTTGAATACCTAGCCGATCGAATATTTGAATACCTAGCCGATCGAATATTTGAATACCTAGCCAATCGAATATTTGAATACCTAGCCGATTGAATATTTGAATACCTAGCCGATCGAATATTTGAATACCTAGCCAATCGAATATTTGAATACCTAGCCATTTGAATACCTAGCCGATCGAATATTTGAATACCCAGCCAATCGAATATTTGAATACCTAGCCAATCAAATATTTGAATACCTAAACAATCGAATATTTGAATACAGTTTCTGCCATTTGTTGCCATCCTTACTTTCATTGTTTGCTTCTGGAGTTTAAATTTGTATCAACAGCCTCGGCTATAGGGCAACCCTCCAGCTATTATTGGTTAAGGAAGAACTGTTTCAAGGTGTCGTTGACATATCTACCTGACAGGGATGGCTATTTCTGGACTGTTTCAAGGTGTTGTTGACATATTTACCTGACAGGGATGGCTATTTCCGGACTGTTTCAAGGTGTCGTTGATATATCTACCTGACAGGGATGGCTATTTCCGGACTGTTTCATGGTGTCGTTGACATATCTACCTGACTGTTTCATGGTGTCGTTGACATATCTACCTGACAGGGATGGCTATTTCCGGACTGTTTCATGGTGTCGTTGACATATCTACCTGACAGGGATGGCTATTTCCGGACTGTTTCATGGTGTCGTTGACATATCTACCTGACAGGGATGGCTATTTCCGGACTGTTTCATGGTGTCGTTGACATATCTACCTGGCAGGGATGGCTATTTCCGGACTGTTTCAAGGTGTTGTTGACATATTTATCTGACAGGGATGGCTATTTCTGGACTGTTTCAAGGTGTCGTTGACATATCTACCTGACAGGGATGGCTATTTCTGGACTGTTGACATATTTACCTGACAGGGATGGCTATTTCCGGATTGTTTCAAGGTGTCGTTGACATATCTACCTGACAGGGATGGCTATTTCCGGACTATTTCCAGATATCGTTGACATATTTACCTGACAGGGATGGCTATTTCCGGACTGTTTCAAGGTGTCGTTGTTGTAATCCGAACCAAAGAGGAACACTGACTCCTCTACTGATTCATCACTATCTTGTAGACCCTACAAAATACCAAACGATGCTTGTTCAATGGATAAACAAAATCAGGCGGGACAGAGAATGCTAGTTTGGTTGGACAGAGTTCATCTGACAGACGGGCCAGTGAATGTCCATCCGGTTGGACAATGAATACTCGTTGGGTTGGACAGAGTTCATCTGACAGACGGGCCAGTGAATGTCCATCCGGTTGGACAATGAATACTCGTTGGGTTGGACAGAGTTCATCTGTCAGGTGGACCAGTGAATGCCCATCCGGTTGGACAGAGTTCATCTGTCAGACAGGCCAGTGAATGCCCATCCGGTTGGACAGAGTTCATCTGTCAGATGGACCAGTGAATGCCTATCCGGTTGGACAGAGTTCATCTGTCAGACAGGCCAGTGAATGCCCATTCGGTTGGACAGAGTTCATCTGTCAGATGGGCCAGTGAATGCCCATCCGGTTGGAAAGAGTTCATCTGTCAGACAGGCCAGTGAATGCCCATTCGGTTGGACAGAGTTCATCTGTCAGATGGACCAGTGAATGCCCATCTGGTTGGACAGAGTTCATCTGTCAGACAGGCCAGTGAATGCCCATCCGGTTGGACAGAGTTCATCTGTCAGACAGGCCAGTGAATGCCCATCCGGTTGGACAGAGTTCATCTGTCAGACAGGCTAGTGAATGCCCATCCGGTTGGACAGAGTTCATCTGTCAGATGGATCAGTGAATGCCCATCCGGCTGGACAGAGAATACCCGTTGGGCTGGACAGAATCATCAGTCAGATGGGACAGAGAATGCTAGTTGGGTTGGACAGAGATTGCAGCCCGTCCAACATAGTTCAATGTGGTTCATAAGCAAACTTGTTCAAGTTATTAATATTGGCCAAAAATAAAGATAATGTTCACTCTTTTACAGTTTGTTGTATTGTGTTGCATATGGTAAACAGTTAACTAGACAGTTTTGTTTTATTGAATTGTATACAGTAAATAGTTAATTAGACAGTTTGTTGTATTGTGTTGCATATGGTAAACAGTTAATTAGACAGTTTGTTGTATTGGGATATCAATGTTACATGTGGAAAAACAATGTTAGGTGTGGCAGCAATGTTCGAGAAGGGGCTGATAGCCATGCTCGAGACGGGGCTGATAGCCATGGTCAAGACGGGGCTGATAGCCATGGTCAAGACGGGGCTGATAGCCATGGTCGAGAAGGGTCTGATAGCCATGGTCGAGAAGGGGCTGATAGCCATGGTAGAGAAGGGGCTGCACAATCATACACACCTCACATTTCCTCTTGTCATCTGGCTTGTTCACTTCACGCAGGTACGGACATTTCCTCAACGCATCCTGTAAACACATGTCAAATCAATCTCCAGCGCAATATGTACTGTTTATCTCCGCATCCAAATTGATATAATTTGCGTATAATTAAGTTGCGTCATTATAAATACAGTGATACATCATGGATGACGCAATCAATGACGTAGCGCTACCATTCATGTGTTGTTCACGTGCCTACTGTGAATGGTAGCGATACGTCATTGATTGCATCATCGATGATGTATCACTGTTATTATAATGACGCAATTTCATTTTCATTATACGCAAATTATATAAATTTGGATGTGGAAATAAACGGAAACTACCAGACTTGTTCATGATATCTAATTAGCATAAAGTAGTCCCCTTGTCATCTAATTACCATAAAGTAGTCCCCTTGTCTACCCGGTTAGGCAGATTTATCTCACACACCCAAAACGGTACCAAAAGCATGTCTATAGGCGACACAAAAATAAGATTTTTATCTGCCAAGGGAGGTAATAGAAGAGCAGATTTGAGTAGCGGATGCATCAAACATCAACACACTGCTGGTATGGCAAGGGAGGTAATAGAAGAGCAGATATAAGTAGCAGCTGCATCAAACATCAACACACTGCTGAGATGGCAAGGGAGGTAATAGAAGAGCAGATATAGGTAGCGGCTGCATCAAACATCAACACACTGCTGAGATGGCAAGGGAGGTAATAGAAGAGCAGATATAGGTAACGGCTGCATCAAACATCAACACACTGCTGATATGGCAAGGGAGGTAATAGAAGAGCAGATTTGAGTAGCGGCTGCATCAAAGACCAACACACTGCTGAGATGGCAAGGGAGGTAATAGAAGAGCAGATATAGGTATCAGCTGCATCAAACATCAACACACTGCTGAGATGGCAAGGGAGGTAATAGAAGAGCAGATATAAGTAGCAGCTGCATCAAACATCAACACACTGCTGAGATGGCAAAGGAGGTAATAGAAGAGCAGATATAAGTAGCAGCTGCATCAAACATCAACACACTGCTGAGATGGCAATGCCAATAAAGCTCAAAATTCCTTATTATTGTATGCAACTCATATAAAACTATTCATGTTTGTTATGTTTGTTAGTTCAGGTTTTACGCCTTGCACAATTTTGGGCTATATCGCCGGCGGGCAGATTACCTAACAACACCTTTCCTGGGCAGGCTCCAGCGTTTAACCAGTACTTGGGTGCACCAACCTCCGTAAGAAACTGCCAACTTTTCATATAAATGAGACACGGCCTGAGCGGGGCTCTAACCCGTGACCATCAGTGATGATAGGTTACAGTGGTATGCAAGTGAGAGACAGTAACCACTCGACCACGGAGGCAGACTATAACACTATTTAATCTATATTTCCACAAGTTCAATCTACAATTTCCATTGTTAATAATAACAATAATTATGCCCTCGTTTCTTGTTGAGAAATGCAGAATTCACTTCACGGGCTCTAATAGTTTGTTATAATCTGGCATTGAGAACAAAACACATGACTCATCGACCTTATATTTACCGTGACCTTATATTTACCGTGACCTTATATTATATTTACCGTGACCTTATATTTACCTTGACCTTATATTTACCGTGACCTTATATTTACCGTGACCTTATATTTACCTTGACCTTATATTTACCGTGACCTTATATTTACCTTGACCTTATCAACCCATTTCACTTTTCGTTCGATGTTGGTAGATTTCTGATCAATAATCTTGTCAATCTCTCCCAGAGGAAACATATACGTGTACAATAGTCATACAGCATCATATACGTGTACAATAGTCATACAGCATCATATACGTGTACAATAGTCATACAGCATCATATACGTGTACAATAGTCATACAGCATCATATACGTGTACAATAGTCATACAGCATCATATACGTGTACAATAGTCATACAGCATCACAACATACGTGTACAATAGTCATACAGCATCATACACATGTTACAATAGTCATACAGCATCATATACGTGTACAATAGTCATACAGCATCATATACGTGTACAATAGTCATACAGCATCACAACATACGTGTACAATAGTCATACAGCATCATATACGTGTTACAATAGTCATACAGCATCATATACGTGTACAATAGTCATACAGCATCATATACGTGTACAATAGTCATACAGCATCACAACATACGTGTACAATAGTCATACAGCATCACAACATACGTGTACAATAGTCATACAGCATCACAACATACGTGTACAATAGTCATACAGCATCACAACATACGTGTACAATAGTCATACAGCATCATATACGTGTACAATAGTCATACAGCATCACAACATACGTGTACAATAGTCATACAGCATCACACACATACGTGTACAATAGTCATACAGCATCACAACATGCGTGTACAATAGTCATACAGCATCATATACGTGTACAATAGTCATACAGCATCACAACATACGTGTACAATAGTCATACAGCATCACACACATACGTGTACAATAGTCATACAGCATCATACACGTGGAATCTATAATCACATATAATCATCTATGTGGGATCTAACCCCTTGACCCCCTACGGACCAAACTTGGCAACATTACTAGCATTGGTTCAAGAATTTTGTTTAAAGGTTTTCCATTAAGTTGACCTAGTTTTGGATCCAAGTGATCCCATTTAAGCAAACCAGGTGGAGGTTGTCACCAACTACGTGTGAAATTGAATTAATGAGCTAATAAATTGGTGACAAGAGAATCTATACATTGTATTATAAAGTATGTATGTTCCATTAATGTCAAACCTCTTGCGGGGACCTAGACATGTTTTCCTGGGCATGCTTAGCCGACCATAGCGGTTAAACCAGTACTAAGCAATGTGTGTGAGGTGCCTTGCTCAATGACACTACATACGTGGCCTGACTGAGTATCGAACCCGGACCGTTTGATTCCAAATACGCCACACTAGTACATACCTTTCGTCTTTTTGACTTCATCAAGGAAGCCCGGTTCGAGTGCCTGACTCAGGAACACTTGCATGTACACGTAGAAGTGACGCAGCAATGGATTCTTCTCATATTCTTCTTCCATACTGCAAACACACACATATTCACATTTGTCTAATGCAAACACACACATATTCACATTTGTCTAATGCAAACACACAAATATTCACATTTGTCTAATGCAAACACAAATATTCACATTAGTCTAATGCAAACACACAAATATTCACATTTGTCTAATGCAAACACACAAATATTCACATTTGTCTAATGCAAACACACAAATATTCACATTTGTCTAATGCAAACACACAAATATTCACATTTGTCTAATGCAAACACACAAATATTCATGTTCGTCTAATGCAAACACACAAATATTCACATTCGTCTAATGCTTTCCCAAGAAATATAGAAATTGATCAGTGATATAAAATGTGTTATTTCACTCGGTGAAATAAACATTTGTTATTTCACTGGTTGGCCACAGTGATTTGAGAAAATACAACATTGGGAATTGATCTACCCGATACATTTAACCCATTTCATTCTGGATACATTTAAAGGCTTTTGCAAACAACATAGATCCAGATCAGCCGCAGCCTGATGCTGCACACTGATCAGGATCTATGTTATTTGCAGCATAGTCAAGTGTCAAGATCATCTGAATAGCAAACAGCATAGAGCCTGATCAGACATCATGTTCTTTGCAAATACTGCTTGATCAGTATCCAGAATCAAATGGGAACCAACCAGGGTATTTTCCTCTACTATATTCCGTAATATAATACTACTATATCAAAAAACAAAATAATGTTCGTGTCCATTACGTAGATACATAGTTTGTTTCAATCACATGTACATTCATATTTATTAATGGAAGTCGTTTCAACCACATGTACATTCATATTTATTAATGGAAGTCGTTTCAACCACATGTACATTCATATTTATTAATGGAAGTCATTTCAATCACATGTACATTCATATTTATTAATGGAAGTCATTTCAATCACATGTACATTCATATTTATTAATGGAAGTCATTTCAATCACATGTACATTCATATTTATTAATGGAAGTCGTTTCAACCACATGTACATTCATATTTATTAATGGAAGTCGTTTCAACCACATGTACATTCATATTTATTAATGGAAGTCATTTCAATCACATGTACATTCATATTTATTAATGGAAGTCGTGATAGCGCGTTCACTCCAGGTCTGAAGATGGCGATTAATATACGTTGTAAGAACTTGTTTCGCAATCGAGCTAAAATAAATTAGTATAAACTATATTTATTAATAATATTTATATAATGTATTTGATATTTGATATCACATGTACATTCATATTTATTAATGGAAGTCATTTCAATCACATGTACATTCATATTTATTAATGGAAGTCATTTCAATCACATGTACATTCATATTTATTAATGGAAGTCATTTCAATCACATGTACATTCATATTTATTAATGGAAGTCGTTTCAACCACATGTACATTCATATTTATTAATGGAAGTCGTTTCAACCACATGTACATTCATATTTATTAATGGAAGTCGTTTCAACCACATGTACATTCATATTTATTAATGGAAGTCGTGATAGCGCGTTCACTCCAGGTCTGAAGATGGCGATGGATTCCATCAGGAATGAGGTCTCAAGAGTGATTAATATACGTTGTAAGAACTTGTTTCGCAATCGAGCTAAAATAAATTAGTATAAACTATATTTATTAATAATATTTATATAATGTATTTGATATTTGATATCACATGTACATTCATATTTATTAATACTACTGATATAATGTATTGGATATCACATGTACATTCATATTTATTAATACTACTGATATAATGTATATATTGTTAACATTTTGTACACATTCTATATATTGATGTACACTAAACGAAGACGTTGAGCTTCACCTAAATAAATAATTCACTTAATACAAATTAATTTTAGCTCGATTGCGAAACAAATTCTTACAACTTATATTAATCACTCTCGAGACCTCATTCCTGATGGAATCCATCGCCACGAGGGAGAGAGAAGAGGCAACGTGGAATTTAAATGCCTTGCCAAAAACATAAATCATAACGGTTCCAGAGTGGCTCAAACTCCGGTCTTTCGCGCATGAAGCGAACGTGCTACCACTGCGCTATCACGACTTCCACTATTTTAAGTTAAATAATTCACTGACCTCGAGTCGACACAGATTTGAGGCTTAGTGTCGTCTGTGACCTCTACGTGTTCCGCGCCAGGAATATCAAGCACCCGTTTGACCTTCACCGATAGATAATGCTTGCTGATGTCTCTATAACCCCGATACTGCAAACAATCATTATCAGATGTTGTTATGTTATATTTCGGGTTTTGCACCTGCATCAGCACCATTTCGGGCTATATCGCCGGCGGGCAGTTTACTTAACAACACCTTTCCTGGGCAGGCTCCAGCGGTTAACCAGTACTTGGGTGCACCAACCTCCGTAAGAAACTGCCAACTTTTTCATATAAATGAGACACGGCCTGAGCGGGGCTCGAACCAGTGACCATCAGTGATGATAGGTTACAGTGGTATACAAGTCAGCGACCTTAACCACTCGACCACGGACTATCAGATGTTGTGGACTATATGACGTATCATATTGGTTTCTCAATTACATCAAGATGGTCCACCTACGTGGTTGAGTAGTTAAGGTCGCTGACTTTTATACCACTGTAACCTATCATCACTGATGGTCACGGGTTCGAGCCATGCTCAGACTGTGTCTCTTTATATGAAAAGTTGGCAGTTTCTTACGGAGGTTGGTGTACCAAGTACTGGTTTCATTGGTGAGAAAGCGAGCGCGCTAACCACTGCGCTAATTGGACAGCCTCAAATGGCATTGAGCTATGTCGATCTGAGACGCAATTACCTTGCAGCAAATTAAATTTAAAAAATACTCACGTCATAGACATAGTAACTGAATATGTGATGCATACATGTTTTGCTTTACAATTGCAGAAGTGATCGTCTATTGGACGTTATAATATACTCACAGTCTTGACTGGTTTATGTAGCAGTCGGCCATTCTTTATCGTTGCCTCATACTTCTTAAGCAGAATCTGGCTCTCAATCTTCCAAACAGGGAAATTATCAACATTTCTCTTGTCCTTCTTGTCCAGTACATACTGACCAATCTGAGAACAGATAACAAGTGTATCAGCCAATCAGTGAACAGTATACAAAATGGTGAATAACACCTTAATATGCTTATACAGTACATATTGACCAATCTGAGAGCAGATAACAAGTGTATCAGCCAATCAGTGAACAGTATACAAAATGGTGAACAAAACACAGTAATCTGCTTATACAGTACATATTGACCAAACAGAGAAGAGATGACATGATTGTGCACATGTCTACATATTGACCAATCATAGAAGAGATGACATGATTGTGCACATGTCTACATATTGATCAACCATAGAAGAAATGACATGATTGTGCACATATCTACATATTGACCAATCATAGAAGAAATGACATGATTGTGCACATGTCTCTGTTGCAAAATATTCTATGAGGTATGTATGTTTTACGTTTATTTATCATCGCTACCGGTTGCCCATATGAGCGACGCCTCCTGAAGAGATTAGTTATTTTAGATGTTGGAGGATAGTGCAATGATACAGACAGAGACCAATTCCAGAATCTCCTCTGATTCTTTTACGCGCACGGTGTAAAGCACCGACACGAGACCTCGGTTTAACGTCCCATCTGAAAGACTGTTAATTTGATTAGGGTCAGACGGGGGATCGAACCTGCGATCCCTGGATTACCAGTCCAGCGTGTTACCACCGAACTACAGATCCGTCTGTAGTTCTATGAGGTATGAAAAACACTCCACATATATAATTAGAAAGATCAGCCAATCAGCTGGTCTGTGAAAAGTTCAATTTATCTTTGAATTTATGAAAATTGTCAATAGAACGTCCAATATACACTATTTAATTAAAAAGTTAAAATTTATTTATTTTACAACGATTGCGAAGCAAGTTCTAACAACTTATATTAATCACTCTCATTGGTGCAGATGAAAGTGTAACTGTGGTCATTCGTGTGGGAAGAAACCGGAGCACAAGGAGAAAACCCACCTGTCCGATCTGGCGACAACCGTACCATCTCACATACTTCCCGGTCCGAGGATCGAACCCGGGATGCATTGATAAGAAGCGAGCATGTTAACCACTGCGCTAAATGGACATCCACTATGAATTGGCAAGGATGGTACGCCACATAAGCCACTAAGATATACTTGGTAGCATACGCTCTTGACTGGAGTATGCTAGGTGTCTTCGGCGATCCAGAATCATATGTATATTCTGCAATGATCGTTTTCGACTGTCAGATCCAGTATCCTGCATATTACCTGGAATGACGGTTCTGAGTTGTCAGATCCAGTATCCTGCGTGGTGGAAGAGATCTCTTGCTCCTGCATTCTCTCCGCTGTGCTACTCGACTGAAGCGCTACCTGGCTCTGTGAGCTAGATGTTGTCTTTGGCTCAGACTTTGCTGACACTGTTTCCCTGTGCATCAATAATTACATTGCTATATATTTGTTTAACTTTTATGTTATGTTATATATCAGGTTTTACGCCTGCATCAGCACCATTTTGGGCTATATCGCCGGCGGGCAGTTTACCTAACAACACCTTTCCTGGGCAGGCTCCAGTGGTTAACCAGTACTTGGCTGCACCAACCTCCGTAAGAAACTGCCAACTTTTTCATATAAATGAGACACGGTCTGAGCGGGGCTCGCACCCATGACCATCAGTGATGATAGGTTACAGTGGTATACAAGTCAGCGACCTTAACCACTCGACCACAGGGGCGGACTGTTTAACTTTTAGGTTTTGATTTAATACATAGCGTTTCATTGCACATCAGCTATACAAATTATACAGGACGACAAGACCGACATGGCCCCCGACGTGCTAACACTTTTCTCACATCTCAATCTCGAGCTCAAGTGATTTGATTGGTTGATCTGAGATATACTCTCAGCTGAACCAATCAGAAGCTTATTAACAGTCATTCAGCTGGGACTTTAAACCGAGGTCTTGTGTCGGTGGTGTACACCGTGCACGTAAAAGAACCAGTTGTCATTCGTGTGGGAGGAAACCGGAGTACCCAGAGAAAACCCACCTGTCCGATCTGGCAACAACCGTACCATCTCACATACTTCCCGGTCCGAGGATCGAACCCGGGTTGCATTGGTGAGAAGTGAGCACGCTAACCACTGCGCTAATCGGACAGCCGATTACATGGCAGAGTGTCAATTAACATGGTTTATTCACACATCCTGGGACGATTTCTTTTGTATTGGAATGTTTTATGATGGTTGCAAAAGAAAACAACGTATCTGATACGTTTATTTCATATTTGCAAATTATATAATATTTTTTCCGACGTCCGAGCGAATATTCGTTGCCATACCTAGTTTAAATCAAACAAATATGCTCTTGTACAGTTGGGGGCACTAACACTTACGGTTCTTGTTCGTCTTCTATCTCTGGTTCATCTACAAGCATGACTTTCTCAATATTCCGGTACTTAAACAGCACCTGGGTGTTCACTTTCTGGTACTTGTGTGCAAAACACGCCCACCAGTCTGAGAACTGTGATAGACAACATGGCATAATTATGTACAGTCTACATCCATTATGTCAAAATCGGTAATGTCGAATTCTCCGGTTATCTCGAAGTCGGATCAAAGTCCCGTTTCAGACACTATCATTTTAACTGGCTCCGTTTATATAGAATTTTGTTAAGTTAAACGTCGGGTTATGTCAAAGTATTTTGTTCGGTCCGACGGAATTCGACATAATGGGTGTAGACTGTATATGCAAACGTAAAAGATTCGTAACCATATATATGTGTGCATATATGTGAACAAATTTTAAAAATCAAGTTAAAATTTGATCACATATACTACTTAATTTCATCAAATATATTTGCTAAATGTCTGTTGTTAAATATTAGTTTAATACAAATTTATATTAGCTCGATTGCGAAACAAGTTTTTAGACCATTATTTTAATCACACTCCTGATGAATTCAATTGCCATGAGGGAGAAAGAGGCAATGTGGAATTTAAGTTCCTTGCCTAAGGGCACAATCATAATGGCTGAGAGGAAATTCGGGGCCTCTAACACCTGAAGTGATTGTGCTAGCACTGCGCTATAACAACTTCCAGTGTTAAATTGACAGTGAGTACCAGGTCTCATTCTAGGTCAGAATGTTTGGGAGAAGTGAGAAAGCGCACAATTGTGTTCTTAAATGGTGTTATTTAATATATTTCAACAAAATATGGTTAAAATGCACATTACGACCAATAAATAGAACATATGAATAGAAAGATTGCTTTATAATGGCCAGTGATCTTACTGGACAAAAGTTTGTATGAAAATTGTAAAAAAAAATAAAAAAGTTTTTTTTAGGGCAGTCAGGGTCCCTAGGGCGACTATTTCGCCCTCTATAATAAGCCCTGCAGTGCTAATAATAATCATGCACTAAGATCAGAGAGGGAATGTAAACCTTTATGTGGTACAAGCAAATATCCGGTGCACCTGCGTACACAGCTTCAGCAACCACCCATATAGAACCACCAACTTTGCAAGTAAGCTGGATAGACTTGTCACTCCAGTAGGATTTGCACCCACACAACTGAGGGACCAGTGACTGTCAGTAAAACAACATTAACACCTCAGCCACAGAGTCCGGGTAAGATTCGAACCTGTGATTGTTATTCCTCAATGCTAACACTTCAGCCACCGAGTCCAAGTAGGACTCAAATCCTCACAAGTGAGTGACTAGTGTTTGGCAGTTAACAGATCAGCAAGGGAGTCCAAGTAAGATTCGAACCCACACCAGCGAGGGACCAGTGCTTGTCAATCTATAATGTTACTGAATAGACAACATACTGGGTACTCACACTCAACACGTTCTGGTAAAACACCTTTCCTTTCTCCTCAATCCTCTCATATTTCTGTATAAGCCCGCCTCTTTTATACAGCCATAGAAATGGAATGTTACCATCTGAACATTCGGCTTTCTCCAGTACGAAATCTCCAACCTCAGGCTGCAATACAAGCAGGTACTGTGAATCGTATGAGTTTGATCTAATTACTAATTAACTAATCAATATCTTTGGCATCACAGACAAGTTTGTTTAGTTTAATCATATTTTATTGCTCGATACGTTTTTACATATACATGTGAATACAAAACATGACAAATTAATGAAAGGCAAATAGGTCGGGCAACAAGTTCTAGTAACATTAGTTACGACCCTTCCCGACAAGATAGTAAATTAGTTACGGCCCTTCCCGACAAGATAGTAAATTAGTTACGGCCCTTCCCGACAAGATAGTAAATTAGTTATGGCCCTTCTCGACAAGATAGTAAATTAGTTACGGCCCTTCCCGACAAGATAGTAAATGAAAAGAAATAGCGACTAATGATTTCAAGCATATATATATATAGAAACATAATGATTTTATTTTTACACAAAATCATTTTTCTGAAAAAAGTACATTGTGAAAACAAAAAAACAAAGTTGGACATATGAGAGAGGGAGGGAGAGAAAGATGTCCGATTAGCGCATTGGTTAGCGCGCTCGCTTCTCACCCATGCAACCCGGGTTCGATCCTCGGACCGGGAAGTATGTGAGATGGTACGGTGGTCTCCAGATCGGACAGGTGGGTTTTCTCCGGGTACTCCGGTTTACTCCCACACAAATGACCACATTTACGCTTTCATCATACGGTATCAGGGTTTCCTCCTTTGCACCAGCAAATTCGCCAATCAGAAAAGGTTTGCGCCAATGGCTCCAATGTTGGAGCCAGCAGTCTATAGTGCTATATTCAATCGGACATCTGGTATGTTCTGATGTTAAACAAGTTGTCAACTTGTGATGGGGAATTGACTGTAATGACAATATTTACATGAGCCCGGAGGGGGAATTGACTGTAATGACAATATTTACATGAGCCCAGAGGGGGAATTGACTGTAATGACAATATTTACATGAGCCCGAAGGGGGAATTGACTGTAATGACAATATTTACATGAGCCCAGAGGGGGAATTGACTGTAATGACAATAGTTACATGAGCCCGGAGGGGGAATTGACTGTAATGACAATATTTACATGAGCCCAGAGGGGGAATTGACTGTAATGACAATAGTTACATGAGCCCGGAGGGGGAATTGACTGTAATGACAATATTTACATGAGCCCGGAGGGGGAATTGACTGTAATGACAATAGTTACATGAGCCCAGTGGGGGAATTGACTGTAATGACAATATTTACATGAGCCCAGAGGGGGAATTGACTGTAATGACAATAGTTACATTAGCCCAGTGGGGGAATTGACTGTAATGACAATATTTACATGAGCCCGGAGGGGGAATTGACTGTAATGACAATATTTACATGAGCCCGGGGAGGGGGAATTGACTGTAATGACAATAGTTACATGAGCCCGGAGGGGGAATTGACTGTAATGACAATATTTACATGAGCACGGAGGGGGAATTGACTGTAATGACAATAGTTACATGAGCCCAGTGGGGGAATTGACTGTAATGACAATATTTACATGAGCCCAGAGGGGGAATTGACTGTAATGACAATAGTTACATGAGCCCAGGGGGGAATTGACTGTAATGACAATATTTACATGAGCCCAGAGGGGGAATTGACTGTAATGACAATAGTTACATGAGCCCAGTGGGGGAATTGACTGTAATGACAATATTTACATGAGCCCGGAGGGGGAATTGACTGTAATGACAATATTTACATGAGCCCGGGGAGGGGGAATTGACTGTAATGACAATAGTTACATGAGCCCGGAGGGGGGAATATTGGGAATTGACTGTAATGACAATATTTACATGAGCACGAGGGGGAATTGACTGTAATGACAATATTTACATGAGCCCAGTGGGGGAATTGACTGTAATGACAATATTTACATGAGCACGGAGGGGGAATTGACTGTAATGACAATATTTACATGAGCCCAGAGGGGGAATTGACTGTAATGACAATAGTTACATGAGCCCAGTGGGGGAATTGACTGTAATGACAATAGTTACATGAGCCCAGTGGGGGAATTGACTGTAATGACAATATTTACATGAGCCCAGAGGGGGAATTGACTGAATTGACAATATTTACATGAACCCAGAGGGGGAATTGACTGTAATGACAATATCTACATGAGCCCAGTGGGGGAAATTGTCTGTAATTATGAGATTTACCTCAGGCCCAGTGGGCGAATTGTCTGTGATGACAAGATTTTTGGCAGCATTTGGCACAACTGGACTGGTAGATGGTGGTGTGGATTTCTTCCCCTCTGTAGACTTTTGGAAAGAAGCTGGATCAGAATACTTCAGGCTACAAAGAACATTAAACTTACTGCATGTAACAAGGTATGATTGGCATGTAACAAGGTATGATTGGCCTGTAACAAGGTATGATTGGCATGTAACAAGGTATGATTGGCATGTAACAAGGTATGATTGGCCTGTAACAAGGTATGATTGGCATGTAACAAGGTATGATTGGCATGTAACAAGGTACGATTGGCATGTAACAAGGTATGATTGGCATGTAACAAGGTATGATTGGCCTGTAACAAGGTAGGATTGGCATGTAACAAGGTAGGATTGGCATGTAACAAGGTATGATTGGCCTGTAACAAGGTATGATTGGCCTGTAACAAGGTATGATTGGCATAACAAGATGATTGGCTGTAGGTAGATTGGTACAAGTGATTGGCGTATGATTGGCATGTAACAAGGTATGATTGGCATGTAACACGGTATGATTGGCATATAACAAGGCATGATTGGCATGTAACAAGGTATGATTGGCATATAACAAGGTATGATTGGCATGTAACAAGGTAGGATTGGCCTGTAGCAAGGTAGGATTGGCCTGTAACAAGGTATGATTGGCATGTAACAAGGTATGATTGGCCTGTAACAAGGTAGGATTGGCATGTAACAAGGTAGGATTGGCATGTAACAAGGTAGGATTGGCATGTAACAAGGTATGATTGGCATGTAACAAGGTATGATTGGCATGTAACAAGGTATGATTGGCCTGTAACAAGGTAGGATTGGCATGTAACAAGGTAGGATTGGCATGTAACAAGGTATGATTGGCCTGTAACAAGGTAGGATTGGCATGTAACAAGGTAGGATTGGCATGTAACAAGGTAGGATTGGCATGTAACAAGGTATGATTGGCATGTAACAAGGTATGATTGGCATGTAACACGGTATGATTGGCATATAACAAGGCATGATTGGCATGTAACAAGGTATGATTGGCATATAACAAGGTATGATTGGCATGTAACAAGGTAGGATTGGCCTGTAGCAAGGTAGGATTGGCCTGTAACAAGGTATGATTGGCATGTAACAAGGTAGGATTGGCATGTAACAAGGTAGGATTGACCTGTAACAACGTAGGATTGGCCTGTAACAAGGTATGATTGGCATGTAACAAGGTAGGATTGGCATGTAACAAGGTAGGATTGGCATGTAACAAGGTAGGATTGGCCTGTAACAAGGTATGATTGGCATGTAACAAGGTATGATTGGCCTGTAACAAGGTAGGATTGGCATGTAACAAGGTATGATTGGCCTGTAACAAAGTATGATTGGCCTGTAACAAGGTATGATTGGCATGTAACAAGGTAGGATTGGCATGTAACAAGGTATGATTGGCCTGTAACAAGGTATGATTGGCATGTAACAAGGTATGATTGGCATGTAACAAGGTATGATTGGCATGTAACAAGGTATGATTGGCATGTAACAAGGTAGGATTGGCATGTAACAAGGTATGATTGACATGTAACAAGGTATGATTGATATGTAACAAGGTAGGATTGGCATGTAACAAGGTAGGATTGGCATGTAACAAGGTATGATTGGCATGTAACAAGGTAGGATTGGCCTGTAATAATGTATAAATGACATGTAACAAGGTTGTCTGTTTGTTTATGCAGGGTTCCTGCTGTCGATCGCCAATGGTGCCAATTGTCACAAAAAACAGTTTTTATTTTTGGTGCAGCATGTTTTATCCATAACTGACAAAGGTGGATACAACCGCACCTATAACTGACAAAGGAGGATACAATTGCACCTATAACTGACAAAGAAGGATACAACCGCACCTATAACTGACAAAGGAGGATACAATCGCACCTATAACTGACAAAGGAAGATACAATTGCACCTATAACTGACAAAGGAGGATACAATCACACCTATAACTGACAAAGGAAGATACAATTGCACCTATAACTGACAAAGGAGGATACAATCACACCTATAACTGACAAAGGAAGATACAATTGCACCTATAACTGACAAAGGAAGATACAATCTCACCTATAACTGACAAAGGAGGATACAATTGCACCTATAACTGACAAAGGAGGATACAATCGCACCTATAACTGACAAAGGCGGATACAATCGCACCGCACCTATAACTGACAAAAGCGGTTACAATCGCACCTATAACTGACAAAAGCGGATACAATCGCACCTATAACTGCCAAAGGAGGATACAATCGCACCTATAACTGACAAAGGATACAATCGCACCTATAACTGCCAAAGGAGGATACAATCACACCTATAACTGATAAAGGAGGATACAATCGCACCTATAACTGCCAAAGGAGGATACAATCACACCTATAACTGACAAGGCGGTTACAATTGCACCTATAACTGACAAGGCGGTTACAATCGCATCTATAACTGCCAAAGGCGGTTACAATCGCACCTATAACTGACAAAGGAGGATACAATCGCACCTATTACTGACAAAGGCGGATACAATCGCACCTATAAAACATTTTGAGAGGTTCATATCAAACAGTGAAGTTTTTTCACCATCTTTCTAACCATCTTAGAAAACTTAGTCGCCCAAATTGTGGCGACTATAAATATATTAAGGATGGTAACGAAAATTCTGATAATTTTTTCGAACGTCCGAATATCCGAAAACTATTTGAGTATTCGGAAAAACATTTTTTATATATGATATTGTCCTCAAAAATGTCATCCGCTCAGTCACATGTTTGGAAATGCTTGACTCGCTCTGAGAATAAGAAAACTGCAAATTGGATTTAACATATTCGGGTACAATATCAACCTGAATAATCATTTGAAGAAGATGATGTTTACGTGTAAAACAGAAATTAGGTTAGTTTGGCAATGTTTGAGTGATTTTGAGTTTATGATAGAATTCTATCGAATATTCAAATACCTTCCCGACCGAATATTCGAATAGTAAAATCTAGGGATGGGACCGAATAGTTAAATGGTATTCGAATATTAGAAAGTGGTATTCGAATAGTATTAGAATATTCGATGAATATTACAAATCAAATCCTAACTTTTTCCAATCTGACCTATTCACTGGTTCATCGGTACGCGCGTGAACTTTACACATCGTGAAATTGGCCTCTATTGACATGGATTTAGTTACGGCTTGTGGAGGTCTATATCAACTACCAGTACATGCTAAGAACAGGCTATTTCTATTGTTTAATGGCTGACGTGGAGGCATGATGAATTGTGAATAGTAGTTATATTGATCAGACAGAATAACAATAATAAATGAGAAAGTATTTTTGTTTGTTTTTTTACGTTTATTTATCGTCGCTACCGGTTGCCCATATGAGCGACGCCTCCTGAAGAGATTAGTTATTTTAGATTTTTGGAGGATAGTGCATGATACAGACAGAGACCCATTCCAGAGTCTCCTCTGGTTCTTTTACGTGCACGGTGTAAAGCACCGACACGAGACCTCGGTTTCACGTCCGATCTGAAAGACTGTTAATTTTATTAGGGTCAGACAGGGGATCGGTGTAAAAATGAAGATTGACTCAATATTATTGAGTATATAATTAGTTATAAAATATCCAATAACATTAAATTTTGCCATTTTAATCCCCTCAGGGTAACGCTTTGAAATGGTATTGTTGTTCACAAACAGGCAATTACCATTGATTTTCGTTTTAGTGACCACATTGATCATTTTATGTAAATAATGTACTGATCGATTTGCATATGTAATTGCCCCCATTAAAACAACACCTTGTACAAAGTTAAGATGCCCCAGAGCGCACTTGATTGGGAAAAGGTGACCAAGTTGCCGCACTTAAACAAACATACAAGGAGGTGCGAATCACTGGATTGAAATAACTAGAAAATGACCAATATTAAATAAAAACTGAAAATAGAATTATTTATTTTATATTTTGGTATTCGAATACCGAAATAGGATTCGAATATTCGGTCAGGTATTGGGATATTTGAATATTCGGTCCCATACCTAGAGTACAATCGCTATTCGTTGTCATCCCTAAACTATATTTATATAGCTATTAATTAGGATATTTTTCATTATCTTTGCCTCTGGTTTTAATTAACTCTTTCAGCGCCGAATAAATTCAGAGCATGTGCAAACAACATAGATCCAGATCAGCCGCGGCGTAACGCCGCGTCTGATCAGGATCTATGTTGTTTGCTATTCGGACAGGTGCTTCAGCTCCACTGTCTGAAGAGCAATCAGCATATAGCCTGATCAGACGGCATGTTCTGTTCTGTCCGATCGGGTTCTCTACTTTTTTTACAAAGTCGCTTTTATGCGACATTGGCGGTGAAAGAGTTAATGTGTACTGATATCATGTAAATATAGAACTCTAGCAAACTGTACATGGCTTCAAATATTTATCTGTGAACTATATGGCTCTTAGTTGACTCCAAGTTTTTCAAATTGGCTCCAGTATTGTGCAATTGGCGACAAGTGGCTCAGATAAAAATTCAGATAGAGGGGTTTAAAGTCACACCAGCAGCTTAGGTAATACAGCGACTATCCAGCTATTGTTGGTGGAGGAAGTCTCGGGGTTCCCCTCTGTGCAGTATTCCAGGCATGGACGGGCACCCGGATAGAACCAACTACCGCAAGCCAGCTGGATAGCTTCCTCACATGAAACAATTCGACACCACCAGTGGGATTCGAACCTACGGTGAGGGGCAAGTGATTAGACCATAATGACTGTAACCACTCGGCCACGGAGGTCCTGTTTTACAACATAAAATATATATCATACAGTACAATAAAACATTTACCTTGTTTTTGGTTGTACGGCATTGGTTGACATGGGTTTTGCTAGTAGAGCCTTGGTGGACATGGGTTTTTGTTTTAGGCCAAACTTTGTTGGCATTTTCTTTTTACTCTGAAAAGCAAAGATTACGCCAACTATTTATAATGTACGCCAACTATTTATAATGATTTAAGGTCCAATAAAAATACAAGGGAATAGAGAGTATTGTGACGTTCTACTATGTTCTCTAATTAGTTAACATGCTTTATTGCATACGTTACTATAAATAGTAACAAATTTAATGGTAGAAAAGCAAAATATCTGTTCGACGCAGGCAATATATTTCTTCTTCTTCTTCTTGTCGTTCGCGAATCACATGGACAAGCCGGCAGCAAACACGAAATATATTTCGATTTTCGGCTTTGCCAAGCCAATATTGGATATTGGCCCACGCATGCCGAGAACGAATCACGAGTACGTGTCACAGGTAGCAACAACATTGTGTAAACATGGCCGCCGAAGCAATACTAAAGTCGTTGTCTGACAGATTGTTGTCTTTTGACGGTAAAATAGCTGAGCGAAATAAGCAAATAACAGCAGAAGAAACATACGGCTATGTAGAGAAAATGCAAAACGGACACACAAAGGCTACAACTCAAACCGTTACGGTATGCAATAAAGAGGTTATTAAACGGACACACAAAGGCTACAACTCAAACCGTTAAGGTATGCAATAAAGAAGTTATTAAACGGCTGCGGTGGGCCATTTGTGGATATCATCATAGGATGCGCCAATATCCACAAATGGCTCACCTCCGCGGTTTAATAACCTCTAAATATTAAATATTATACAGTCAAACCTGTGCTAGTGGTCACCTCCATTAAGCAACCAACCTATATTATACAGTCAAACCTGTGTTAGTGGTCACCTCCATTAAGCAACCAACCTGTATTAAGCAGCAAGTTTCCAGTTTCCCAATATGTTGTTTTTACTATACATTTGACCTCTATTAAGTAGACACATGTGCTAAGCAGCCACTGTCTGTGTGTTTCCATTGGCTGCCTGCTTAAGACAGGTTAGACTGTATACACAACTAGGTTTAGTACTGATCATTACTGTGTAGTTTTGTGACATTCCGGCCCGTGGCGTAGAAGATCATGAGTGGAATTAAATCAGCTGAGCAGAATTTGAAGACTAAACTCACTCTAAAATCCTTTGCCACATTTTGAAAATGTTAAACGTGTAAATTTTCAAAATGTGGCAAAGGATTTTAGAGTGAGTGAGTATTTGGTTTAACGGCGCTTCAGCACAGCTATATCGCGCCGGGTTAAGTATATTGTATACAAGATAGTTAAAAATATATGTAGATAAAGTACATATATGTAGTAAAATTGTAATGATGAAAGGTCAATTGCAACAAAATTTATCAAGATGAAAAACTGTAATGACAAAAAACTGTAAAAAACTGTGCTTTACAGCTTGGAGAAAGTGTGTTTATTAAAATCTTCAAATGGCAATAACTCCTCAACAATGAGGCAAAGATAGACAGACGGACAGCAAAGATAGACAGACGGACAGCAAAGATAGACAGACAGACAGACAGACAGACAGCAAAGATAGACAGACAGACAGCAAAGATAGACAGACAGACTGTCACAAATTGGTACTTAAGAGGCTACCCTACTGTTCTCACATTTGCCACATAAAAGCATTAAATAGCATTAATAGCACAAATGCCAGCTAACCCTTGATCATTACACAATATATGATTGGCATGTAACCTATTGTTCTCCTAGTCATGTAAGTACACGCTCGAGACAACATTCCTGATGGAATCCATCGCCACGAGGGAGAGAGTAGGGGCAATGTGGAACTTAAATGCCTTGCCTAAGGGCACAATCGTAACAGCTCCAGCGGGGCTCAAACTCCGGACCTTTCGCACCTGAAGCTAACACGCATCCATTGCACTATCACGACTTCTACTGTCATGGTTGACACATGGTGGACAGACAGATATGAAAAAATCATATAATAATAAAAAGTGATTTCATTTATGTATGGGGTCTGAATTAATATCAGGTCAAAAGTGTATACCTTGGAAGGTAACCACCCCGGATCTTCATCGGAATCTTCTACACTATCGCTAAGGTTAGCATCCTCTTCTGGCTCCTCCTGCTCTCCCATATCCACATCCGAGGCATCAATCTCTGGTAAATACAATATGATACAGTTTTACAGTCATAATGTCCGAGGCATCAATCCCTGGTAAATACAATATGATACAGTTTTACAGTCATAATGTCTGAGGCATCAATCTCTGGTAATTACAATATGATACAGTTTTACAGTCATAATGTCCGAGGCATCAATCTCTGGTAATTACAATATGATACAGTTTTACAGTCATAATGTCCGAGGCATCAATCCCTCAATCAGCCAAATAGTTGATACGTGGAGACAAAGTTATTAATCTCATTCCCCAATTCTCAAACAATTACTTGATCAATCACTCATCCGGGACATCATAGTTCATAGTCCATTAGCGCTTCGATGAAGTCAAAGTCATTCATGATATGGATCAAGTATGGAACAATTCTCAAAGATCACTCAAGTGGAAGTCGTGATAGCGCAGTGGATGCGCATTCGCTTCAGGTGCAAAAGGTAATGCTTATAATGCCAATACAATGCTTTGCTGCTGGGAAACAGTGAATGATCAGTTTTGCGTTTTATTGCCCAATTCCAATTGAGACACTTTTTGAAATTAATGTTTTGTTCGACTTCTTTTAGGATGTCATATAAACGTTACGCTTTAACACCAATTAAACATGGGTAGCTTTGACTTCAATCATATTTCACAGCATAATATAAAATTGTTTTTAAAAGTGTGTGCGCACATTATATTTCTCACGTGATGGCATGTTTCGCTTCAGGCCTGGTGTTCGAGCCTAGCTGTAGCCGTTACGATCGTGCCCTAAGGCAAGGAAGGCATTTAAATTCGACATTGCCTCTTCTCTCTCCCTCGTGGCGATGGATTCCATCAGGAATGAGGTCTCGAGAGTGATTAATACAAGTTGTAAGAACTTGTTTCGCAATAGAGCTAAAATAAATTTGTATAAACTAAAGAACACTCACCTGGTGACCATCCTGGGTCTGCATCAGAGTCCTCTAGTTCATCCTCAGAGTCCAAGTCATTCACTTCATGCTCCAATTCCTCTGGAATCTCCAATTTGATCTGAGTTTTTGGCACTGTCCGAAAATATAAACTTAATTTTAAATCGCAAATTTGAACGTTTTAATTTATTTTCAAAATGTTATATTTTTTTATATTTCCGGTTTTACGCCTGCATCAGCACCATTTTGGGCTATATCGCCGGCGGGCAGTTTACCTAACAACACCTTTCCTGGGCAGGCTCCAGCGATTAACCAGTACTTGGGTGCACCAACATCCGTAAGAAACTGCCAACTTTTTCATATAAATGAGACACGGTCTTACAGTGGTATACAAGTCAGCGACCTTAACCACTCGACCACGGAAGCAGAAATTTTCAAAATGTACTTTAATACTAATCTGCTGAAATATTAATCTTCATATACCACACTAGCAGAGACACACTGTTAATTGTTTAAACTTTTGCTTAGTTATACCGGATGAGTTTTTATTCACGGCATACAGATACTGCAGTGTTTTCAACTTTTCTTAAAGAATTTTGTGATACTGTAATGTTAACGATATACATAAGCATTTTTCTAGAGGGTCATATACACAATAAACTTCTCCCCAGTATACTAGAAACGTCTTCCTAATATCAACTAGTCTTCTTATACTAGAAATGTCTCCCTAATATCCACTAGTCTTCTCCCTAGTATACTAGAAACGTCTTCCTAATATCAACTAGTCTTCTTATACTAGAAACGTCTCCCTAATCTTCTCCCTAGTATACTAGAAACGTCTCCCTAATATCCACTAGTCTTCTTCCTAGTATACTAGAAACTTCTCCCTAATATCCACTAGTCTTCTCCCTTATATACTAGAAACGTCTTCCTAATATCCACTAGTCTTCTCCCTTATATACTAGAAACGTCTCCCTAATATCCACTAGTCTTCTCCATTATATACTAGAAACGTCTTCCTAATATCCACTAGTCTTCTCCCTTATATACTAGAAACGTCTCCCTAATATCCACTAGTCTTCTCCCTTATATACTAGAAACGTCTCCCTAATATCCACTAGTCTTCTCCCTTATATACTAGAAACGTCTCCCTAATATCCACTAGTCTTCTCCCTTATATACTAGAAACGTCTTCCTAATATCCACTAGTCTTCTCCCTTATATACTAGAAACGTCTCCCTAATATCCACTAGTCTTCTCCCTTATATACTAGAAACGTCTTCCTAATATCCACTAGTCTTCTCCCTAGTATACTAGAAACGTCTCCCTAATATCCACTAGTCTTCTCCCTTATATACTAGAAACGTCTCCCTAATATCCACTAGTCTTCTCCCTTATATACTAGAAACGTCTCCCTAATATCCACTAGTCTTCTCCCTTATATACTAGAAACGTCTTCCTAATATCCACTAGTCTTCTCCCTAGTATACTAGAAACGTCTCCCTAATATCCACTAGTCTTCTCCCTTATATACTAGAAACGTCTCCCTAATATCCACTAGTCTTCTCCCTTATATACTAGAAACGTCTCCCTAATATCCACTAGTCTTCTCCCTAGTATACTAGAAACGTCTCCCTAATATCCACTAGTCTTCTCCCTTATATACTAGAAACGTCTTCCTAATATCCACTAGTCTTCTCCCTTATATACTAGAAACGTCTTCCTAATATCCACTAGTCTTCTCCCTTATATACTAGAAACGTCTCCCTAATATCCACTAGTCTTCTCCCTAGTATACTAGAAACGTCTCCCTAATATCAACTAGTCTTCTTCCTTATATACTAGAAATGTCTCCCTAATATCAACTAGTCTTCTCCCTTATATACTAGAAACGTCTCCCTAATATCCACTAGTCTTCTCCCTTATATACTAGAAACGTCTCCCTAATATCAACTAGTCTTCTCCCTAGTATACTAGCAACATCTCCCTAATATCCACTAGTCTTCTCGCTAGTATACTAGAAACGTCTCCCTAATATCCACTAGTCTTCTCCCTAGTATACTAGAAACGTCTCCCTAATATCAACTAGTCTTCTCCCTTATATACTAGAAATGTCTCCCTAATATCCACTAGTCTTCTCCCTAGTATACTAGAAACGTCTTCCTAATATCAACTAGTCTTCTCCCTTATATACTAGAAACGTCTTCCTAATATCCACTAGTCTTCTCCCTTATATACTAGAAATGTCTCCCTAATATCAACTAGTCTTCTCCCTAGTATACTAGAAACGTCTCCCTAATATCAACTAGTCTTCTCCCTTATATACTAGAAATGTCTCCCTAATATCCACTAGTCTTCTCCCTAGTATACTAGAAACGTCTTCCTAATATCAACTAGTCTTCTCCCTTATATACTAGAAACGTCTTCCTAATATCCACTAGTCTTCTCCCTTATATACTAGAAATGTCTCCCTAATATCAACTAGTCTTCTCCCTAGTATACTAGAAACGTCTCCCTAATATCAACTAGTCTTCTCCCTTATATACTAGAAATGTCTCCCTAATATCCACTAGTCTTCTCCCTAGTATACTAGAAACGTCTTCCTAATATCAACTAGTCTTCTCCCTTATATACTAGAAACGTCTTCCTAATATCCACTAGTCTTCTCCCTTATATACTAGAAACGTCTCCCTAATATCAACTAGTCTTCTCCCTAGTATACTAGAAACGTCTCCCTAATATCAACTAGTCTTCTCCTATACTAGAATCTCCTAATATCACTGTCTTCTCGCTGTATACTAGAAACGTCTCCCTAATATCACTAGTCTTCTCCCTAGTATACTAGAAACGTCTCCCTAATATCAACTAGTCTTCTCCCTTATATACTAGAAACGTCTCCCTAATATCAACTAGTCTTCTCCCTTATATACTAGAAACGTCTCCCTAATATCAACTAGTCTTCTCCCTTATATACTAGAAACGTCTCCCTAATATCAACTAGTCTTCTCCCTTATATACTAGAAACGTCTCCCTAATATCCACTAGTCTTCTCCCTTATATACTAGAAACGTCTCCCTAATATCAACTAGTCTTCTCCCTAGTATACTAGAAACGTCTCCCTAATATCAACTAGTCTTCTCCCTAGTATACTAGAAACATCTCCCTAATATCCACTAGTCTTCTCCCTAGTATACTAGAAACGTCTCCCTAATATCAACTAGTCTTCTCCCTAGTATACTAGAAACGTCTTCCTAATATCCACTAGTCTTCTCCCCAGTATACTAGAAATGTCTCCCTAATATCCACTAGTCTTCTCCCTTATATACTAGAAACGTCTCCCTAATATCAACTAGTCTTCTCCCTAGTATACTAGAAACGTCTCCCTAATATCCACTAGTCTTCTCCCTAGTATACTAGAAACGTCTCCCTAATATCCACTAGTCTTCTCCCCAGTATACTAGAAACGTCTTCCTAATATCAACTAGTCTTCTCCCTTATATACTAGAAACGTCTCCCTAATATCCACTAGTCTTCTCCCTTATATACTAGAAACTTCTCCCTAATATCAACTAGTCTTCTAATACTAGAAACGTCTCCCTAATATCCACTAGTCTTCTCCCTAGTATACTAGAAAAACCTCCCTAATATCAACTAGTCTTCTTATACTAGAAACGTCTCCCTAATATCCACTAGTCTTCTCCCCAGTATACTAGAAACGTCTTCCTAATATCCACTAGTCTTCTCCCTTATATACTAGAAACGTCTCCCTAATATCAACTAGTCTTCTTATACTAGAAACGTCTCCCTAATATCCACTAGTCTTCTCCCTTATATACTAGAAACGTCTCCCTAATATCAACTAGTCTTCTTATACTAGAAACGTCTTCCTAATATCCACTAGTCTTCTCCCTTATATACTAGAAATGTCTCCCTAATATCAACTAGTCTTCTTATACTAGAAA
This sequence comes from Archivesica marissinica, assembly GCA_014843695.1. NCBI lineage: Eukaryota > Metazoa > Mollusca > Bivalvia > Venerida > Vesicomyidae > Archivesica > Archivesica marissinica. The sequence continues at coordinate 5,142,626 of CM026402.1, read as the reverse complement.
CGTCTTCCTAATATCAACTAGTCTTCTCCCTTATATACTAGAAACGTCTCCCTAATATCCACTAGTCTTCTCCCTTATATACTAGAAACGTCTTCCTAATATCCACTAGTCTTCTCCCTTATATACTAGAAATGTCTCCCTAATATCCACTAGTCTTCTCCCTTATATACTAGAAACGTCTCCCTAATATCCACTAGTCTTCTCCCTTATATACTAGAAACGTCTCCCTAATATCCACTAGTCTTCTCCCTTATATACTAGAAACGTCTCCTAATATCCACTAGTCTTCTCCCTTATATACTAGAAACGTCTCCCTAATATCCACTAGTCTTCTCCCTTATATACTAGAAACGTCTTCCTAATATCCACTAGTCTTCTCCCTAGTATACTAGAAACGTCTCCCTAATATCCACTAGTCTTCTCCCTTATATACTAGAAACGTCTCCCTAATATCCACTAGTCTTCTCCCTTATATACTAGAAACGTCTCCCTAATATCCACTAGTCTTCTCCCTTATATACTAGAAACGTCTTCCTAATATCCACTAGTCTTCTCCCTAGTATACTAGAAACGTCTCCCTAATATCCACTAGTCTTCTCCCTTATATACTAGAAACGTCTTCCTAATATCCACTAGTCTTCTCCCTTATATACTAGAAACGTCTCCCTAATATCCACTAGTCTTCTCCCTAGTATACTAGAAACGTCTCCCTAATATCCACTAGTCTTCTCCCTTATATACTAGAAACGTCTTCCTAATATCCACTAGTCTTCTCCCTTATATACTAGAAACGTCTCCCTAATATCCACTAGTCTTCTCCCTTATATACTAGAAACGTCTTCCTAATATCCACTAGTCTTCTCCCTTATATACTAGAAACGTCTTCCTAATATCAACTAGTCTTCTTATACTAGAAACGTCTCCCTAATATCAACTAGTCTTCTCCCTTACATACTAGAAACGTCTCCCTAATATCAACTAGTCTTCTCCCTTATATACTAGAAACGTCTCCCTAATATCAACTAGTCTTCTCCCTTATATACTAGAAACGTCTCCCTAATATCCACTAGTCTTCTCCCTTATATACTAGAAACGTCTCCCAAATATCAACTAGTCTTCTCCCTAGTATACTAGAAACATCTCCCTAATATCCACTAGTCTTCTCCCTAGTATACTAGAAACGTCTCCCTAATATCCACTAGTCTTCTCCCTAGTATACTAGAAACGTCTCCCTAATATCAACTAGTCTTCTCCCTTATATACTAGAAACGTCTCCCTAATATCCACTAGTCTTCTCCCTAGTATACTAGAAACGTCTTCCTAATATCAACTAGTCTTCTCCCTTATATACTAGAAACGTCTTCCTAATATCCACTAGTCTTCTCCCTTATACACTAGAAACGTCTCCCTAATATCAACTAGTCTTCTCCCTAGTATACTAGAAACGTCTCCCTAATATCCACTAGTCTTCTCCCTAGTATACTAGAAACGTCTCCCTAATATCAACTAGTCTTCTCCCTAGTATACTAGAAACGTCTTCCTAATATCCACTAGTCTTCTCCCCAGTATACTAGAAACGTCTCCCTAATATCCACTAGTCTTCTCCCTAGTATACTAGAAACGTCTCCCTAATATCCACTAGTCTTCTCCCCAGTATACTAGAAATGTCTTCCTAATATCAACTAGTCTTCTCCCTTATATACTAGAAACGTCTCCCTAATATCCACTAGTCTTCTCCCTTATATAGTAGAAACTTCTCCCTAATATCAACTAGTCTTCTTATACTAGAAACGTCTCCCTAATATCAACTAGTCTTCTCCCTAGTATACTAGAAACTTCTCCCTAATATCAACTAGTCTTCTTATACTAGAAACGTCTCCCTAATATCCACTAGTCTTCTCCCCAGTATACTAGAAATGTCTTCCTAATATCCACTAGTCTTCTCCCTTATATACTAGAAACATCTCCCTAATATCAACTAGTCTTCTTATACTAGAAACATCTCCCTAATATCCACTAGTCTTCTCCCTTATATACTAGAAACGTCTCCCTAATATCAACTAGTCTTCTTATACTAGAAACGTCTTCCTAATATCCACTAGTCTTCTCCCTTATATACTAGAAACGTCTCCCTAATATCAACTAGTCTTCTCCCTTATATACTAGAAACGTCTTCCTAATATCAACTAGTCTTCTCCCTTATATACTAGAAACGTCTCCCTAATATCCACTAGTCTTCTCCCTTATATACTAGAAACGTCTCCCTAATATCAACTAGTCTTCTTATACTAGAAACGTCTCCCTAATATCCACTAGTCTTCTCCCTAGTATACTAGAAACGTCTCCCTAATATCAACTAGTCTTCTCCCTAGTATACTAGAAACGTCTCCCTAATATCAACTAGTCTTCTCCCTAGTATACTAGAAACGTCTCCCTAATATCCACTAGTCTTCTCCCTTATATACTAGAAACGTCTCCCTAATATCCACTAGTCTTCTCCCTTATATACTAGAAACACCTCCCTAATATCAACTAGTCTTCTCCCTAGTATACTAGAAACGTCTCCCTAATATCAACTAGTCTTCTCCCCAGTATACTAGAAACGTCTTCCTAATATCAACTAGTCTTCTTATACTAGAAACGTCTCCCTAATATCCACTAGTCTTCTCCCTTATATACTAGAAACTTCTCCCTAATATCAACTAGTCTTCTTATACTAGAAACGTCTTCCTAATATCAACTAGTCTTCTTATACTTGAAACGTCTCCCTAATATCCACTAGTCTTCTCCCCAGTATACTAGAAACGTCTTCCTAATATCAACTAGTCTTCTCCCTAGTATACTAGAAACGTGTCCCTAATATCAACTAGTCTTCTCCCTTATATACTAGAAACGTCTTCCTAATATCCACTAGTCTTCTCCCTAGTATACTAGAAACGTCTCCCTAATATCAACTAGTCTTCTCCCTTATATACTAGAAACGTCTCCCTAATATCCACTAGTCTTCTCCCCAGTATACTAGAAACGTCTCCCTAATATCCACTAGTCTTCTCCCTAGTATACTAGAAACGTCTCCCTAATATCCACTAGTCTTCTCCCTAGTATACTAGAAACGTCTCCCTAATATCAACTAGTCTTCTCCCTAGTATACTAGAAACGTCTTCCTAATATCCACTAGTCTTCTCCCTAGTATACTAGAAACGTCTCCCTAATATCAACTAGTCTTCTCCCTAGTATACTAGAAACGTCTTCCTAATATCCACTAGTCTTCTCCCTTATATACTAGAAACGTCTTCCTAATATCCACTAGTCTTCTCCCTTATATACTAGAAACGTCTCCCTAATATCCACTAGTCTTCTCCCTAGTATACTAGAAACGTCTCCCTAATATCCACTAGTCTTCTCCCTTATATACTAGAAACGTCTCCCTAATATCCACTAGTCTTCTCCCCAGTATACTAGAAACGTCTCCCTAATATCCACTAGTCTTCTCCCTAGTATACTAGAAACGTCTCCCTAATATCAACTAGTCTTCTCCCCAGTATACTAGAAACGTCTCCCTAATATCCACTAGTCTTCTCCCTAGTATACTAGAAACGTCTTCCTAATATCAACTAGTCTTCTTCCTAGTATACTAGAAACGTCTCCCTAATATCAACTAGTCTTCTCCCTAGTATACTAGAAACGTCTCCCTAATATCCACTAGTCTTCTCCCTAGTATACTAGAAACGTCTCCCTAATATCAACTAGTCTTCTCCCTAGTATACTAGAAACGTCTCCCTAATATCCACTAGTCTTCTCCCTAGTATACTAGAAACGTCTTCCTAATATCAACTAGTCTTCTCCCCAGTATACTAGAAACGTCTTCCTAATATCAACTAGTCTTCTTATACTAGAAACGTCTCCCTAATATCCACTAGTCTTCTCCCTTATTGTTTTTTGTTTTGGTTTTTTGTTTTTTATACTAGAAACTTCTCCCTAATATCAACTAGTCTTCTTATACTAGAAACGTCTTCCTAATATCAACTAGTCTTCTTATACTTGAAACGTCTCCCTAATATCCACTAGTCTTCTCCCCAGTATACTAGAAACGTCTTCCTAATATCAACTAGTCTTCTCCCTAGTATACTAGAAACGTCTCCCTAATATCAACTAGTCTTCTCCCTTATATACTAGAAACGTCTTCCTAATATCCACTAGTCTTCTCCCTAGTATACTAGAAACGTCTCCCTAATATCAACTGGTCTTCTCCCTTATATACTAGAAACGTCTCCCTAATATCCACTAGTCTTCTCCCCAGTATACTAGAAACGTCTCCCTAATATCCACTAGTCTTCTCCCTAGTATACTAGAAACGTCTCCCTAATATCCACTAGTCTTCTCCCTAGTATACTAGAAACGTCTCCCTAATATCAACTAGTCTTCTCCCTAGTATACTAGAAACGTCTTCCTAATATCCACTAGTCTTCTCCCTTATATACTAGAAACGTCTTCCTAATATCCACTAGTCTTCTCCCTTATATACTAGAAACGTCTCCCTAATATCCACTAGTCTTCTCCCTAGTATACTAAAAACGTCTCCCTAATATCCACTAGTCTTCTCCCTTATATACTAGAAACGTCTCCCTAATATCCACTAGTCTTCTCCCCAGTATACTAGAAACGTCTCCCTAATATCCACTAGTCTTCTCCCTAGTATACTAGAAACGTCTCCCTAATATCAACTAGTCTTCTCCCCAGTATACTAGAAACGTCTCCCTAATATCCACTAGTCTTCTCCCTAGTATACTAGAAACGTCTTCCTAATATCAACTAGTCTTCTTCCTAGTATACTAGAAACGTCTCCCTAATATCAACTAGTCTTCTCCCTAGTATACTAGAAACGTCTTCCTAATATCAACTAGTCTTCTCCCTAGTATACTAGAAACGTCTCCCTAATATCCACTAGTCTTCTCCCTAGTATACTAGAAATGTCTCCCTAATATCAACTAGTCTTCTCCTTAGTATACTAGAAACGTCTCCCTAATATCCACTAGTCTTCTCCCTAGTATACTAGAAACGTCTCCCTAATATCCACTAGTCTTCTCCCTAGTATACTAGAAACGTCTCCCTAATATCCACTAGTCTTCTCCCTAGTATACTAGAAACATCTCCCTAATATCCACTAGTCTTCTCCCTAGTATACTAGAAACGTCTCCCTAATATCAACTAGTCTTCTCCCCAGTATACTAGAAACGTCTCCCTAATATCCACTAGTCTTCTCCCTAGTGAGTGAGTATTTGGTTTAGCGGCGCATCAGCACAGTTCAGGCTATATCGCGCCGGGTTAAGTACATTGTATACAAGATATCTACAACTAAAACTATTATGTAGATAACATTCTGTATGCATTAAAATTTCAATGACGAAAGGTCAATTGCAACAACATTTATCAAGCTGTAAAAATGATAATAAAACGTCAATTGTAAAACTTACAATATATGGAAAATATGTGATTCTTTTAAAAATGCAATAATGTATTTAAAATCGACAGTGTCGAAAAGCTCCTACATTGTCTCAACTGTATAATATTTTCGACGAATGAGTGCTAAATCTACACAGTGAATTAAGATGTGTTCAACATTTATAGAGGAATGGCATGGTATACACCATGGTGGATCCTCTCTTTTCAATAAAAATGAGTGTGTAAAACGGGTATGTCCAAGTCTCAACCGTGACATTACTGTTTCCTCTCTACGGTTGGAGTGATAAATAAAAGATGATTTGCCAATGTTGGGCTTAATTGGTGGTAGTTTATTAAATGGTATGTTTTTCCAAGTCACTTAGTGGTTTGCCATTTTGAAGTAATGTAAGAAAGAATCGATTGCCTAGCATCAGTGTATGGTGCATGTATTTCAGGATTTATACAGTCTAGTTTAAGTGCATATTTTGCACTTTGATCAGCCATTTCATTGCCACGAATACCAATATGACTTGGTATCCAGCAATATATAACATGTTTAGTCGATGTAATATCTGTGTGCTTAATAAGTAATTTGTGGATAAGGGGTTTTTTAACGTTCATGTTGTTTACTGATTGTAGTACAGATAAGGAATCTGAAAGGATCATAAATTTCCTATCACGTGATGCATCAGCAAAATTCAAAGCTAAATCAATAGCCTCTACTTCTGCTGAAAATATAGACGCATGATCAGGTAATCGTAATTTAGAATTATGTAAATTACTGACAGCAGCACAGCCAACTTTGTTGTCAGCTTTAGATCCATCTGTGAATATTGGTGTATAATCTGAAAACATGGTTCTGATTTCATTTAATTTTGATTTACCCTTTAGAGGGTTAGTACATGATTTCAGGTTATCATGAAGTTGTAAAATAACGTTGGGTTTAGTCAGGTCAAAAGGAGCTATATCTGATATAAAAGTTTCATGAACATTGTCAATGTCAAAATCTACGTTATGAATAACTTCCTCGATGCGAAGTGCAAGAGGACGTATCGCCTTTGGCTTCGCCTCATAGGAAGTTTTATTGCTTAGATCAAACATGACTTTGTACGCTGGATTTCTTGGGTTTGATTTAAGCTTAAAGGCATATTGTAGAGATAATTTTTCACGTCTGAGATAAAGGGATGGTTCATTTGCTTCTACATATAAACTAGCTATTGGTGATGTTCTGAAAGCTCCGAGTGCAAGTCGTAAGCCTTGGTGATGTATTGGGTCAAGTGTTTTGATATATGATGGTCTGGCTGATCCATACACAATTGATCCATAATAGAGTTTAGAACGAACTAGTACTCTATACAGTCTAAGGAGGACCTTTTGATCAGCTCCCCAGTCCGTATGAGCGACTACTTTGATAAGGTTCATTGCCTTGAGACATCTTGCTTTCAAGTACATCAAGTGAGAAATAAACGAAAGTTTTTTATCAAAAATTACTCCAAGAAATTTAGTCTCAGGAACAACAGGAATGTGGACTCCATCAAGAGTTAATACAGGGTCATTGTGTAATTTTCTTGACTGACAAAAGTGAATACAATTTGTTTTGGCCTTTGAAAATCGAAAACCGTTATTTAAAGCCCATGCTTGGACTTTATTTAAACAAAGTTGAAGATGGCGTTCAATAGTAGCCATAGACTTTGAACGATAACATATAACAAAATCATCTACATATAAAGAACACTCCGTATCTTTGCCAAGGCATTTCACAATGTTATTTATTTTAATATTAAAAAGTGTAACAGATAAAATACTACCTTGCGGGACACCCATTTCTTGTTCGTGATTGCTAGAGAGGGTATAACCCAATCTAACTTTAAATTATCTACGAGAAAGTTAGATATAAATTGTGGCATGTGTCCTTTACGGCCTAACTCGTGTAAGTCTTTCATAATACCATGTTTCCATGTTGTATCGTAAGCCTTTTCAAGATCGAAAAATATAGAAACTACGTGTTGTTTCTTGATAAAAGCATCACGGATAAACGTTTCCAATCGTATCAAATGGTCATTGGTACTTCGTTCATTCCGAAATCCACTTTGGAATTCAGAAATTAAATTGTTGGACTCCAGATACCAAAATAGTCTGGCGTTCATCATTCGTTCCATAGTTTTACAAACGCAGCTCGTTAATGTAATAGGGCGATAATTGTTTGGATTATCTTTTCCTGGTTTGGGTATTGGGATTACAGTGGCTTCTTTCCAGGAATCGGGTAATATTCCGGATTTCCATATTTTATTAAAAACATCTAAAAGTGCAATTAATGAATACGTGGGCAAATGTTTCAAAAATTGATAATGTATTTCATCAGGACCAACAGCGGTATCATGTGATTTATTTATTGCATCAGTGAGTTCATTGATAGAAAATATCTGATTGTAATTTTCTGAGTTATCAGAGTCGAACCGTAGTGTTTGTTTTTCCTCTCTGGTTTTAACCTTTTGAAATCGTTTATCATAATTTGTGGAAGAAGAGTTTTTGGAGAATGAATCTGCTAAGTGTTTGCAATATCTTCTCTTGAGGTGATGTTTTTATTTGATATATTTAAATGTCCTATAGAGTTGGATTTTGATTTTCCACTAATTTTCCTCACCATATCCCAAACCTTTTTAATTGAAGTCCTAGAGTTAAGTTTAGACACATAACGTTTCCAGGAATCCCTTTTACAGAGTTTCAATGTTCTACGAGCTTTCGCACAAACTATTTTAAAACGAGTTTAAGTGTTCTTTTGTTGGTCTAACATTAAATTTTTTAAGAACTGCACAACGTTTTCTAATGGCAGTTTTACAGTCATCATTAAACCAAGGCTTTTTAAGTTTTGCTGAATTCGCCGAAGATTTTGGTATACATTCTTCTGCTATTCCATGTAAAATATTTGTAAAAGTTTTAATAGGATATTCCGTATGAATTAAATTGTCAATAGTTATTAGATCTTCACACATTTCTTCAAATGTGTGCCAATCAGCTTTATTTAATTTCCAGTGCTGAATATTATCATTTGCCACTGGTTGTAAACATTTAAGAAAAATTGGAAAGTGATCACTTCCGCAAAGGTCATCTACTTTCCATTCAAAATCCAGAAAGATAGATAGATGGCATATAGTTAAATCAAGTGATGAATAATTTCCAGTTGCAGGATGCAGATAAGTATACGATTTGTCATTCAAAATACAAAGATTGTGCCCATCTATAAAATGTTCAATAAGTTCACCTCTTGGGTTTATATCTTTACACCCCCATAGATTATGGTGTCCATTAAGGTCACCTAAAATAATAAAAGGTTTTGGCAGCTGTTGAACTAAATTATCTAATTCAGCTATTGATGGTTTACTGCTTGGTGGAATATAAAGTGAACAGATGGTGATAACTTTGTGTAGTGTGGCCGAAATAGCAACAGCTTGTAGGTTAGTATTTAGTTTGATAGACCGGTGAAGAGTTTTATTACTGACAATGATGGATGAACCACCACATGCTCGTTCTGCATCTGGTACGGTATAATTATACATAGAATAATTTTTGAAGGATATGTTGTTAGTTGCTTTTAAAAAGGTTTCTTGAAAAGTAGTACAGAAGTTCCTTGATTCAATAACAGAAGAATTTCATCATAATTGGGTCTTAAACCACGGCAATTCCATTGAATAATATCTGGTTTATTATCCATTTGATTTATTTAAAACTTATGGAACAAAGTACACAATGAATATAGAAACATGTTTATTAATGATGCATGAGATCTTGAGGATCCATCCTCGAAATCTTCTTGCTATCTTTATGGAGTGATGGGGTATCATCCTCATCCTCCATGCCGCTCAGGGCGTTATACCGATTTAGACTGAGCAAGGGATCATCATCACATCACATCATTTGTATTAGTGGGTTTAGTATTACCCGATGATGTTGATGTTTTTACAGACTGTGACGACGATTTATGAAGAGGAACATTTTGTTTTACAGGTGGTGCTTTTGGAATAGTAGACTGAGGTGTTTGCAAACCGGGAGAATTTGATTTCTCACGGTCTGAATCAGAGGTTTGCGTAGACGCATCGATGCACTGTGTTGATTTATTTGCATGTGATTTTGTGATAGAGGAATATGTTGCTGCTGGTGTATTGTATCTGGAATTGACAATTTTCCTAGCCTCTGGGAATGCAACACTCTGTGTGAATTTGACCTGGAGAACTTCACGCTCTATCTTCCAGGTTTTGCAGTTGCGAGATTTGGCTGAATGTGGTTCACTGCAATTAACACATGATATTGGATGTCGACACGTGTCGTCGTTGTGAGAGTGACCATTGCCAGCACACATGTGACACATCTTTTCAGTTTTACAATTGGTCTCGTTGTGTCCAAATTTAAAACAGTTGTAACATTGAAGTGGATTTGGGACATAAATGTCCACTTTGGTAAGTAAATAGCCAATTTTGAGTGTACGTGGTAAGATGGGAGTACAAAATGAGAGAATGATTGTGTTTGTTTGTATTTCTCTATTGTCTCTTTTAATTTTGATGCGTCTAGCTGCAGTGACATGTTGTTCCCGAAGCTCATCCACAATCTCAGTCTCGGCAACGCCAGCAAGGTCAGGGCAACGAATTACCCCTCTTGATGAGTTGAGAGAGTGGTGTGGGTAGCACTTGCACGGAACACTGAAGAAAGATGTGAGAGAAAGTAGATTTCGAGAGTGATGTAGATTGCCTACTTCAATAAGCAGGTTTCCAGTTCGGAGCTTTTTAACTGATTTAGGTATTCTGCAATACTCTCGATTGTTTTTTCAATAACGAAAGGAGAGAGGGTCGTAATATTTTTATTTGTGTCGGTCGATTCGATAATTAAAAATCTTGTATAAATAGAATTTGATGGTTGGTGAGAAGAGTTCTCACCTCCCGTGTCATCACAGTCCAGTTCATTATGAGTTCGTTTTTTCTTTGGGGTATCCATATTCATTTATTGATAATTCATCACCTGTAGCCCCCACCCTCCATGGAGTCCAACACGGGGACACGTAAACGGAGCGGAATATCCGGCTCACACGCGTCAGGGATACTCAAGTAATATACTCGGACGGATATTTCACGATCCAAACATCACCGACTTGGCCATGAACCAACCCGGTTCAGGTTGGATCGCTAAAGTACCCGCCCGATTAGCCCTGAGCCACCGCCTTCTAGAACAGAAAATTGAAAACTATTTGTGTGTAATATACTTAGTGTAAGCGAGTAATGGGCTAAGTTAAAATGGCAATATGGCATCATAGAAATGGTATACACTGCTAACGGAAAAAAAAAGACGTATATACTGCTTAAAGTATTATAGAAGGTATGAAGATAGCAAAGCAATAACTACAAAATTGAACATGTAAACATAAATATGGCTTGTCCTAGGGCTTGGCGTGACCAGCCGATTGTTCGTACCGGGCTAATACGACCACCACGTCTACACCGAATCAGAGGCCAAAGTAGTGTGTTGGGAACTACAAAATCGTAATAGTGCAGTCCCCTCAACCACCAGGATCCTCTTCTCCGGCTTACGGGATACCACCCACGGCAAACAGGCGGCTCCCTTTTCAGGGGAGTTGCACCCCTCTGCAGGAAGATACAGCCGACATTTTTTATCCCCCCGCCGGCAAGGGGGACTTCTCCCTAGTATACTAGAAACGTCACCCTGATATCCACTAGTCTTCTCCCTAGTATACTAGAAACGTCTCCCTAATATCCACTAGTCTTCTCCGAAGTATACTAGAAACGTCTCCCTTATATACTAGAAACTTCTCCATAATATTCAAGAAACTTCTACTAAACATTCTAGAAACGTCTCCCTTATACACCATAAACGTCTCCCTTATACACTTAGTATTACACTATAAACATCTCCCTTATACACCATAAACATCTCCCTTATACACTATAAACATCTCTCTTATACACCATAAATGTCTCCCTTATACACCATAAACGTCTCCCTTATACACTTAGTATTACACCATAAACGTCTCCCTTATACACCATAAACATCTCCCTTATACACCATAAACCTCTCCCTTATACACCATAAACATCTCCCTTATACACCATAAACATCTCCCTTATACACCATAAACATCTCCCTTATACACCATAAACATCTCCCTTATACAACATAAACATCTCCCTTATACACCATAAACTTCTCCCTTATACACCATAAACTTCTCCCTTATACACCATAAACGTCTCCCTTATACACTATAAACGTCTCCCTTATACACCATAAACATCTCCCTTATACAACATAAACTTCTCCCTTAAACACCATAAACTTCTCCCTTAAATACCATACACTTCTCCCGTAAACACATAAACTTCTCCCTTATACACCATAAATGTCTCCCTTAAACACCATAAACCTCTCCCTTAAACACCATAAACTTCTCCATTATACAACATAAACTTCTCCCTTATACAACATAAACTTCTCCCTTATACAACATAAACTTCCCCCTTATACAACATAAACTTCTCCCTTAAACACAATAAACTTCACCCTTATATACTATAAACTTCTCCCTTATACACCATAAACTTCTCCCATAAACTTCTCCCTTATACAACATAAACCTCTCCCTTATATAACATAAACTTCTCCCTTAAACACAAAAACCTTCTCCCTTAAACACCATAAACCTCTCCCTTAAACACCATAAACTTCTCCCTTATATACTATAAACTTCTCCCTTATACACCATAAACTACTCCCTTAAACACCATAAACTTCTCCCTTAAACACCATAAACATCTCCCGTATATACTATAAACTTCTCCCTTATACACCATAAACTCCTCCCTTAAACACCATAAACTTCTCCCTTAAACACAATAAACTCCTCCCTTATATACTATAAACTTCTCCGTTATACACCATAAACTTCTCCCTTAAACACCATAAACATCTCCCTTATACAACATAAACTTCTCCCTTATACAACATAAATTTCTCCCTTAAACTCTTCCCTTATATACTATAAACTTCTCCCCTTATACACATAAACGTCTCCCTAAAACACCATAAACTTCTCCCTTATACAACATAAACTTCTCCCTAACACACCATAAACTTCTCCCTTAAACACCATAAACTTCTCCATTATATACCATAAACTTCTCCCTTAAACACCATAAACTTCTCCCTTAAACACCATAAACTTCTCTCTTATACACCATAAACTTCTCCCTTAAACACCATAAACTTCTCCCTTAAACACCATACACTTCTCCCTTATATACTATAAACTTCTCCCTTATACACCATAAACTTCTCCCTTAAACACCATAAACTTCTCCCTTAAACACCATAAACTCCTCCCTTATATACCATAAACTTCTCCGTTATACACCATAAACTTCTCCCTTAAACACCATAAACCTCTCCCTTATACAACATAAATTTCTCCCTTAAACTCCTCCCTTATATACTATAAACGTCTCCCCTTATACACATAAACGTCTCCCTAAAACACCATAAACTTCTCCCTTATACAACATAAACTTCTCCCTTATACAACATAAACCTCTCCCTTAAACACCATAAACGTCTCCCTTATACACCATAAACTTCTCCCTTAAACACCATAAACTCCTCCCTTATATACTATAAACTTCTCCGTTATACACCATAAACTTCTCCCTTAAACACCATAAACTTCTCCCTTAAACACCATACACTTCTCCCTTATATACTATAAACTTCTCCCTTATACACCATAAACTTCTCCTTAAAAACCATAAACTTCTCCCTTAAACACCATAAACTCCTCCCTTATATACCATAAACTTCTCCGTTATACACCATAAACTTCTCCCTTAAACACCATAAACCTCTCCCTTATACAACATAAACTTCTCCCTTATACAACATAAATTTCTCCCTTAAACTCTTCCCTTATATACTATAAACTTCTCCCCTTATACACATAAACGTCTCCCTAAAACACCATAAACTTCTCCCTTATACAACATAAACTTCTCCCTAACACACCATAAACTTCTCCCTTAAACACCATAAACTTCTCCATTATATACCATAAACTTCTCCCTTAAACACCATAAACTTCTCCCTTAAACACCATAAACTTCTCTCTTATACACCATAAACTTCTCCCTTAAACACCATAAACTTCTCCCTTAAACACCATACACTTCTCCCTTATATACTATAAACTTCTCCCTTATACACCATAAACTTCTCCCTTAAACACCATAAACTTCTCCCTTAAACACCATAAACTCCTCCCTTATATACCATAAACTTCTCCGTTATACACCATAAACTTCTCCCTTAAACACCATAAACCTCTCCCTTATACAACATAAATTTCTCCCTTAAACTCCTCCCTTATATACTATAAACGTCTCCCCTTATACACATAAACGTCTCCCTAAAACACCATAAACTTCTCCCTTATACAACATAAACTTCTCCCTTATACAACATAAACCTCTCCCTTAAACACCATAAACGTCTCCCTTATACACCATAAACTTCTCCCTTAAACACCATAAACTCCTCCCTTATATACTATAAACTTCTCCGTTATACACCATAAACTTCTCCCTTAAACACCATAAACTTCTCCCTTAAACACCATACACTTCTCCCTTATATACTATAAACTTCTCCCTTATACACCATAAACTTCTCCTTAAAAACCATAAACTTCTCCCTTAAACACCATAAACTCCTCCCTTATATACCATAAACTTCTCCGTTATACACCATAAACTTCTCCCTTAAACACCATAAACCTCTCCCTTATACAACATAAATTTTTCCCTTAAACTCCTCCCTTATATACAATAAACTTCTCCCCTTATACACATAAACGTCTCCCTAAAACACCATAAACTTCTCCCTTATACAACATAAATGTCTCCCTTATACACCATCAACTTCTCCCTTATACAACATAAACTTCTCCCTTATACACCATAAACTTCTCCTTATACAACATAAACTTCTCCCTTATACACCATAAACGTCTCCCTTATACACCATAAACTTCTCCCTTATACACCATAAACTTCTCCCATATACAACAAAAACTTATCCCTTATAAACCATAAACTCCTCCCAAATACACCATAAACTTCTCCCTTATATACTATTATATGATCTCCTAGTTTTGAAAAGCAAGTTTTAGCCTGTTAAACACCGCTAGCTGCCACCTTTAATGTCTCCCCGCCTAGTATGAGAGTAGCATCCTGCCACCATTTATGTCGCCCTGCCTGGCCTTCCACCATTTATGTCTCCCTGCCTGGCCTTCCACCTTGAATGTCACCCTGCCACCATTTATGTCTCCCTGCCTGGCCTTCCACCTTGAATGTCACCCTGCCACCATTTATGTCTCCCTGCCTGGCCTTCCACCTGGAATGTCACCCTGCCACCTTTTATGTCGCCCTGCCTGGCCTTCCACCTTGAATGTCACCCTGCCACCTTTTATGTCTCCCTGCCTGGCCTTCCACCTTGAATGTCACCCTGCCACCTTGAATGTCACTCGGCCACCTTTAATGTCTCCCCGCCTAGTATGTGAGTAGCACCCTGCCACCTTTTATGTTTCCCCACCTGGCCTGCCACCCTGCCACCTTGAATGTCACCCTACCACCTTGAATGTCACCCTACCACCTTGACTGTCAAGATAAGATACACACATGTTTGCATATCTGATCAGTGGACAATATTGATTTGGTTTGAATAATTGTACCTGGATGTTTTACTTTGATGACTCCCTCGGGTGCAAGTTCTTCTGGGACATCATTTGTGTCCATCAAAACGAACGGCGACACCCAATGTTCTGGGATCTTCGTTTTCCCGATGATAAATGACTGAGAGACTGAAGCATAGAGCATAATGACAATGAAAGAACTATAATCCTGGATGATAAATGACTGAGAGACTGAAGCATAGAGCATAATGACAATGAAAGAACTATAATCCTGGATGATAAATACAGGAAATGTTTGTTGTTACATAGAACTTAAAGCAACATTACATCGCAAAAAGTAAATAAAATGCATTTTTTCACGTATAAATTCATTGCTAGTTTGCTACTACAAATTCTTCCGAATACATTCTAACACTAAACATTGAATCAATAAACAGTGGTTTTGTGGATTGAAAGTATGATTTCATATAACAGTTATCCATGCTCCTGAATTGATGTTTGTTTTGTCATCGGAGTCAATACTAAACACGAGATAATGTCGTTTAGAGATAATTTAACTAAGAATAGTGTATAAATATATAGGCACAAATGTGAGATATAACGGTACATCTGTACCATAAATCGTGTTATTCAGGATACACTATGTCTAGTTTTATTACGCATGGATGTTTACATTATTTTGTTATGTCAACAAACCGTGTATACAACGTTTGTTTATTAGTTGAAATACTCGGTATTTGAGAACAAATTATACCATATAATAAGAAAATACATTCTGTACATATTTGTGTTTTCGCTGATGTAGTGTCGCTTTAAACACAGTTATGTTTGTTTCTTGGAGTTTATCTTCGCACCAACAGCTTCATATTGTGATTCTTCAGCTATTGTTGGTGGAGGAAGACCCGGATGCCCCTCCGAGCAGTATTTGAGGCACGGGGGGCGGGCACATGGGTGGGCATGACCTACCGCAAGCTTCTCACTTGATTGATTTCAACACCCTCATTGGGATTTGAACCTACAGCGGTGATGGGCAGGTGATTTGACCCTAACCACTCAGGAAATGTTACGGATCCGTAGAAATTTCCCAGAGGGAGAGGGGGTAGCTACAGAGTGACACAGATACAATACCCCTTGTTCATTAGTTCGTGGAAGTCGTGATAGCACAGTGGATGCGGGTTCGCTTCAGGTGCGAAAGGTCTGGAGTTCTAGCCCCGCTGGAGCCGTTACGATTGTGCCCTTAGGGCAAGGCATTTAAATTCCACGTTGCCTCTTCTCTCTCCCTCGTGGCGATCGATTCCACCAGGAATGAGGTATCGAGAGTGATTAATATAAGTTGTAATAACTTGTTTTGCAATCGAGCTAAAATTAATTTGTATAAACTAAGTTTTAGCAACATTAGTTACGGCCCTCTCACCTTCCCTTCACATTATTATTAATAGCATCTATGGTGAAATGGATCCGGTGTTGTCCGTCTTGTAACTGACAGGTTTTGAGTTCGAGTCCAGTAAGAACCCTGGAGGTGGTATCCTTAGACAAAGCTCTTAAATGCACATTGCCTCTTCTCTCTCCAAATGGATTCCATCAGGAATGAAGTCTCAAGAGTGGCTAAACTAATGTTGCAATGAACTTGTTTCGCTATCGAGCTAAAATAAATTTTCAGTAACAAAAATATAATATTCTATTATTACCGAAGGAAGGTGATGCAATCTTTCTTCTCTTGTTTGGTTTTTGTGGTTCTGAAATAAAAGACAAAATATCATCCATTAATGCCATGCCACCTCCAACACAAGTGGAAGTCGTGATAGCGCAGTGGTAGCACGAAAGGCCTGGAGTTCGAGCCCCGCTGGAGCCGTTACGATTGTAGGTGAGGGACTAGGCAGAGGTGAGGGTAAGTGAATTAACCACTCGACAATGAAGGCGTACCTCCTCCAGCAGAATAGGGTCCCAGACTAGGCAGAGGTGAGGGTAAGTGAATTAACCACTCGACAATGAAGGCCCCCGAAATGTGATAATCCAACTCATGCAGTTTAAGTGAAAATTTATGTTACAATCTCCTAACAATGCATTATAAAGTATAACTATATATATATTAGGGCTGGCAACGAATAGCGATTTTACTATTCGAATATTCGATTGGGAAGGTATTCGAATATTTGATATAATTCTATCAAAAACTCAAAATCACCCAAATTGGCATTTTTGAGGACAATATAATAAAAATCGTACTTTAAATAGTACTTGTTGGTATTATTGAGCAGTTAATTAAAAATGTATACATGGGGTGGTTGTTGTTGCAAACTGTCTGTAATATTGCAAAGAAATGTTCTCCTCTAAATAGTTTTGACATTATAATTAAACACTACCTAACTTAGCACCTACTGTAATTATCCGATTACATGGCAGAGTGTCAATTAAAATGGTTTATTCACACATCCTGGGGCGATTTCTTTTGTATTGGAATGTTTTATGATGGTTTCAAAAGAAAACAACGTATCTGATACGTTTATTTCATATTTGCAAATTATATAATATTTTTTCCGAATACTGGAATAGTATTCGGATATTCGGACGTCCGGGTGACATAAGGCATTGTTTAACCACCATACCGTTGGTGGATTTTTTCTGTTTGATTTTTGTCATTTTGATCTTGTTATCACTGGCCATGGTAATACTGTCGTTGCTGTTCCCATCATCTCCCCCTTCCTGTTCTACATCCCGTACAACCAACTTCAACCTCTCCTGCAATATACACCAGATGAAAGAAAATCAAAACAAAATTGATATTTATAAAATACAGTTACAGTCTTAAAACATGCATAGGCTAGCTAGTCCACAGAATAGAGTCATGGCCGCCAACACACAGCTACAAGTGACGGTTACACACCACTAAATGAGAACTGATAAATTATTACTGCACGTTCCTACAAGCTACAGTTATAAGTGAGGATCACACACAACTAAATTATTACTGCACGTTCCTACAAGCTACACAGTTATAAGTGAGGATCACACACCACTAAATTATTACTGCACGTTCCTACAAGCTACAGTTATAAGTGAGGATCACACACCACTAAATTATTACTGCACGTTCCTACAAGCTACAGTTATAAGTGAGGATCACACACCACTAAATATTACTGCACGTTCCTACAAGCTACACAGTTATAAGTGAGGATCACACACCACTAAATTATTACTGCACGTTCCTACAAACTAGTTATAAGTGATGAGCACACACCACTAAATTATTACTGCACGTTCCTACAAGCTATGATAACACTGTTATATGTGACAGCTACACACCACTAAATTATTACTGCACGTTCCTACAAGCTACAGTTATAAGTGAGGATCACACACCACTAAATTATTACTGCACGTTCCTACAAGCTATGATAACACAGTTATATGTGATGGCTACACACCACTAAATTATTACTGCACGTTCCTACAAGCTACACAGTTATAAGTGAGGATCATACACCATTAAATTATTACATAATTATTATAAATCCAGGTGGAGGAGCACTAGATGCTTGGTAATCACTGTGCTGAACATAGTATGGGTAATAGCAATGTATTCAGGGTTCATACTCTTTATTAACATTAAAGGACTTTTTAAGCACTTTTAATGACTAATTTGGGACAATTTAATAACCACTTACTGTCACATACGTTTCCAAAATTTGTAATATTTAGCAATCTAAATACAGCCCAGCAGCAGCTAATTCATACAGACATTATTATGTCAATACAGACACAGAGCAGTAGAATATTTGCTTTAATTCTAAACATAGCAAACACATTGGGAATCATGGACATGTAGAATCATCTTAATTAATTAATTAATTAATTAATAATAAATATGCATTCTATTATCAGTGATTGAATTTTATAGCTGTTGTAATTATTTTATGTTATATATAGTCGGTTCAAAAGCTCATTCAGAGCTTGTGTTGTACTGTTGCTATCGTGCCGACTCAAAATAAAATTGATCTTATCTTATCTAGGTTCTCGATTTCCAGACACATCATGTAGAAAGCAGCTTACAGACTGGGAACCATTACTATTGCATCATCTCAATAGAAGCTTTACTCTACTTCAGTAAATCAATAAGCGCCTAATGATGTTGATTATTATGGAGATACAAGACTATAGTTACTCATCGAAACTAATTTCACAAGGAATAATAATCGAGTATCAAATTAAAGGACTTTTGAGGACTGAATGGGACTTTTGGCTATTGTAAAGGACTTTTGAGGACTGAATGGGACTTTTGGCTATTGTAAAGGACTTTTGCATACTTAATTTGGGATCTTTAAATTTAAAGACCTGTTTGATTTGTTGGTCCAAGTCCAGCACCTAGCCCACAGGCACCAGACACAAACAATTTTTGTTTGGCCTATGGTCATATAGGCACCAGACACAAACAATTTTTGTTGGCCTATGGTCATATAGTAAGTAATGTTACTAGTTAACATTACTTACTATATGACCATAAGCCAAACAAAAATTGTTTGTGTCTGGTGCCTGTGGGCTAGGTGCTGGACACAGACCAACACATCACAATAACTACTTGTTCATTTCTCCAAAAGCAACAATACTAAAAGTAAAATGGATATAAAATGAAATTCTACGCATACTGTATAAAACATGTTGCATATGAAAACACATCTATAATATAGGAGGGGGCAGGAGGGGAAACACATCTGTAATATAGGAGGGGGCAGGGTAAACACATCTGTAACATAGGAGGGGGCAGGGGAAACACATCTGTAATATAGGAGGGGGCAGGGTAAACACATCTGTAACATAGGAGGGGGCAGGGGAAACACATCTGTAATATAGGAGGGGGCAGGGGAAGGTTCACAGATCGGTGGACAGAATATTTTCGCAATGTGCAGTGTGGCCATCTTGGATTTCTGATAGATTTTAGATGTTATTTACTATTATTTGCCATCATGCTCTACACCATGTTTCATCAATATTGATCGTGCGATTGAGGAGAAATCAAACTACATATAGCACTTCCAGGTGGCCTTTATGAACACAAATTCTTGCATTAAAGCGATTTATGGCTCATTCTGATCAACAGGTTGCCCTGATCCTTCATACCGAGTGCTGTCAAAATTTGACTACTGTCATTTTTATGCATACCACACAATATGTGGGTGCGCGTTATATATCGATAAATACGGTAAGCAATTTGTGAAGTCAGACTCCAGGCTTATTTCAATAGCTCACCTAAACATTGCTCACTCAACTTACATTCTAACCAGTGCAAAAATGACGAGACTTAACCCGTAACCTGCTGATCACGAATAGCAAACGCCATAGATCCTGATCAGACGTGGCACTACCGCTGATCACGAGTAGCAACCGCCATAGATCCAGACGTGGCACTACCGCTGATCACGAATAGCAAGCGCCATAGATCCTGATCAGACGTGGCACTACCGCTGATCACGAATAGCAAACGCCATAGATCCTGATCAGACGTGGCACTACCGCTGATCACGAGTAGCAACCGCCATAGATCCTGATCAGACGTGGCACTACCGCTGATCACGAATATCAAACGCCATAGATCCTGATCAGACGTGGCACTACCGCTGATCACGAGTAGCAACCGCCATAGATCCTGATCAGACGTGGCACTATCGCTGATCACGAGTAGCAACCGCCATAGATCCTGATCAGACGTGGCACTATCGCTGATCACGAATAGCAAGCGCCATAGATCCTGATCAGACATGGCACTACTGCTGATCACGAGTAGCAACCGCCATAGATCCTGATCAGACGTGGCACTACCGCTGAAATGAATCCATGTTGTTTAGTTTATACAAATTTATTTTAGCTCGATTGCGAAACAAGTTCTTACAACTTAATATTAATCACTCTCGAGACCTCATTCCTGATGGAATCAATCGCTACGAAGAAGAGAGAAGAGGCATGTGGAATTTAAATGCCTTGCTTAAGGGCATAATTGTAATGGCTCTAGCGGTGCGCACACTCAGCCAGTCCTTTCGCGCTACCACTACGCTATTATGACTTTGCAGATTCCTTCCAATTTATTGATTATAGAATGTAGTTTCACATACCTTGGTGGTCATGAATTCTGCTTTTTCTGCTTTGGCTACAGCTGCCCACAGGGACTTCTTGGTAGAGTAATATATTCCTCCGCATTTACACTCCGTCACATCCTTCCCTTTATATAGGTTTATATTTCTGTAAATAAGGTCAGTGGTTCGGTATGTTTATTTAATAAATGTCCACAAGCCAGCGCCTTAGTAAAGGGCACAATAGCAGTGCTCATTCTAGAGGGCGACTTGAGCAATATAGTCACCCTAGGGACCCGGACTTCGCCCTCTGGGGGGGGGGCCCACTTCTCCCTAATGTCTCCTCTCCTTACAATTTTCATACAAAATTTTGTCCCATTATAAAGCACTGCTTGTATTCATATGTTCTATTTAATGGTCATAGTGTGCATTTTAACCCTATTTTGTTGAAATTGATTAAATAACACCATTTAAGGACGCGATCACGCGCTTTCTCACTTCTCCCAAACATTCTGACCTAGACTGAGCCCTGCAATAGAGATTAGACCGTCCTGCTTTATGTGGTTGAGCAAGCCCACAGGTGCCTCTATGAACAGTATATCTGATACAAACGCTTACCTAGGTACAACCACTGACCCTCCTCCCTCTAGCCATCTGAATACCATCATGTCGGTGCTGTACACCGTGCACGTAAAAGAACCAGAGGAGACTCTGGAATGGGTCTCTCTCTGTATCATTGCACTATCCTTTAAAATTCTAAAATGACTAATCTCTTCAGGAGGCGTCGCTCATATGGGCAACCGGTAGCGACGATAAATAAACGTAAATCACACCCAGCGTCACATTAAATAACCAATTGATATAATATCCATGAAACATGACAGGACATCAATTATTTATTTTTATTTATTTATATTTCGGGTTTTACGCCTGCATCAGCACCATTTCGGGCTATATCGCTGGCGGGCAGTTTACCTAACAACACCTTTCCTGGGCAGTCTCCAGTGGTTAACCAGTACTTGGGTGCACCAACCTCCGTAAGAAACTGCTAACTTTTTCATATAAATGAGACACGGCCTGAGCGAGGCTCGAACCCAGGACATCAATTAAGCTCAGTATTTCACTCACAACTCATAATGTCTTACCTGTACTTAATCCATGCATGTGATGGGGGAGTGGCAAAGAATTGCACGTGTAGATAAATGCCATGCTTATTGCGTTTGTCGTGTACACCATCTTGGGGACTTTTGCATACCAGACCTGGCCACCATGGATGACCATCAAGTTTGGCCCATGCGAGATCACCCGCGCTATAATCTGAAATGAACATGCGCAGAGTCTATACAAATTGAGACTGCATTCCTAATGGAATCCATCGTGATGAGGTTAAGACAAGAGGGAATGTGGATTTAGGAGTCTTTACTTAAGGACCGTGGTTCTTGTTGGGGGGGTTTGAACTCGCAACCTCTTGATTACACGGCGAATAACAAGAGGCTCTAATATGCATGGTTTGCTCACCTAAATCTAACCATCAAAACATGCAGTGTATCATAGCCGGATACAAGAAGTAGATATACAGCATCTAATGTTGTTGCTTGATCTATGAGAGACATTACTGGTTATTCTATTACCTCCCTTGATGGATAAAGTCAGATTTATCCCGAAATGTATATTGGTCCTTTTAGTTGGAATCCTTTGTTTTTACTGTTGTCGTCTAACCAGATGTTGAGTTTGGATAAATGTAATTTTATCAAAATCATGTTAATTAATGGAACCAATTTTTACAGTAAGGTATACATTGGACATGCTAAAGGATATCTGTCAAGATTTAATAAATTCATAATTATAAGATGAGAATATGAATGAAATGGAAAACATATGGTGCAAAGGAAACAACGATAAAAACAGAGGAAACCAATTAAAAGGACCAATATACTATTAAGAGTATTCAGGGGCAGTAACTGACTAATGTTTCTCATTGGGTTTGTTTATCTACCCTGGCAACATTTTTGGACGAATCAATGAATCTTCTCTCCAAGCAGACGGTCATTAACTATTTGCATACTGGATATGAATGTGTTTCGTGGAATTTCTCTGACATATTTTACTGTTATTTTCACCGCTAGCATGCAAAGCGTTAAAGCAGTATTACATCGTAATAAAGGATGTTTTGGGTAAAATATAAATACTAATGTGTGTGCGTTTACAAAAATCGAAATAGTCGCTCAGAAACGATAACATTCCAATAAATTTAAACCGTCGTATACGCAAATTTGTTTATCAACACACGAAATGTAAACACGCACAGCGCGCATGCGTGAAACAACAGAGGATGTAGAAAACAATGTATATATTTTGAACATGAAAGACTATCTATCTATCTTCCTCTAATGTCGAACCCCTCGCGGGGATGTAGAAATGTCTCTAAAAGACTTAGCTAACAGAGGTATAAATCAACATATCAAGTAATTTAATTAAAAAAGACAATGTGGGACAAATGGGGACGATGCATTCCGAATGTAAACAAGTGCGGACGATGCGTTCCGGTTGTAAACAAGTGCGTGACCGACCGACTCGGACAGTTCTACTTTCGGTTTCGAGTTTGTTTTATCGCAAAAAAAAACTGTTTACCAAATGAACATAAGCATACAAAGTATAATGTTAGAATGTGTAGCAGCATTGCTACCCATACGTAAAATTTGAATTTTTCAAATATCTTTTATTTCATACGATGTAATTCTGCTTTAATACCTACATGGTTAATACACACTGTACTTCCTTGTTATTTGCACGGTTTGTGTTTCGGATATGGTGTCTCTCGGTAAGTTATCATGGCAAATGTTGGTGGACCGGATTCTTCTCGATCATAGCAACAGATAAGTGGAACGTTATTAATAATAATGTTTTAATTACACGATTGTCAAAATAGGAAGATACGTTGTATAATTCTCAATGTTATTTACATATATATATACATTGTACTTTCGGTTTCCTACTTATGTTAAAAAGGAAAATTGACATTGTATAATAATTCAATATATTTCAAACGTTTGTCTAATTATTAGGTCAGATCAGGTTTAACGAGATATAAATCGTGGATATATGGTTCGCCATTGACATACTATGGAACAGCTAATATCACAAAACTAGCAAACATTGCATTCGGTTTCACTTTCGGTTTGACAGTGCTTTCGTTTTCGGTTTAGCTCCCACCCTACTATGATTCATTTGAAGTCCTTACGACTTGTATGCCACACGGGATTTGAACAGTGTGTCACCGTGGCCACGGACACTAGCTATCGGTGGGCCACGTCGTATGTGATGACAAATAATGTCCTATTTTCAGAATATCTTGGAAATTGGTTTACAGTTAACTTCCTGGTTTCAATGCGTGAATAGTTATTTATAATTCGATTACGTGTATCTGCATTCGATGAAATGTGTCTGGGACGGGGTATATAATTCTATGAAATATGTCTGGGGCGGATTATATAATTCTATGAAATGTGTCTGGGGCGGTGTATATAATTCTATGATAAGTGTCTGGGACGGGGTATATAATGCGTCTGGGACGGGGTATATAATTCTATGTAATGTGTCTGGGGCGGAGTATATAATTCTATGAAATATGTCTGGGGCGGAGTATATAATTCTATGATAAGTGTCTGGGACGGGGTATATAATTCTATGATATGTGTCTGGGGCAGTGTATATAATTCTATGAAATATGTCTGGGACGGTGTATATAATTCTATGAAATGTGTCTGTGGCGGGGTATATAATGTGTCTGGGACGGTGTAAACAAGTGCGTGACCGATCGACTCGGAAAGTCCTACTTTAGATTTCGAGTTTGTTTTATCGCAAAAAAAAACTGTTTACCAAATGAACATAGCATACAAAGTATAATGTTAGAATGTGTAGCAGCATTGCTACCCATACGTAAAAATTGAATTTTTCAAATATCTTTTATTTCATACGATGTACTGCTGCTTTAAATATAATTTTGAGATCTGACAAGGAATTGCACACAGAAGATTTTTAAGGTTTATTTTTGTGGATTCTGTGACATTTGAACAATTACAAAGCTATGCAAGGATTCTGTGACATTTGAACAATTACAAAGTTCTGTAAGGATTCTGTGACATTTGAACAATTACAAAGTTCTGTAAGGATTCTGTGACATTTGAACAATTACAAAGTTCTGCAAGGATTCTGTGACATTTGAACAATTACAAAGTTCTGTAAGGATTCTGTGACATTTGGACAATTACAAAGTTCTATAACGATTCTGTGACATTTGAACAATTACAAAGTTCTACAAGGATTCTGTGACATTTGGACAATTACAAAGTTCTATAACGATTCTGTGACATTTGAACAATTACAAAGTATTTTTACTGCAAAATTGTGTCAAAACGGACAAGTCGGTTTGCGAGTAAACACGAACACACACACGGGCAGCGGATGATCACAAAACATGAGAATCACTCTGTATAATAACATTAACATACACTTACCTTGCTGTAACATCTATACTGTGTGTGGTCTACGTCCGGCTATCTGAAAAAATATATATCATAAATTTTTTAGGTGTTGAGATGCAAAATCGCTGGAATTTTTTTTCTTTTGAGTGTAAACAGGTGACGCTAGACGACTAGACAACCATCATTTGATAGACAAATGAATGCTGCGAGAACTAAAATAGTGGCTTTACAAACAAGTTTAGATACTGGCATATTACGAATGTCATCTTTCAGTATATGATAGCGACGTCATTAATTTTTAAACTTGCTTGGAATGGCCTAAAAAATGTACATGTATGTATAGTGTCAAACTTATAGTGCATCATAGTGTTCTTAAAAAACCCAAACAAATATATTTTTAGTTTTTGAAGACGATTTGTCTAAACCCCTCTAAGCGTCTGTGATATTCTGTTGATCTAAAATCAATATCAGTGTTGCACAAATCCAGCAGCCCGACACCCGGGACAAGTGAAATGTGCAGCCCGACACCCGGGACAAGTGAAATGTGCAGCCTGACACCCGGGACAAGTGAAATGTGCAGCATGACACCCGGGACAAGTGAAATGTGCAGCCTGACACCCGAGACAAGTGAAATGTGCAGCCTGACACCAGGGACAAGTGAAATGTGCAGCCTGACACCCAGGACAAGTGAAATGTGCAGCCTGACACCCAGGACAAGTGAAATGTGCAGCCCGAAAGCTGGGACAAGTGAAATGTGCAGCTCAACAACAAACGGGACAAGTGAAATGTGCAGCTCAACACACGGGACAAGTGAAATGTGCAGCCCGACACCTGGGACAAGTGAAATGTGCAGCCCTGTCGGGACAAGTGAAATGTGCAGCCCTGTCGGGACAAGTGAAATGTGCAGTCCGACACCTGGGACAAGTGAAATGTGCAGCTCAACACACGGGCAAGTTAAATGTGCAGCTCGACACCCGGGACAAGTGAAATGTGCAGCCCTGTTGGGACAAGTGAAATGTGCAGCCCGACACCCGGGACAAGTGAAATGTGTAGTCCGACACCCGGAACAAGGGAAATGTGCAGTCCGACACCCGGGACAAGTGAAATGTGCAGTCTGACACCCGGGACAAGTGAAATGTGCAGCCTAACACCCGGAACAAGTGAAATGTGCAGCCTGACACGGGACAAGTGAAATGTGCAGCCTGACACCCAGGACAAGTGAAATGTGCAGCCTGACACCCGGAACAAGTGAAATGTGCAGCCCGACACCCGGGACAAGTGAAATGCGCAGTCTGCCACCCGGAACAAGTGATATGCGCAGTCCCACACCCGGGACAAGTGAAATGTGCAATCCGACAACATTGTCCAAATAGTTAGTCACGGACAAGAAGCTATTGTAAAAAAAAGGTACCAGTATCTTTTTAAACAATTTCAAGTGACTGAATAAACAACATTTTACCTTTCATTCATAAAAATCACGAATAAAATCGATTGTTTACTTTTTGAGAATAGTCGATAAAAAGGAGGCACCTCGCTCCCAGTAATCCGGAATGACGTCACCAGTTTTCGCCTAACTGTGGAAATTGCCTACAGCACGAGCATAAGTATGTAAACAACAGTTCTTTTTAATAAAACAATATAAATAAGCATCACTAACTTAACGTATCATTTTCACTCAAAATTCATTTGTGGCTTAGACACAATTGTGTCTGTACTACATTTAGTTTAACCCTTTCAACACCACAGACCTCTAAATAGGCTTACAAAAAGTGTAGATCCAGATGAGCCGGCTCATGACGAGCTGTCTCATCAGGATCTGCACTTTTTGCCAGTGATATGACTATTTTTAGACATAATTACCCATTTTGATAAATGAACTTGTCCAAATGTGATTTTCTGATTCATTTATTGGTTTGAATTGGAATTGGAATATCATGGACCAGTCCATGTGAGTTACTTGGTGTTGAATGGGTTAACTTAGACAAACACACGGGGCACAAGAAGTCGTCACACCTCCGTAAATGGACCCATACATCACATGGTACCTAACAGAGAATAATTAGGTCTACACAACCATGAATATCAGTTGGAGCACCTCTATGACAACACATGGACATGAAGGCGAAAAACCGTGAACATTCATATATTTATAAGGACCCCTTGTGTGTAAATTACTGTAATAACGGATGAAACTCATAAACATGGAACAGTGAGACTATGATGACATAATTTATTCATAATTGCAGACTATATGTTGGCTGATAACTTAAAAAAAATAGTATTTATATGGGGACATGAAGGGGAATAGTGAAATTAGTGAAAACTGGGGTAGGTTTGAAGTTTCCAACGTGTACAGTATTTACCAGTATGATCTCCATTATCAGCGAAAAAGCGACTTTGAAAGTAAAATGTATTGCTACTTTACATCACCGATAACTGGAACATGAAATATCATGTGATATCTCGTGACTTGCTATTCTCGCAGTTAGCTGAAAACATGGATCTGCAGTTCAGTGGTTAACCATTGGACTGGTATCCAGGGAACGCAGGTTTGATCCTCCGTCTGACCATAATAAAATTAACAGTCTTTCAGATGGGACATTAAACTGAGGTCTGGTGTTGGTGCTTTATAGCGTGCACGTTGTAGTGAATGTTATGTTTTGGTATTAACTATAGAACGACAATAAGTGCTTAATGTGTTCTAACTATATTTATTGACATACATATATAATGATAAATTAATATATGAACAGAGATGTTAACTCAATGGAAGCTGGTAGAGAAAAGCCCTGGTATCAGAGAGGCAACGATTTACATACACTCTCTGCTATAGATATAACTCAGCCTAGGATGTATTTCAACTAGCCCAATAATAGAACATCTCCCTTTTGAGATTTAAGTCTTCATATTATGTAAGAATGAATATTGAATACAAGTGTATTAAACTATGCTAATTATATAATTGATATATAGTCATTCATTATGCATTGTACAATCTGGAAAATAATAGTTCAGCCGCACCCTGATTGGGTCCAAGTTTATGTTTTTGTAGAAACACTCCTCCAGATTAAATGTCAACAGTCATTGATAACACCATTTTTATTTTTCCACTTATCATAATCCAGCAATTGCCTGCAACAATCAGTTTCACATAGATTCAATGACCTTAGGTGTACTTCTCTGCCATATCTGGTAATATATGGTTGTTTGTTGCTGATAACAGCTGGCTTAGTTTTTTTCCTCAAACATTTGTGGGTGTATATTGAGGAGTCACTTTGGGCACAACAAGGGTATTAGAACTCTCATTTTGTGTCATCTCAAAATTTGGTGTAGCTGGAATGCACTCATTCGTTTTAAGTAAATGCTTCCTGTTACGTCTGTACCTACAGCTTTCCGTCTGTACAACGTACGACCTGTCCCTAGTTTTACCAGTCACTATAGCAGGATCTGACCATGTTTTATCAGAATTTTGCATACAAACTGAATTGCCAACTACTAAGGGAGGTAACTTCTTTGTACGTTTGTCATAATAGCCTTTCCCCCTTTTCTGATTTGATCTTAACTTGTCCCTAACAATACCAGGTGATATGAATTTAGGAAGCAAGTTTTTCCTGGCTACTGGAATAGCTGTTCTAAGTTGTCTCCCCATTAATAACTCAGCTGGACTAAACCCAATATCCAATGGTGTAGCTCTATATTCAAGGATTGCTATTAACGGGTCCCCTTGTGCAGCCTTCGCCTTTGTAAGGATGTTTTTGCAAATGTTGACATAAATCTCAGCAAAACCATTCCCTGGTGAATGAGTTGGGCTTGAAGTAACATGCTCAAAATTGAAATCTTTGGCAAATTGGATGAACTCTGAATTTGAGTAACAGGGTCCATTGTCAGAAATTTCCCGCTCTGGACAACCCATCCGAGCAAATATTCCTTTCATACGTTTAATAACTGTACTGGCCTTCATGTTTGGAATTTCCTTAAGCTCGAAATAATGTGAGTAGTAATCTACCACTACAAGATAATTCTTGCTATCCCAAGTAAATAGATCTGTCGCTACTATCTGCCAAGGGTAATCAGGTATCTCATGTCACAGTCATGTGACATGAGAGGCTCTTTTGGGTTCGAAGCCCTATGCTTCAAGCAAATTGGACAGTTCAATACCAATTGAGTGATATCACTTGAAATTCTAGGCCAGAACATAAGGTCGCGTGCTCGTCTAATGCACTTTTCGACTCTCATATGTCCAGAATGTAGAACTTCTAGCATTTGTGAACGTAACACCTCAGGTATAACTATCTTACTACCCTTTAGAATAACCTTATCGGCAACTGTCAATTCGTCCCTGTAATTCCAGAAATCTAACACTTCTGGCTGACATTCTTGTCTAGAAACAGGCCATTCTTGGAAAATGACTTGTTTCAGTAGTCATTTGTTTGTCCTCGTCAGTTTTAGACACAATTTCCTGCATCTTAGAGTCACTGATAGGTAGACTTGACATAACCATATGTACATGTATGTCTGCAGATCCTGTAAGGTCAGGGTCAGTGTCAGGAAGTGATTTCCGTGACAGCGTATCAGGTATCGGTATGTCCTTACCAGGACGGTACTTGACCTCTATGTCATAGCGCTGCATTTGCAATGACATGCGCTGTAATCGTGCAGGTGCACAATATAATGGTTTGCGAAATATAGGAATGAGTGGGAGATGATCAGTCTCTACTAGCACTTTCCTACCATAAACCCATTGGTGGTACCTCTTCAGCCCGAACATAATACCGAGACATTCAAGTTCAATCATGGCATAGTTTTTGTGGCTGTCCGTAAGAGATTTGGACGCATAAGCTATAGGATGTCCGTCTTGCAAAAGCGTAGCTCCAAGACCACTTCTACTACTGTCCGTTTGCAATACTAAGTCTTTCTTAGGATTGTAGTATGCTAGGACTTTGCCCGGTTCAGTCAAAATCTGTTTGACCTGGTCAAATGCGTCTTGTTGTTCTTGTCCCCATGTGAATTCTACGTCCTTTGTTAATAGTTCCCTAAGAGGACTGTTGACCACAGAGAGGCTAGGTGCAAACTTTGCTAGATAATTTACCATACCCAGTATTGTTTGCAGCTCAGACTTGCTGTTTGGAGCTGTCATTTCACGGACCGCAGACACCTTGGAGGGGTCAGGTTTCAAACCTTCTGAAGTCAATAAATGCCCAAAATATTGCACTTCAGTTACGCCAACTTCCATTTTGTCCTCATTTAACCTAATGCCCATGTCAAGTGAGTGCTGTAACACAGCTCTAAGGTTACGGTCATGTTCCTCCCTTGTACGTCCATGTACAAGAAGGTCATCAACTATGGCCACAAATCGACCAGTCAGGCTCTCATAACACTCGTCCATACGTCGTACGTACTCGTCCCCACTGATACAGAGTCCAAATGGTAACCGTAAGTAGCTGTATCTACCTTGAAACGTGTTGAAGGTCGTCAAGAAAGATGACTCTTCTGACAGTTTGATTGACCAATAAGCTGACCTTGCGTCGAGCTTAGTAAAGTACTTTGCACCGGACAATTGGGGCAAGACTTCTTCCAGCGTACGTAATGGATACGTTGGTCTTTGAATACACTTATTTAAGTCAGTAGGGTCTAGACATACCCTTAATTTCCCTGCTGATTTTTCTACAAGAACCATGGAATTGACCCAATCCGTTGGCTCATTGACCTTTGTGATTACACCTATCTTTTCCATACGCTCTAATTCAGACTTACACCTGTCCCTGAGTGCTACCGGAACTTTGCGCGGGGGGTGTACTACAGGCTTACTGTTAGGACTTAAATGTATAGTACACTCGCCAGAAAGTGAACCTATCCCTTTAAATACCTGTGGGAATTCCCGGAGAACTGACTGCTTAGTCATACATTCATTCATGGAATGTTGGGATTCTACTGAATATGTCAGTTTAATGAGACCAAAATCAACACATGATTGAAGGCCAAACAGGGGTTGTGATTTCGTGTTTACAACATGAAATTCCACATCAGCGGAATGTTCCGTAGCATCATGACAACAATGCAAAGAAATCGTACCCAGACAGTACAATGGACTTCCATTGTAAGCTGACAATTTTGCTTTAGAACGTCTGAGTGCAGACTTGACACCAAGAGTTTGAAATGTTGAGTAAGGCAAAATATTTACATGTGCCCCTGTGTCGACTTTAAATTTTATTTGCGTACTTTTTGGACCTACCGCAATGCTTGCAAAAACCTGGCCATCTGCCATTTTAGTGCACACAGTATCCACATATACGTCAGAATCTGAATTTTCACTTTCATTGTGCATGTACATATCAATATTACTAATGCTTGATTTTGACTTGCATACACTGGAGAAATGGTTCCATTTCTTGCAACCATGGCATTGCTTTCCAGAAGCTGGACACTGTCCTTTTATATGATCCCTTCCACAGTTGCGACACATCTTCTTGGCGTGACCTTGTCGGCGTTCTCTCGTATACGATGACCCGGATGCTGATGAACTCGTGGCAGCTCTATTTGTATCGGTCATGGCATTTGTTTTCCGTCCTGTGCGTGTTGTACCATAATTATTATTATGAATGTTTCTCTTTATCGAAGCTACAGATGATTCCTTGTTCATTGTTTTCAGTTGTTCTTGTGCGTATTCGTATGTCTGACATGTTTGAATTGCCTTTTCTAAAGTTAATTTCTCACCTTCAGTTATTAATTTTTCTCGCATTTTCTGTGACCTGATGCCGAATACAATTCTATCCCTAATTAAGTCGTTTCTATATTCATCCCCAAAAGCACAGTCATTTGCTAATATTTTTAGCTTTGTCACATACTGCTCGAAAGTGTTTTCTCCTTGAATTTCGGTGTTGAATTTATAACGGCAAAATACTGGATTCGACTTTGGCTGTAGATGCTTGTGAAACGCATCAAACACTGCTTTCGGATTTTTCTGGTCATCCTCCGATAAGTTCATCGTATAGAATATTTCTTGGCCTTTTTCTCCTAGCCACAACAAAATCATTGTCACCTTCATTTCACCCGATTTTTCATGTAATGGGCCTTTAAAAATCAATTCTGTTTGTTGATGAATTTTTTTTAATGTTTCCAGCAGATTTTGGCTTTCCCAGTCCATTCTAGGTGTTGGTACACCTGTTAAATCCATACTGATTTAGTCAATAAGTCTCAACATATAATCCAGTGAATGTGCAATATAATTCCTACAATTTGAATGTACATATGTATATACAATTCACAAAGTCATAATTTCTGACACCATGTTATGTTTTGGTATTAACTATAGAACGACAATAAGTGCTTAATGTGTTCTAACTATATTTATTGACATACATATATAATGATAAAGTAATATATGAACAGAGATGTTAACTCAATGGAAGCTGGTAGAGAAAAGCCCTGGTATCATAATCAGAGAGGCAACGATTTACATACACTATCTGCTATAGATATAACTCAGCCTAGGATGTATTTCAACTAGCCCAATAATAGAACAGTGAAGATCGGAATAAGTATTCGGTTAAGCTCCGGAACAACCCGAATGGTTAATCGAGTCGGGCCGAGCTTCCGGAAGGTGACGCTATCTATCGGATGGTTGGCAGGGATCACTTTTACTGCTATCGTCGAACGATCAACATCAAAGACTAAGTATCGTTAGATTAACAAGACAACAGAAGTAAGTATCCATTCGAACAACTCTTCACGCCGGATATAGCAAATGGATTATTAGACCATTACTAATGGCATTATGTATGTATGTTCCTTTAATGTCAAACCCCTCGCGGGGACTTAGACATGTTTTCCTGGGCATGCTCAGCCGACCTAAGCGATTAACCAGTACTAAGCAATGTGTGTGAGGTGCCTTGCTCAATGACACTACATACGTGGCCTGGCCGAGTATCGAACCCAGGACCGTTCGATTCCAAATCCGACGCTCTACCACTGGACCACGGACGCCGCACAATTAGGGATCAAGGCAGTAATCCCACAAAACAGGTGGCAGTAAACTAAAGCTGAAAAGTAGAATACCCTTCAAATGAAGATCAAATTTAACCTTAACTCCAATGTCCAGCTTAATGCCAATTGTCCCAAGATTAATGCCAATTGTATATTTCGTTAACTCTGCCTCTAGGTCAGACAGTGTTATTGATATGGTGGTCTGGGATTGGTTGCAAAAGTGTAGGGAAGCCCTTAAGAGTTATTGATACATGAACTGATTGGCTGAGTAGGTATTGTCACAAATATTGAAAATGACTTCTAAATATTAAAATACAATATATGAGCTGCATTTTGGAATATTTAAAAATATTTGCAGACTATTTGGTGACAAATAAACAGCATATTATAAATGCAGGTGTCAGTGCAACATTCACCACCACATTACCTTCAGGGTGCCTTTAGTGGGAAATAAAAAAAAAACGCAATTGATCAACCCCATTGAAATTTGACATTTTCCTGTGGCTCAAAGGCCATTCTGTTGAAAATTACTCTCTTTTGTG
This sequence comes from Archivesica marissinica, assembly GCA_014843695.1. Lineage (NCBI taxonomy): Eukaryota > Metazoa > Mollusca > Bivalvia > Venerida > Vesicomyidae > Archivesica > Archivesica marissinica. The sequence continues at coordinate 5,108,368 of CM026402.1, read as the reverse complement.
CCAAACTATTTTTGGGGGAAATCTAATGGCACTGTGTGTTATAATGGTGGCCTATGGAAATTGCAATAGCGGTGTCTGACATCTAGCGATAACGACCCACGAAAACACATGACAAAAGACATCCACTCATTATGCTTTCCAAATAACGTTACGATGCTACTTTATAATAAAAATAAATCACCAACAACAGCAGCTATGCATTGTACTTGCTGTTAAATAAACTGGACTTGGAGCTGTCTTGAAGAAATATACATTTGATAACTGAAAACAATAATGATAACGCAATCAATAAAGAAATACAATAGAGTAAAATACGGTTATCCGTTTGTGAATGCGTACCCTCTAGAACTAAATTGAGAATATCACAGTACAAGTTAGCGGCATTTTGAGTCATAAATAAGGAATGTGACACCACTGAATATGCATAGGGGTGGGCCCCCAAGTAATACAAACCTAATACATACACCGATAGGTTTATGCCTTGGGGATGGATACCCAAAATATGGGCTTCTCTAATGCCACTATTTGCAGTAACATATATATATCAGGGCCGTTGCTGGAGCTATTTTGATGATACGCACGGCCAAAATATGCTTGTTTATCGAGTGAGCATAGCGAGCGAGTACGCTAGGGGGGTCCGAGGCCATGCCCCCCGGAATTTTTTTGAAATGAGGAAGCAATTTCTTGCATTTTGTAACATACAATTGCAGGACTAAAGTTCTTACGACAATCCGAATAAAGGTATAAATTAAGGCTAGATGTATAATATACATGATTTATCGCCCTTATCAATTAAACAAGCACGTAAAATAGCACAAACTAAATTTTGAGATGCACAATATTTGCAATGGGCTCAATTATTCCACCACTACACACATCCCGGCGCCTATGTATCCCTACAAGCCCACCCCCGGGGTTTTAATGCATTTTTGGAGTTTTCATTTTTTTCGTTTTCTGAGACCAATGATACGCACGTGCGTACTTGCGTATGCCCAGCGACGGGCCTGTATATGAAACAAATAGCAGACATTTATCCACCGGCCCACATGGGCCTCAAATAAGGAATGTGACACCACTAAATATGCATAGGTACGAGCCCGGATCCAATAGGCATGAAACAAATAGCCGACATTTATTCACCAGCCCACTGGGCCTTAAATAATGAATGTGACACCACTGACTTCCCATAGTCAGGGACCCACGACCAATACAAACATAACCCATACACGGATAAGTTTCTACCTTGGGGATGGATACCCAAAATATGGGCTGTTCCATATTACTATGTAATTTCAGAAATAAAAATCGAAAATTGAACTTGATGAATGGCACATGGACCCCTAAATAGGTAATGTGACACAACTGACTATCCATAGTCAGCGACCCACAACCAATACAAACATAACCCATACACGGATAAGTTTCTACCTTGGGGATGGATACCCAAAATATGGGCTTCTCTAATGCCACTATTTGCAGTAATAATATATATGAAACAAATAGCAGACAGTTATCCACCGGCCCACTGGGCCTTAAATAAGGAATGTGGCACCACTGACTATTATGCATGGGTACGAGCCCGGATCCAATAGACACACACTACACATACGACACACTTTCTACTTTGAGGATGGATACCCAATTTATGGGCTCTTCCTTATTACTATGCAATATCAGATATAAAAGAGGAACATCGAAATTGATTAACGGCCTATGTGGCCCTACATAGGGAATGTGACACGGGTGACTATGCATAGACCACAGGGATTCGGCACGTTTGGGGGTACTAGTATATGATAGTGACGGGGTGTAATTTTTAAATATGCTTCGATGTGGCCTAATATTTGAGTATGTATAGTGTCAAGCCTATGGTTTATTGCCAAACTGTTCCTAAAAATAAAAGAATTGGTTTTGAACCCGAAACCATTTGTCCAGACCGCAATGGTATGCGCATACAGATACATAGGCAGCTGATTGCATAGATACTTATACGCGGTCAACCCGTACCATAGTCAACTCGACCCTCGGTCTCGTCTGACTATGATTGTATGTTGTTCCATGGCTATAGAAAATACAAAAAACATAGTGGCTAGGTGATCACGTGCCCATCACCGCTGTATGTGAGGTAGCTAGCTTGCAGAAGGTCGTTGGTTCAACCCGCGTACCCGGCAGTGTGTGCCAGAAGGTCGTTGGTTCAACCCGCGTACCCGGCAGTGCGTGCCAGAAGGTCGTTTGTTCAACTCGCGTACCCGGCAGTGCGTGCCAGAAGGTCGGTTGTTCAACTCGCGTACCCGGCAGTGCGTGCCAGAAGGTCGTTGGTTCAACCCGCGTACCCGGCAGTGCGTGCCAGAAGGTCGTTTGTTCAACTCGCGTACCCGGCAGTGCGTGCCAGAAGGTCGTTTGTTCAACTCGCATACCCGGCAGTGCGTGCCAGAAGGTCGTTGGTTCAACCCGCGTACCCGGCAGTGCGTGCCAGAAGGTCGTTGGTTCAACCCGCCTACCCGGCAGTGCGTGCCTGAAATACTGCCCTATGCAATCCTATCCCAGAACGTCACGTGACAAGCGACGTTGTGTCAGCCAATCACAAAGGCGGAAATCCCCTTATTATGACGTCAGAACGTCAGAACGTCAGAACGTGAAACTATCATTAGGCCATAGCAACGTTTCGATAACTTCAGAATTCTTCTATCAAGTTAATTAATTACAATGTAAACATGGGCTAATGAACCGAAAAGAAGCGAATCTTACAACTAACGGCGCAGGTTACAGTGGAAATGTCGGGGTAAGTTTAATATACCACATGTCACATTGTTCATTCATACTTTACAATTCTTTTCTCTTTCTCTATATCCTTTTTGTGTCTTTTTATCATCTTCCATTTGTTGGATTTCTTTCCGTTACTTGTTTTTTTCTCACAACTTTTCAAGCTCTGTACTCGTATGTATCACAAAATTAATTTAGATATCATGAATTAAACTTTGTAAGCATTACATATTCCCTATACATAACAAAAAGTATTATTGAACTTGTAAATAATCATGCCATGAAATGTTTATGTAAATTATTTATGAAGGAGAGGACAACCATAAGCTGTATAGCTTTCTGTCCAATTCCTTATTTCAATTGTTGTAAATAATCATGTACATGATAGAAAATAAATATGTTTAGACCAATATATCACATAAATGTATCGATGTTCATCATATAAACCAATATATCACATAAATGTATCGATGTTCACCATATAAACGGTTTCTAGCACATGATTGTCGGTTTGTTTAAATCAATATAGCACATGATTGTCGGTTTGTTTAAATTCACTTGTCGGTTGGTTTCCACTGATTGTCGGTTTGTTCGATGTTCATTCCAACACTGATTGTCCGCAGTTTATAAATTAACGTTCAATACCTGAGCACACTGATTGTCCGCAGTTTGTTTAAATGTTCAATACCTGAGCACACTGATTGTCCGCAGTTTGTTTAAATGTTCAATATCCAACACTGATTGTCCGCAGTTTGTTTAAATGTTCAATACCTGAGCACACTGATTGTCCGCAGTTTGTTTAAATGTTCAATACCTGAGCACACTGATTGTCCGCAGTTTGTTTAAATGTTCAATACCTGAGCACACTGATTGTCCGCAGTTTGTTTAAATGTTCAATACCTGAGCACACTGATTGTCCGCAGTTTGTTTAAATGTTCAATACCTGAGCACACTGATTG
>CM026402.1:5014505-5103646 GCA_014843695.1 Archivesica marissinica | reverse complement strand
CAACAACACAGGACCACCAACCGTGGCCGTATCATACCGATGCAACAGCACAGGACCACCAACCGTGGCCGTATCACACCGATGCAACAGCACAGGACCACCAACCGTGGCCGTATCACACCGATGCAACAACACAGGACCACCAACCGTGGCCGTATCATACCGATGCAACAACACAGGACCACCAACCGTGGCCGTATCACACCGATGCAACAACACAGGACCACCAACCGTGGCCGTATCATACCGATGCAACAGCACAGGACCACCAACCGTGGCCGTATCACACCGATGCAACAACACAGGACCACCAACCGTGGCCGTCTCATACCAACTTAATCTGCCACAAGCCGTGACAGTACACCACCAACTTACTCTGCCACAAGCCGTGGCAGTGCGTGAATCAACTTCGGTCCAAAAGTATCACGCAACTATACTACAGCGTATAGCAAAGCAAAAACAACGCAGGAATTGCCATTAGAGGAGGGCAAAACCTATTACTAGCCAGCGGACCCACTCACTGATCAACCGTATGATACCTTTCCGTAGTACATCGTAAAATCTCAACCAATTTAGATTCCTTATCAGAGGTCCCTCATTCCCCAGTTGGATTGATTCCCAGAAACGAGAAGAGGAGCTCTGATTGGTTAAACACATTTAAACTACACTAATTATTTAATGTTATAAGAAGAAACCTATGAAGGATCCGTTTGCCTCTCGGTCGACTGAATTTTTTCCGGCCACAATAAATTTCTAAATTTATACCCCAAAAAATTCCTAAAGCAATCTTAAGTATTTAACATGATATCCCTAATATAATAGAGATAGAACTCGAGCCCCACATCATTAAGATGAATTCCGTCATGACGGAATAAACCAGTTTTTTTTGTTTTGTTTTTAAAAAAAATGAAAAACCCAATATATTCCGTGGTCTATACACACACGTGACGCTACACTCAGTTCTCAATATACACACACGTGACGCTATACTCAGTTCTCTATATACATACACGTGACGCTACACTCAGTTCTCTATATACACACACACACACACACACGTGACGCTACACTCAGTTCTCTATATACACACACGTGACGCTACACTCAGTTCTCTATATACACACACGTGACGCTACACTCAGTTCTCTATATACACACACGTGACGCTACACTCAGTTCTCTATATACATACACTTGACGTTACATGCCGTTCTCTATATACACACACGTGACGTTACATGCCGTTCTCTATATACACACACGTGACGTTGCATGCCGTTCTCTATATACACACACGTGACGTTACATGCCGTTCTCTATTTACACACACACGTGACACTACACTCAGTTCTCTATTTACACACACACACGTGACACTACACTCAGTTCTCCACACGTGACACTACACTCAGTTCTCTATATACACACGTGACACTACACTCAGTTCTCTATATACACACACGTGACACTACACTCAGTTCTCTATATACACACACGTGACACTACACTCAGTTCTCTATATACACACACGTGACACTACACTCAGTTCTCTATATACACACACGTGACACTACACTCAGACACGTGACACACCACTCAGTTCTCTATATACACACAAGACAATACATTCAGTTCTCTATACACACATGACGATACATTCAGTTCTCTGTACACACATGACAATACATTCAGTTCTCTGTACACACATGACGATACATTCAGTTCTCTGTACACACATGACGATACATTCAGTTCTCTGTACACACATGACGATACATTCAGTTCTCTGTACACACATGACGATACATTCAGTTCTCTGTACACACATGACGATACATTCAGTTCTCTGTACACACATGACGATACATTCAGTTCTCTGTACACACATGACGATACATTCAGTTCTCTGTACACACATGACGTACATTCAGTTTTGTACACACATGACATACATTCAGTTCTCTGTACACACATGACGTACATTCAGTTCTCTGTACACACATGACGATACATTCAGTTCTCTGTACACACATGACAATACATTCAGTTCTCTGTACACACATGACGATACATTCAGTTCTCTGTACACACATGACGATACATTCAGTTCTCTGTACACACATGACGATACATTCAGTTCTCTGTACACACATGACATACATTCAGTTCTCTGTACACACATGACGATACATTCAGTTCTCTGTACACACATGACGATACATTCAGTTCTCTGTACACACATGACGATACATTCAGTTCTCTGTACAACATGGATACATTCATACACATGACGATACATTCAGTTCTCTGTACACACATGACGATACATTCAGTTCTCTGTACACACATGACGATACATTCAGTTCTCTGTACACACATGACGATACATTCAGTTCTCTGTACACACATGACGATACATTCAGTTCTCTGTACACACATGACGATACATTCAGTTCTCTGTACACACATGACGATACATTCAGTTCTCTGTACACACGACGATACATTCAGTTCTCTGTACACATGACTACATTTTTCACATGACATACATCAGTTCTCTGTATGCACATGACATACATCAGTTCTCTGTAGCACATGACATACATCAGTTCTCTGTGCACATGACGATACATTCAGTTCTCTGTACACACATGACACTGCATTCAGTTCTCTGTACACACATGACACACATTCAGTTTCTGTACAACATGACAACATTCAGTTCTCTGTACACACATGACATACATTCAGTTCTCTGTACACACATGACATACATTCAGTTCTCTGTACACACATGACGATACATTCAGTTCTCTGTACACACATGACGATACATTCATACACACATGACGATACATTCAGTTCTCTGTACACACATGAGATACACACACTGACAATACATAGTTCTCTGTACACACATGACGATACATTCAGTTCTCTGTACACACATGACGATACATTCAGTTCTCTGTACACACGACGATACATTAGTTCTCTGTACACACATGACGATACATTCAGTTCTCTGTACACACATGACGATACATTCAGTTCTCTGTACACACATGACGATACATTCAGTTCTCTGTACACACATGACGATATACACACACGTGACACTAATATTTACTTTTCACTAAACAGTGAATATTTTCCCCACGTGACTATTATGTGTGGTTATTGAAGTTGCCCCTACCTCAAAAACTTGAACGGGGGCCCCTGTCCCGAAAGGGAATCATAGCCCCTGTCCTAGTAGCTCTAAACGTGCTATAGTTATTAGAGTGGTTGCTTAGCACAGGTGGCTGCTTAATAAATGACGTGGAAGTCGTGATAGCTCAGTGGTAACGCGTTCGTTTCATGTGCGAAAGGCCGGTGTTCGAGCCCCGCTGCATCCGTTACGATTGTGCCCTTAGGCAAGGCATTTAAATTCCACATACCTCCTCTCTCTCCCTCGTGGCGATGGATTCCATCAGCAATGAGGTCTCAAGAGTGATTAATATAAGTTATAAGAATTTGTTTCGCAATCGAGCTAAAATAAATTTCTATAAACTAATAAAGGTGAACTGTACAATAAAACAACATATTAGGAATCTGAAAAATGGCTACTTATTACAGGTTGGCTGCTTAATAGAGGTGACCAATAGCACTTGGAGATGAATACATCTTGTTCTGCTGATACAGACGGGTCAGAGGTCCAGTGGTGGACACGTTGGACCGTGAATCCAGTGGAACTAAGTCAGACCTCCAGGTGTGGTGTCGGTGGTTTACATCATGTACGTAACAGAAACAGAGGATATTCTGGAACAGGTATCTGTCTATATTCGTACACTATCCTCCAAACGCTTAGATCTTGTATCATTGCCATATTCTCCGAAAATCTAAAATGACTAATCTCTTTCGGATCCGTCGTTCACAAGGGCAACCGATAGCGACGATAAATAAACACAGAACACACGCGATTCTTGACTGGACTTTACTGGACCACATAATACGATGTGTTAACAGTTTTATCTCACAGCAATAGAAAACGACCCGTCACCAGAAATATCGCGATATCGTTAATTAAACAAATTAAATGATATGGACATTGAAAAGAAAAGAAGCAGACATGAATGTCGCATGGATATTTAATCTAGTTTATCACACACATCCATTCCTGTCGCACACTCGGCAGCTTGTGGATAGTTAATATAGTATATCACACACATCCATTCCTGTCGCACACACGGCAGCTTGTGGATAGTTAATATAGTATATCACACACATCCATTCCTGTCGCACACTCGGCAGCTTGTGGATAGTTAATATAGTATATCACACATATCCATTCCTGTCGCACACTCGGCAGCTTTTGGATAGTTAATATAGTATATCACACACATCCATTCCTGTCGCACACACGGCAGCTTGTGGATAGTTAATATAGTATATCAAACACATCCATTCCTGTCGCACACTCGGCAGCTTGTGGATAGTTAATATAGTATATCACACACATCCATTCCTGTCGCACACTCGGCAGCTTGTGGATATTTAATATAGTATATCACACACATCCATTCCTGTCGCACACTCGGCAGCTTGTGGATATTTAATATAGTATATCACACACATCCATTCCTGTCGCACACACGGCAGCTTGTGGATAGTTAATATAGTATATCACACACATCCATTCCTGTCGCACACACGGCAGCTTGTGGATAGTTAATATAGTATATCACACACATCCATTCCTGTCGCACACTCGGCAGCTTGTGGATATTTAATATAGTATATCACACACATCCATTCCTGTCGCACACACGGCAGCTTGTGGATAGTTAATATAGTATATCTCACACATCCATTCCTGTCGCACACTCGGCAGCTGGTGGATATTTAATATAGTATATCACACACATCCATTCCTGTCGCACACTCGGCAGCTGGTGGATATTTAATATAGTATATCACACACATCCATTCCTGTCGCACACACGGCAGCTTGTGGATAGTTAATATAGTATATCACACACATCCATTCCTGTCGCACACACGGCAGCTTGTGGATAGTTAATATAGTATATCACACACATCCATTCCTGTCGCACACTCGGCAGCTTGTGGATATTTAATATAGTATATCACACACATCCATTCCTGTCGCACACACGGCAGCTTGTGGATAGTTAATATAGTATATCTCACACATCCATTCCTGTCGCACACTCGGCAGCTGGTGGATATTTAATATAGTATATCACACACATCCATTCCTGTCGCACACTCGGCAGCTGGTGGATATTTAATATAGTATATCACACACATCCATTCCTGTCGCACACACGGCAGCTTGTGGATAGTTAATATAGTATATCACACACATCCATTCCTGTCGCACACACGGCAGCTTGTGGATAGTTAATATAGTATATCACACACATCCATTCCTGTCGCACACTCGGCAGCTTGTGGATATTTAATATAGTATATCACACACATCCATTCCTGTCGCACACACGGCAGCTTGTGGATAGTTAATATAGTATATCACACACATCCATTCCTGTCGCACACTCGGCAGCTGGTGGATATTTAATATAGTATATCACACACATCCATTTCTATCGCAAACTCGGCAGCTGGTGGATATTTAATATAGTATATCACACACATCCATTCCTGTCGCACACTCGGCAGCTGGTGGATATTTAATATAGTATATCACACACATCCATTCCTGTCGCACACTCGGCAGCTGGTGGATATTTAATATAGTATATCACACACATCCATTTCTGTCGCACACTCGGCAGCTTGTGGATAGTTAATATAGTATATCACACACATCCATTTCTGTCGCACACACGGCAGCTTGTGGATATTTAATCTAGTTTATCACACACATCCATTTCTGTCGCACACACGGCAGCTTGTGATACCATCTGTTCCAATCACAAATCGGCTTAAACGACATTTTTTAGGAATCGTGTGTTCCATGGGACAATCGATCTGTGGACAGACGTCCATCTTTTTACCTAAAACGACAGGAAATAAGTAAGCTAGTTATTACTAGTACACACATATATATATATATATATATATATATATCATACGATGCATACACATATATACACATAAAATGCATACACATATATACACATACAATACATACACATACAATGCATACACATATATACACATAAAATGCATGCACATATATACACATACAATGCACACACATATATACACATACAATGCATACACATACAATACATGCACATATATACACGTATAATACATACACATATATACACATACAATGCACACACATATATACACATACAATGCATACACATAAAATGCATGCACATATATACACATACAATGCATACACATATATACACATATATACACATACAATGCACACACATATATACACATACAATGCACACACACATATACACGTACAATGCACCCACATATACACACATACAATGCATACACATATATACACATACAATGCATACACATATATACACATACAATGCATACACATATATACACATACAATGCATACACATACAATGCATACACATATATACCCATACAATACATGCACATATATACACATACAATGCATACACATACAATGCATACATATTTATACACATAGAATGCACACACATATATACACATACAATGCACACACATATATACACATACAATGCATACACATATATAGCATACAATGCATACACATACAACGCATACACATATATACACATACAATGCATACACATATATACACATACAATGCATACACATACAATGCATACACATATATACACGTACACTGCCCACACATATATACACATACAATGTATACACATATATACACATACAATGCATGCACATATATACACATACAATGCATACACATATATACACATACAATGCATGCACATATATACCCGTACAATGTATACACATATATACACGTACAATGCACATACATATATACACGTATAATACATACACATATATACACATACAATGCATGCACATATATACACATACATTGCACACACATATATACACATACAATACACACACATATATACACATATAATACATACATATATATACACATACAATGCATACACACATATACACGTACAATGCACATACATATATACACATACAATACACACACATATATACACATACAATGCATGCACATATATACACGTATAATACATACACATATATACACTTACAATGCATGCACATATATACACGTACAATGCACATACATATACACACATATAATACATACACATATATACACGTACAATGCACATACATATATACACATATAATACATACACATATATACACGTACAATGCACATACATATATACACATACAATACACATACATATATACACATACAATGCATGCACATATATACACGTATAATACATACACATATATACACTTACAATGCATGCACATATATAAACATACAATGCACATACATATATACACATATAATACATACACATATATACACGTACAATGCACATACATATATACACATATAATACATACACATATATACACGTACAATGCACATACATATATACACATACAATGCATGCACATATATACACGTACAATGCACATACATATATACACATACAATGCATACACATATATACACATACACTGCACACACATATATACACATACAATACATGCACATATATACACATACAATGCATATACATACAATGCATACATATTTATACACATACAATGCACACACATATATACACATACAATGCACACACATATATACACATACAATGCATACACATATATAGCATACAATGCATACACATACAACGCATACACCTATATACACATACAATGCATACACATACAATGCATATACATATATACACATACAATGCATGCACATATATATACATACAATGCATGCACATATATACACATACAATGCACACACATATATACACATACAATGCATACACATACAATGCATACACATATATACATACAATGCATACACTATATACACATACAATTCACACACATATATACACGTACAATGCACACACATATATACACATACAATGCATACACATATATACACATACAATGCATACACATATATACACATACAATGCATACACCTATATACACATACAATGCATACACATACATACACATACAATGCATACACATACAATGCATACACATATTTACACGTACACTGCCCACACATATATACACATACAATGTATACACATATATACACATACAATGCATGCACATATATACACATACAATGCATACACACATATATACACATACAATGCATGCACATATATACCCATACAATGTATACACATATATACACGTACAATGCACATACATATATACACGTATGATACATACACATATATACACATACAATACATGCACATATATATACACATACAATGTATACACATATATACACGTACAATGCATGCACATATATACACATACATTGCACACACATATATACACATACAATACACACACATATATACACATATAATACATACACATATATACACATACAATGCATACACATATATACACATACAATGCACACACATATATACACATACAATGCATACACATATATACACATACACTGCATACACATATATACACATACACTGCACACACATATATACACATACAATGCATGCACATATATACACATATAATACATGCACATATATACACATACAATGCATGCACATATATTATCATACAATACACACACATATATACACATACAATGCATACACATATATACACATACAATACATATACATATATACACGTACACTGCATATACATAAATACACATACAATGCATACACATATATACACATACAATACATGCACATATATACACGTACAATGCACACACATATATACACATACACTGCACATACATATACACACATATAATACATACACATATATACACGTACAATGCACATACATATATACACATACAATACACATACATATATACACATACAATGCATGCACATATATACACGTATAATACATACACATATATACACTTACAATGCATGCACATATATACACATACAATACACATACATATATACACATACAATGCACATACATATATAAACATATAATACATACACATATATACACGTACAATACACATACATATATACACATATAATACATACACATATATACACGTACAATGCACATACATATATACACATACAATGCATGCACATATATACACGTACAATGCACATACATATATACACATACAATGCATACACATATATACACATACAATGCAGGCACATATATACACATACAATGCACACACATATATACATATACAATGCATACACATATATACACATACACTGCACACACATATATACACATACACTGCATAAACATATATACACATACACTGTACACACATATATACACATACAATGCATGCACATATATACACATACAATACATGCACATATATACACATACACTGCATACACATATATACACATATACTGCATACACATATATACACATACAATGCATGCACATATATACACATACAATGCATACACATATATACACATACAATGCATGCACATATATACCCGTACAATGTATACACATATATACACGTACAATGCACATACATATATACACGTATAATACATACACATATATACACATACAATGCATGCACATATATACACATACATTGCACACACATATATACACATACAATACACACACATATATACACATATAATACATACATATATATACACATACAATGCATACACATATATACACGTACAATGCACATACATATATACACATACAATACACACACATATATACACATACAATGCATGCACATATATACACGTATAATACATACACATATATACACTTACAATGCATGCACATATATACACGTACAATGCACATACATATACACACACATAATTCATACACATATATACACGTACAATGCACATGCATATATACACATATAATACATACACATATATACACGTACAATGCACATACATATATACACATACAATACACATACATATATACACATACAATGCATGCACATATATACACGTATAATACATACACATATATACACTTACAATGCATGCACATATATACACATACAATGCACATACATATATACACATATAATACATACACATATATACACGTACAATGCACATACATATATACACATATAATACATACACATATATACACGTACAATGCACATACATATATACACATACAATGCATGCACATATATACACGTACAATGCACATACATATATACACATACAATGCATACACATATATACACATACACTGCACACACATATATACACATACAATACATGCACATATATACACATACAATGCATACACATACAATGCATACATATTTATACACATAGAATGCACACACATATATACACATACAATGCACACACATATATACACATACAATGCATACACATATATAGCATACAATGCATACACATACAACGCATACACATATATACACATACAATGCATACACATATATACACATACAATGCATACACATACAATGCATACACATATATACACGTACACTGCCCACACATATATACACATACAATGTATACACATATATACACATACAATGCATGCACATATATACACATACAATGCATACACATATATACACATACAATGCATGCACATATATACCCGTACAATGTATACACATATATACACGTACAATGCACATACATATATACACGTATAATACATACACATATATACACATACAATGCATGCACATATATACACATACATTGCACACACACATATATACACATACAATACACACACATATATACACATATAATACATACATATATATACACATACAATGCATACACATATATACACGTACAATGCACATACATATATACACATACAATACACACACATATATACACATACAATGCATGCACATATATACACGTATAATACATACACATATATACACTTACAATGCATGCACATATATACACGTACAATGCACATACATATACACACATATAATACATACACATATATACACGTACAATGCACATACATATATACACATATAATACATACACATATATACACGTACAATGCACATACATATATACACATACAATACACATACATATATACACATACAATGCATGCACATATATACACGTATAATACATACACATATATACACTTACAATGCATGCACATATATAAACATACAATGCACATACATATATACACATATAATACATACACATATATACACGTACAATGCACATACATATATACACATATAATACATACACATATATACACGTACAATGCACATACATATATACACATACAATGCATGCACACATATACACGTACAATGCACATACATATATACACATACAATGCATACACATATATACACATACACTGCACACACATATATACACATACAATACATGCACATATATACACATACAATGCATACACATACAATGCATACATATTTATACACATACAATGCACACACATATATACACATACAATGCACACACATATATACACATACAATGCATACACATGCATACACATATATAACATACAATGCATACACATACAATGCATATACATATATACACATACAATGCATACACATACAATGCATGTACATATATACACATACAATGCACACACATATATACACATACAATGCATACACATACAATGCATACACATATATACATACAATGCATACACTATATACACATACAATTCACACACATATATACACGTACAATGCACACACATATATACACATACAATGCATACACATATATACACATACAATGCATACACATATATACACATACAATGCATACACCTATATACACATACAATGCATACACATATATACACATACAATGCATACACATACAATGCATACACATATTTACACGTACACTGCCCACACATATATACACATACAATGTATACACATATATACACATACAATGCATGCACATATATACACATACAATGCATACACACATATATACACATACAATGCATGCACATATATACCCATACAATGTATACACATATATACACGTACAATGCACATACATATATACACGTATAATACATACACATATATACACATACAATACATGCACATATATATACACATACAATGTATACACATATATACACGTACAATGCATGCACATATATACACATACATTGCACACACATATATACACATACAATACACACACATATATACACATATAATACATAC
Organism: Archivesica marissinica; assembly: GCA_014843695.1. Classification (NCBI taxonomy): domain Eukaryota; kingdom Metazoa; phylum Mollusca; class Bivalvia; order Venerida; family Vesicomyidae; genus Archivesica; species Archivesica marissinica. The sequence goes on along the minus strand of CM026402.1, from coordinate 5,091,144 downwards.
ACATATATACACATACAATGCATACACATATATACACATACAATGCACACACATATATACACATACAATGCATACACATATATACACATACACTGCACACACATATATACACATACAATACATGCACATATATACACATACACTGCATACACATATATACACATACACTGCACACACATATATACACATACAATGCATGCACATATATACACACACAATACATGCACATATATACACATATAATACATGCACATATATACACATACAATGCATGCACATATATTATCATACAATACACACACATATATACACATACAATGCATACACATATATACACATACAATACATATACATATATACACATACAATGCATACACATATATACACATACAATGCATGCACATATATACACATACAATGCATACACATATATACACGTACACTGCATATACATAAATACACATACAATGCATACACATATATACACATACAATACATGCACATATATACACGTACAATGCACACACATATATACACGTACACTGCACATACATATACACACATATAATACATACACATATATACACGTACAATGCACATACATATATACACATACAATACACATACATATATACACATACAATGCATGCACATATATACACGTATAATACATACACATATATACACTTACAATGCATGCACATATATACACATACAATACACATACATATATACACATACAATGCACATACATATATAAACATATAATACATACACATATATACACGTACAATACACATACATATATACACATATAATACATACACATATATACACGTACAATGCACATACATATATACACATACAATGCATGCACATATATACACGTACAATGCACATACATATATACACATACAATGCATACACATATATACACATACAATGCAGGCACATATATACACATACAATGCACACACATATATACATATACAATGCATACACATATATACACATACACTGCACACACATATATACACATACACTGCATAAACATATATACACATACACTGTACACACATATATACACATACAATGCATGCACATATATACACATACAATACATGCACATATATACACATACACTGCATACACATATATACACATATACTGCATACACATATATACACATACAATACATGCACATATATACACATACAATGCACACACATTTATACACATACAATGCATACGCATATATACACATACAATGCATACACATATATACACATAAACTGCACACACATATATACACATACACTGCATACACATATATACACATACAATACATGCACATATATACACATACAATGCATACACATATCTACACATACAATACATGCACATCTATATACATAAAATGCACACACATATATACACATACAATGCATGCACATATATACACATACACTGCACACACATATATACACATACACATCATACACATATATACACATACAATACATGCACATATATACAAATACAATGCATACACATATATACACATACAATGCATGCACATATATACACATATAATGCATATACATATATACACATATATACACATATATACACATATATACACATACAATGCAAACACATATATACACATACAATGCATGCACATATATACACGTATAATACATACATATATATACACGTACAATGCACACACGTATATACACATACAATGCATACACATACAATGCATGCACATATATGCACGTATAATACATACACATATATACACGTACAATGCACACACATATATACACATACAATGCATACACATACAATACACACACATATATACACTTACAATGCACACACATATATACACGTACAATGCATACACATACAATGCATGCACATATATACACATATAATTCATACACATATATACACATACAATGCATGCACATATATACACGTACAATGCACACACATATATACACGTACAATGCATACACATACAATACATACACATATATACACGTACAATGCATACACATATATACACATACAATGCATACACATACAATGCATGCACATATATACACATACAATGCATACACATATATACACATACAATGCATGCACATATATACACGTACAATGCATACACATATATACACATACAATGCATACACATATATACACATACAATGCATGCACATATATACACATACAATGCACACACATACAATACCTACACATATATACACGTACAATGCATACACATATATACACATACAATGCATACACATACAATGCATGTACATATATACACATACAATGCATACACATATATACACATACAATGCTTACACATACAATGCGTGCACATATATACACATACAATGCATACACATATATACACGTACACTGCACACACATATATATATACGTACAATGCACATACATATATACACATACAATGCACACACATATATACACATACAATGCATGCACATATATACACGTACAATGCACACACATATATACACGTACAATGCATACACATACAATACATACACATATATACACGTACAATGCATACAAATACAATGCACACACATATATACACATACAATGCACACACATATATACACATACAATGCATACACATATATACACATACAATGCATACACATACAATGCATACACATATATACACATACAATGCACACACATATATACACATATAATGCATGCACATATATACACATACAATGCATACATATGTATACACATACAATGCACACACATATATACACATACAATGCACACACATATATACACATACAATGCATACACATATATAACATACAATGCATACACATACAACGCATACACCTATATACACATACAATGCATACACATACAATGCATACACATATATACACATACAATGCATGCACATATATACACATACAATGCATGCACATATATACACATACAATGCACACACATATATACACATACAATGCATACACATACAATACATGCACATATATACACGTATAATACATACACATATATACACATACAATGCACACACATATATACACATACAATGCATACACACATATATACATACAATGCACACACTATATACACATACAATTCACACACATATATACACGTACAATGCACACACATATATACACATACAATGCATACACATATATACACATACAATGCATACACATATATACACATACAATGCATACACATATATACACATACAATGCATACACATATGCACATACAATGCATACACATACAATGCATACACATATATACACGTACACTGCCCACACATATATACACATACAATGTATACACATATATACACATACAATGCATGCACATATATACACATACAATGCATACACACATATATACACATACAATGCATGCACATATATACCCATACAATGTATACACATATATACACGTACAATGCACATACATATATACACGTATAATACATACACATATATACACATACAATACATGCACATATATATACACATACAATGTATACACATATATACACGTACAATGCATGCACATATATACACATACATTGCACACACATATATACACATACAATACACACACATATATACACATATAATACATACACATATATACACATACAATGCATACACATATATACACGTACAATGCACATACATATATACACATACAATACACACACACATATATACACATACAATGCATGCACATATATTCACGTATAATACATACACATATATACATTTACAATGCATGCACATATATACACGTACAATGCACATACATATACACACATATAATACATACACATATATACACGTACAATGCACATACATATATACACATATAATACATACACATATATACACGTACAATGCACATACATATATACACATACAATACACATACATATATACACATACAATGCATGCACATATATACACGTATAATACATACACATATATACACTTACAATGCATGCACATATATAGTACAATTCACATACATATATTCACATATAATACATACACATATATACACGTACAATGCACATACATATATACACATACAATGCATGCACATATATACACGTACAATGCACATACAAATATACACATACAATGCATACACATATATACACATACAATGCATGCACATATATACACATACAATGCACACACATATATACACATACAATGCATACACATATATACACATACACTGCACACACATATATACACATACAATACATGCACATATATACACATACACTGCATACACATATATACACATACAATGCACACACATATATACTCATACAATGCATGCACATATATACACATACTATACATGCAAATATATACACAAACAATGCATGCACATATATACACATATAATGCATACACATATATACACATACAATGCATGCACATATATACACGTACAATGCACACACATATATACACGTACAATGCATACACATACAATACATACACATATATACACGTACAATGCATACACATATATACACATACAATGCATGCACATACAATGCATGCACATATATGCACATACAATGCATACACATATATACACATACAATGCATGCACATATATACACGTACAATGCACACACATATATACACGTACAATGCATACACATACAATACATACACATATATACACGTACAATGCATACACATATATACACATACAATGCATACACATACAATGCATATACATATATACACATACAATGCACACACATATATACACATACAATGCATGCACATATATACACGTACAATGCACACAAATATATACACGTACAATGCATACACATACAATAAATACACACATATACACGTAAAATGCATACACATACAATGCACACACATATATACACATACAATGCACACACATATACACATACAATGCATACACATATATACACATACAATGCATACACATACAATGCATACACATATATACACATACAATGCACACACATATATACACATACAATGCATGCACATATATACACATACAATGCATACACATTTATACACATACAATGCACACACATATATACACATACAATGCACACACATATATACACATACAATGCATACACATATATACACATACAATGCATACACATACAATACATACACATATATACACATACAATGCATACACATATATACACATACAATTCATACACATATATACACATACAATGCACACACATATATACACATACAATGCACACACATATATACACGTACAATGCATACACATACAATACATACACATATATACACGTACAATGCATACACATATATACACATACAATGCATACACATATATACACGTACAATGCACACACATATATACACGTACAATGCATACACATACAATACATACACATATATACACGTACAATGCATACACATATATACACATACAATGCATACACATACAATGCATGCACATATATACACATACAATGCATACACATATATACACATACAATGAATGCACATATATACACGTACAATGCACACACATATATACACGTACAATGCATACACATACAATACATACACATATGTACACGTACAATGCATACACATATATACACATACAATGCATACACATATATACACATACAATGCATACACATACAATGCATGTACATATATACACATACAATGCATACACATATATACACATACAATGCATACACATACAATGCATGCACATATATACACATGCAATGCATACACATATATACACATACAATGCACACACATATATACACATACAATGCATACACACATATATACATACAATGCACACACTATATACACATACAATTCACACACATATATACACGTACAATGCACACACATATATACACATACAATGCATACACATATATACACATACAATGCATACACATATATATACATACAATGTATACACATACAATGCATACACATATATACACATGCAATGCATACACATATATACACGTACACTGCACACACATATATATATATACGTACAATGCACATACATATATACACATACAATGCACACACATATATACACATACAATGCATGCACATATATACACGTACAATGCACACAAATATATACACGTACAATGCATACACATACAATAAATACACATATATACACGTACAATGCATACACATACAATGCACACACATATATACACATACAATGCACACACATATACACATACAATGCATACACATATATACACATACAATGCATACACATACAATGCATACACATATATACACATACAATGCACACACATATATACACATACAATGCATGCACATATATACACATACAATGCATACACATTTATACACATACAATGCACACACATATATACACATACAATGCACACACATATATACACATACAATGCATACACATATATACACATACAATGCATACACATACAATACATACACATATATACACATACAATGCATACACATATATACACATACAATTCATACACATATATACACATACAATGCACACACATATATACACATACAATGCATACACACATATATACATACAATGCACACACTATATACACATACAATTCACACACATATATACACGTACAATGCACACACATATATACACATACAATGCATACACATATATACACATACAATGCATACACATATATATACATACAATGTATACACATACAATGCATACACATATATACACATGCAATGCATACACATATATACACGTACACTGCACACACATATATATATATATACGTACAATGCACATACATATATACACATACAATGCACACACATATATACACATACAATGCATGCACATATATACACGTACAATGCACACAAATATATACACGTACAATGCATACACATACAATAAATACACATATATACACGTACAATGCATACACATACAATGCACACACATATATACACATACAATGCACACACATATACACATACAATGCATACACATATATACACATACAATGCATACATACAATGCATACAATATATACACATACAATGCACACACATATATACACATACAATGCATGCACATATATACACATACAATGCATACACATTTATACACATACAATGCACACACATATATACACATACAATGCACACACATATATACACATACAATGCATACACATATATACACATACAATGCATACACATACAATACATACACATATATACACATACAATGCATACACATATATACACATACAATTCATACACATATATACACATACAATGCACACACATATATACACATACAATGCACACACATATATACACATACAATGCATACACATATATACACATACAATACATGCACATATATACACATACAATGCACACACATTTATACACATACAATGCATACACATATATACACATACAATGCATGCACATATATACACATACAATGCACACACATATATACACATACAATGCACACACATATATACACATACAATGCATACATATATATACACATACAATGCATACACATACAATGCATACACATATATACACATACAATGCATACACATATATACACATACAATGCATACACATATATACACATACAATGCATACACATACAATGCATACACATATATACACATACAATGCATACACATATATACACATACAATGCATACACATATATACACATACAATGCACACACATATATACACATACAATGCACACACATATATACACATACAATGCATACACATACAATGCACACACATATATACACATATAATGTACACACATATATACACATACAATGCATACACATATATACACATACAATGCATACACATAATCACAACAATATACACATACAATGCATCACTATATACACATACAATGCATCACATATATACACTAAATCATACACATATATACACTACAATGACACACATATAACACATACAATCCAACATATATACATACAATGTTTGTTTTTTGTTTTTTGTTTTTTGTTCAATGCACACACATATATACACATACAATGCATGCACCTATATACACATACAATGCATGCACATATATACACGTATAATACATACACATATATACACTTACAATGTACACACATATAAACACATACAATACGCATACATATATATGCATACAATGTACTTACATATTATATATATACAAAGAGGGAATGTACTGTGTTTAAATCTGTAATTAATCATTGTTTAACGATTGACGTCATTTTACTAGAATGTTTGTAGGTTTTCGAAAAGTAACACGATATTAGATACATTGGTCATTTTATAATCACATGACGAACAAAAGAACGACAACTCTTGATATTTCCCCAATAAATAACTGAAAGACACATTTTTGTTTAACTGAAGAAGAGGTAATACATTGTGAATAGCACAGGTGTTGTTTCACACGTATAGTTGATGAGCAGTGTACCATTGTTCCAATACTGGCGTGGATGAGCATTGTACCATTGTTCCAATACTGGCGTGGATGAGCATTGTACCATTGTTCCAATACTGGCGTGGATTTGATGAATATTGTACTATTGTTCCAATACTGGCGTGGATGAGAATTGTACCATTGTTCCAATACTGGCGTGGATTTGATGAATACTGTACTATTGTTCCAATACTGACGTGGATGAGTATTGTACCATTGTTCCAATACTGGCGTGGATTTGATGAGCATTGTACCATTGTTCCAATACTGACGTGGATTTGATGAACATTGTACCATTGTTCCAATACTGGCGTGGATTTGATGAACATTGTACCATTGTTCCAATACTGGCGTGGATTTGATGAACATTGTACCATTGTTCCAATACTGGCGTGGATTTGATGAACATTGTACCATTGTTCCAATACTGACGTGGATTTGATGAACATTGTACCATTGTTCCAATACTGGCGTGGATTTGATGAGCAGTGTACCATTGTTCCAATACTGGCGTGGATTTGATGAGCAGTATACCATTGTTCCAATACTGGCGTGGATTTGATGAGCAGTGTACCATTGTTCCAATACTGGCGTGGATTTGATGAATATTGTACTATTGTTCCAATACTGGCGTGGATTTGATGAGCAGTGTACCATTGTTCCAATACTGGCGTGGATTTGATGAGCAGTATACCATTGTTCCAATACTGACATGGATTGGATGGGCAGTATACTATTGTTCCAATACTGGCGTGGATTTGATGAGCAGTGTACCATTGTTCCAATACGGGCGTGGATTTGATGAACATTGTACCATTGTTCCAATACTGGCGTGGATTTGATGAACATTGTACCATTGTTCCAATACTGGCGTGGATTTGATGAACATTGTACCATTGTTCCAATACTGGCGTGGATTTGATGAACATTGTACCATTGTTCCAATACTGGCGTGGATTTGATGAGCAGTTTACCATTGTTCCAATACTGGCGTGAATTTGATGAGCAGTGTACCATTGTTCCAATACTGGCGTGGATTTGATGAGCAGTGTACCATTGTTCCAATACTGACGTGGATTTGATGAGCAGTGTACCATTGTTCCAATACTGACGTGGATTTGATGAGCAGTGTACCATTGTTCCAATACTGGCGTGGATTTGATGAGAATTGTACCATTGTTCCAATACTGGCGTGGATTTGATGAACATTGTACCATTGTTCCAATAATGGCGTGGATTTGATGAATATTGTACCATTGTTCCAATACTGGCGTGGATTTGATGAAAATTGTACCATTGTTCCAATACTGACGTGGATTTGATGAACATTGTACCATTGTTCCAATACTGGCGTGGATTTGATGAAAATTGTACCATTGTTCCAATACTGACGTGGATTTGATGAACATTGTACCATTGTTCCAATACTGACGTGGATTTGATGAACATTGTACCATTGTTCCAATACTGGCGTGGATTTGATGAGCAGTTTACCATTGTTCCAATACTGTCGTGGATTTGATGAACATTGTACCATTGTTCCAATACTGTCGTGGATTTGATGAACATTGTACCATTGTTCCAATACTGTCGTGGATTTGATGAACATTGTACCATTGTTCCAAAACTGGCGTGGATTTGATGAGCAGTGTACCATTGTTCCAATACTGGCGTGGATTTGATGAGCAGTGTACCATTGTTCCAATACTGGCGTGGATTTGATGAGCAGTGTACCATTGTTCCAATACTGGCGTGGATTTGATGAGCAGTATACCATTGTTCCAATACTGACGTGGATTTGATGAACATTGTACCATTGTTCCAATACTGGCGTGGATTTGATGAACATTGTACCATTGTTCCAATACTGGCGTGGATTTGATGAACAGTATACCATTGTTCCAATACTGACGTGGATTGGATGAACAGTGTACCATTGGTCCAATACTGGCGTGGATTTGATGAGCAGTGTACCATTGGTCCAATACTGGCGTGAATTTGATGAACAGTATACCATTGTTCCAATACTGACGTGGATTGGATGAGCAGTGCACCATTGTTCCAATACTGACGTGGATTTGATGAGCAGTGTACCATTGTTCCAATACTGGCGTGCATTTGATGAGCAGTGTACCATTGTTCCAATACTGGCGTGGATTTGATGAGCATTGTACCATTGTTCCAATACTGGCGTGCATTTGATGAGCATTGTACCATTGTTCCAATACTGGCGTGCATTTGATGAGCATTGTACCATTGTTCCAATACTGGTGTGCATTTGATGAGCATTGTACCATTGTTCCAATACTGGCGTGCATTTGATGATCATTGTACCATTGTTCCAGTACTGGCGTGGATTTGATGAGCAGTGTACCATTGTTCCAATACTGGCGTGCATTTGATAAGCAGTGCACCATTGTTCCAATACTGGCGTGGATTTGATGAGCAGTGTACCATTGTTCCAATACTGACGTGGATTGGATGAGCAGTGTACCATTGTTCCAATACTGGCGTGGATTTGATGAGCAGTGTACCATTGTTCCAATACTGACGTGGATTGGATGAGCAGTGTACCATTGTTCCAATACTGACGTGGATTGGATGAGCAGTGTACCATTGTTCCAATACTGACGTGGATTGGATGAGCAGTGTACCATTGTTCCAATACTGGCGTGCATTTGATGATCATTGTACCATTGTTCCAATACTGGCGTGGATTTTATGAGCGTATTTCGTTTACAGTAAATTGAATCTTATTAAAAATAATTATCTCGCGTGCATTTTCATATTATAAATATTTTAGTCCGAAAGATTTCCCGTGTGTGTTGCATTATGTGATCGTCGGCTGCGCGCTCTAGATTGTTTTATAGATGTTTCGGCATTTCTGAATTGCAGCCAAAGCTTTTCATTATGACGGATTTTGCTAGAACTAAATAATATCGGTAAATAAAAAGTAAAATAATAGACTAAATAAAGTACAGATAATAAATGACCATTCCGATTCACGGATTGTGTTTTTAATTGATTCGAAATCAATCTGTTTATAAGCTGTATCATCTCTAGATCTATCTACGCTAAATCTTATTCCCTGGAATCTGTATTGCTTACAGTATCTGTATCATCGAATAATTTGTAATTTATTCTATTTGTGTCTAGTTTGTTTTTTATGTTTCATTTCTGTTGAGAATGATACTTATATCGGTGAGGAAATGAAATACAGTATATCGCTTATATATGTATGTCATTGTCATTTCGAATACATTCAATAAAATTTAAAGATTTAGATCAAGTACATTTCTACTATAGTTCATCCCTATATGTATTGCAATAATTATAATCTACATTTGTTGGCATAATTATATGCTTATGTCGTAAAATGTATATTTAGTCACTAGAAACTGCATAGTTTATATGAATAAAAGATGTTCATTCGTTCGGCTCTGTAGTCCAGTGGTAATACGCTGGACTGGTAATCCAGGGAACGCAGGTTCGATCCCACGTTTGACCCTAATAAAATTCAGTAAACAAAAAACAGTCTTTCAGATGGGACTTTAAACCAAGGTCTCGTGTCGGTGCTATACACAGTGCATGTAAAAGAACCAGAGGATACTCTGGAATGGATCTCTGTCTGTATCATTGCACTATCCTCCAAAAATCTAAAATGACTAATCTCTTCAGGAGGCATCGCTCATATGGGCAACTGGTAGCGACGATAAATAAACGTAAAACAAACATCAATACATAAATAAACAACCAACACTGTGTCGCAATTCTGATATCACTGAACATCATCATCGAGCTATAAACACTACAAATCCTGCTCTTTCTCTCAAATGAAGAGGCTCGTTTGTATCGTTTTAGAAGACTTAAATAAATTCAAAAACAAGTGGCCACTCATTTAATACCCTACTATATATACTGCATTTGATGAGATCATTGTAACTAAAATCTTCCTGAATATAAACAATTGTTCCACAATTATCAATGATAGTGTTCACATTTATTGGACCCCAGGCATTGTATGATTTTAGGTTTCAATGTAGCATCAATAGATAAGGCCATATGACGATGCTCCGGGCTGTTCGTGGAGGAAGCCTGAAACACCCCGAATGCCAATCCATCTAGTATTTCAGGCACGGGTTCATAGATTGGGGAGGACCGTAACTAATGTTGTTAACACTTGTGGTCCAACCCATTTGCTTCAACATCTATTGACAATTCGTGTGCACAACGATGACATAGATTGTATATAATATGCATAATTATACGCGTGTGTTCATTTGTTTTGTTGTGTACATTGTATATATGGATGAATGCAATACAATATCATTCAACAAGATTGGACACAAATAAGTTATCCAAAGTATCTTTATGTATTTTTTTTTTCGTAAAATGGAATAATAAAATTGTAAATAATATTCACATAGAACCCAGTCTTAGCTTGTAGACTACTACGGTCATTGCCCCCCCCCATATGTACAGTAGGTGAGAAGCCAAAGGTCGCTCAGTCGAGGAACTTACCGCATACACTACTGTCGCATACTCGGCATTTAGTTATCCCGTCAGAACCAATGACAAAAGTCGATCTGCGGCAGTCTTCCTTTATCTTGAAATCAAGTGGACATTGGATAGCAGGGCATACTAGTTCACGTGGTCCTGCAAAACATGCACTGATAATAAAGATAAACTAGTGTCACAAAATGTTCCTTGATTTCATAACCCGATTAATCTCAACAGTATTCTGTTCTCCTTTTTGTATTTATGTTTATTCAACTTCACTACCGATTGCCCATTTTAGCGATGGGCAGTTTACGTAACAACACCTTTCCTTGAAAGGCTCCAGTGGTTGACCATTACTTGGTGCACCAACCTCCATAAGAAACTGCCAACTTTTCATATAAATGAGACATGGCCCAAGCGTGGCTCGTACCAGTGGCCATCAGTGATGATATGTTACAATGGTAACAATGTAAACATTAATAAGTTTAGAACACTCATGAATTCAACACCAAAAAGCAAACTTGTCAATTTAGCTAAATATATTTATTTAGCAACAATTAAAAGAAACGATATAATTAACTAAATGAATGTTACTACTTGTAAAATATTGATGTGTGAGACACTGAATACCAACTATATCGTTAAACAAACAATATATTTCGTAAATGTTAATACTATGCTTACTCAAACCTTATATAATATCATGCTTTTCTGTAACTTTGTGTGTAACCGCCAAACATGTTTTTTGGCGATGGACATGTACATGTTTATACCAATAAAAACTTTGACTTGACTTGACTTGGTATACAAGTCAGCGACCGTAATAACTCGATCACGGAGGCGAACTAAGTACTCTGTTCTCTATGTGTTTTTACGTTTATTTATCGTCGCTACCGGTTGCCCATATGAGCGACGCCTCCTGAAGAGATTAATTATTTTAGATTTTGGAGGATAGTACATGATACAGACAGAGACCCATTCCAGAATCTCTTCTGGTTCTTTTACGTGCACGGTGTAAAGCACCGACACGAGACCTCGGTTTAACGTCCCATCTGAAAGACTGTTCATTTTATTAGGGTCAGACGGGCGATCGAACCTGCGATCCCTGGAATCCCTCTATGTATCCAAGGTTATTATATATATACGCGCTTTGGCAAACTATAGTCCCTTCCAACACTATGGGTACTTGTACAGCGTCAATCATTCTGTACGATATGGACTTCTTTTGAATTTGTAAAAGTTTAGTTGTAATGAACACATTAGGTGTGCAATACTAACATTTCATACTTTACTTTACTTTACAGTTATATAATAAGCTGAATGGAGGAACAATACATAGATAGACATGAAATAACGGATGAAGGTCCACGCTCTGACGAGAAACCACGAACAATACATTGATGGAAATAACACAAAGGATGACGGCCCACGTTCTAATAATACACCAAAGGATGACGGCCCACGTTCTAATAATACACCAATAACAACACATTGATGGAAATAACACAAAGGATGACGATACACGCTCTCTGGTGATACACCAAGAACAATACATAGATGGTAATAACACAAAGGATGACAGTCCACGCTCCAATGGTACACCAAGAACAATACATAGATGGCAATAACACAAAGGATAACGGTCCACGCTCAAATGATACACCAAGAACAATACATAGATGGCAATAACACAAAGGATAACGGTCCACGCTCAAATGATACACCAAGAACAATACATAGATGGCAATAACACAAAGGATAACGGTCCACGCTCAAATGATACACCAAGAACAATACATAGATGGCAATAACACAAAGGATAACGGTCCACGCTCAAATGATACACCAAGAACAATACATAGATGGCAATAACACAAAGGATAACGGTCCACGCTCAAATGATACACCAAGAACAATACATAGATGGCAATAACACAAAGGATAACGGTCCACGCTCAAATGATACACCAAGAACAATACATAGATGGCAATAACACAAAGGATAACGGTCCACGCTCAAATGATACACCAAGAACAATACATAGATGGCAATAACACAAAGGATAACGGTCCACGCTCAAATGATACACCAAGAACAATACATAGATGGCAATAACACAAAGGATAACGGTCCACGCTCAAATGATACACCAAGAACAATACATAGATAGAAATAACACAAAGGATGACGGTCCACGCTCTGATGATAAACCAAGAACAATACATAGATAGAAATAACACAAAGGCTGACGGTCCATGCTCTAATGATAAACCAAGAACAATACATAGATAGAAATAACACAAAGGATGACAACACACGCTCTCTGATGATAAACCAAGAACAATACATAGATAGAAATAACACAAAGGATGACAACACACGCTCTTGTGATAACAGAAATAATAGTAGAAATAACACAGGAGACAACACCGCTCTGAATATACATACTTACAACCCACTATGCACCAACCCCCGCCATGGCCAGACAAGAACCAGCGAGAACCCATACTCACCATGTAGTCATGTAAGGAACTTACCGCACATATCTGAATTGCATAAACGACATCTTGTCTGGTCGTCATATCCAATTGTAAATTCTGCTTTCCTGCAGTCCGGTAATATATTAGCATCGTTTGGACACATGATCGATGGACACACGTCTGGCCCTAAAACAGTAATGGCGTTGAACATCACAACAGCTATAGCATTAGCACGGAAATATACTGTAATATGAATTGCATAGCAACAATTCTGGTGGTATTAGCACGGATATATACTGTAATATGAATTGCATAGCAACACTTCTGGTGGCATTAGCACGGAAATATACTGTAATATGAATTGCATAGCAACAATTCTGGTGGTATTAGCACGGATATATACTGTAATATGAATTGCATAGCAACACTTCTGGTGGCATTAGCACGGAAATATACTGTAATATGAATTGCATAGCAACAATTCTGGTGGTATTAGCACGGATATATACTGTAATATGAATTGCATAGCAACACTTCTGGTGGCATTAGCACGGAAATATACTGTAATATGAATTGCATAGCAACAATTCTGGTGGTATTAGCACGGATATATACTGTAATATGAATTGCATAGCAACACTTCTGGTGGCATTAGCACGGAAATATACTGTAATATGAATTGCATAGCAACAATTCTGGTGGTATTAGCACGGATATATACTGTAATATGAATTGCATAGCAACACTTCTGGTGGCATTAGCACAGAAATATACTGTGATATGAATTGCATAGCAACAATTCTGGTGGCATTAGCACGGATATATACTGTAATATGAATTGCATAGCAACAATTCTGGTGGCATTAGCACGGATATATAATGTAATATGAATTGCATAGCAACAATTCTGATGGCATTATCACGGATATATACTGTAATATGAATTACATAGCAACAATTATCGTGGCATTAGCACGGATATATAATGTTATATGAATTACATAGCAACAATTCTGGTGGCATTAGCACGGATATATACTGTAATATGAATTACATAGCAACAATTCTGGTGGCATTAGCACGGATATATAATGTTATATGAATTACATAGCAACACTTATGGTGGCATTAGCACGGATATATACTGTAATATGAATTGCATAGCAACAATTCTGGTTGCATTAGGACGGATATATAATGCAGCGTGAATTGCTTAGCATCAATTCTGGGAATTTGTCAGAACTTAAATTATTAGTACACGATATAGCTACAATAAACTACGATTCATTGGCAGGACGGTCCACAACATCACACACATCCGCGGAACCTTCCTGGCCGACCGGTTACTTCAAGTCAGTCGTACATTACCGCTGTAGGCTCGAATTATTCTATGTTAGAACGCTACTAAGCGTGCCTGCAGAAGGTCGGTGGTTCTAGTGTGGTCGCTCATGCCAAGAAATACAGCTCGGGGGAACATCCGGGTTCTTTCTCCACCAATAATAGCTGGTGATTGGTCATAATGACATAAGCTGTTGGTGTGAGCATAAGCAAACAAACAAACAAACAAACAACCAACCAATCAAGCAATCAATCAATCAATTAAGATAGAAAAACAAACCTTGCGCAAGTATCACACCGAGCATGCTACATGCTACTATGCTCCATGAAATGCTAACCATGTTGAATGATGTCCTTCACTTCAGTATAAATAGTTCAATTCGCATGGTTCGTTTATATACTTTCGGACATAGGTAACATATGTTTAGGTTGGTGGTATTTCCATATCGCTAATGGTGGCTTGTCAGATGTGTCCAGCATGAATAATTAACCTAGTGTTGAATGGATGAAGAATTGCAATATTACGAATTCTGCTAATACAGTAACAGACGTTTACATTCCGCCTATTCAAGCAATACATTGGTTTAAATAGTATGTGTGTGTGTTTTACGTTTATTTATCGTCGCTACCAGTTGCCCATGTGAGCGACGCCTCCTGAAGAGATTAGTCATTTTAGATAGTTGGAGGATAGTGCAATGATACAGACAGTGATCCATTCCAGAGTCTCCTCTGGGTTTTTTACGTGCACGGTGTAAAGCACCGGTACGAGACCTCTGTTTAATGTCCCATCTGAAAGACAGGTTAATTTTATTAGGATCAGACGGGAGATCGAACCTGCGATATCTTGAAAATAGATATGAAATCATCTTATAGACAGTCATTAACAGAATCTAGTAACTGTTGCAATGGTAATGTTCAAATATGCGAACCAGCCCCATGTATTATACATGCTGTAATATCGCAGAAAACTGTCATAGAAATTCAAAACAAAATCTATCTCTATATCATTATTCACCTTTTGCGACCAATCAGTGTAATGGCCAGGAGGGACAAGTGTAACTACAGTATACATCCGACTCACATGTAGTTATTGCCCTTGTTATGTTTTTAGCAAAATTAAATAAATACTTTTAAATTATTTCTTTCTTCTTATACTAAGGGAGGGAGGGAGGGATGGAGTGGAGTGAGGGAGGGTGGGAAGGAGGGAGAGTATCCATTGCGGATTTAAGTATCCAGCCTAGGGACACCACCACCATGGTTATTGTGAGGTTCGAACTCACAAACCCACGATTGCGAGGCGAACATAAACTTACATGGTTGTAACTGCACAATAATACTAGTGATTGTTTATTTCAATCAGATGCAAGTACATGAATTGTCATAAAGAACAAACATGATATCATTAATGTCCCCGGCAAACACGCGTGTCCCTCCGACATCCTCTATACCTCCTGGCAATGCACAGCTGTTGATTGTAGCATACATGTGAGGTTCGTTTGTGATTTTTCTGAACTATGCAAATTGCGCTGTTTCGTGGGTTACCTGCAGCTATGTAAATAAAAGGCTCGTTGGTGTGTTGTCCGTATTTATATAAATGGAGGTTCATTGGTAGTTTGTCTGTATGGCTTGTCCGTACTTAAATAAATGTGAGATTTATGTTCGTGAATTGTCCTTCCCGGTCGATCTCCTCATGGCGTGCACGTCGCGGTACATCTCGCAGCAGGCACGTCTTGGTCGAGGCACATCTCACAGCAGGCACGTCGTGGTCGGGGCACATCTCGCAGCAGGCACGTCGTGGTCGGGGCACATCTCGCAGCAGGCACGTCACGGTACATCTCGCAGCAGGCACGTCGTGGTCGGGGCACATCTCGCAGCAGGCATATCGTGGTCGGGGCACATCTCGCAGCAGTCACGTCGCAGTCGGGGCACATCTCGCAGCAGGCACGTCGCGGTCGGTGCACATCTCGCAGCAGGCACGTACGTCGCGGTCGGGGCACATCTCACAGCAGGCACGTCGCGCTCGGGGCACATCTCGCAGCAGGCACGTCGCGGTCGGTGCACATCTCGCAGCAGGCACGTCGCGGTCGGGGCACATCTCGCAGCAGGCACGTCGCGGTCGGGGCACATCTCGCAGCAGGCACGTCGCGGTCGGGGCACATCTCGCATCAACAGCGTAGGATTCTGGTCATTGACATTGCAACAAGGGACATACGCCCCAGCACCTCTACTCATTTAACAAAGAGTATGGACTGACCCTGGACGACCAGATGTTTAACTGTCAGATTCGTGTATATGTTGTTTCTGGATGACCAACAATGAGGACTTGTCACACACCCTGTACAGGATTTAATAGCATCGTAACCAGAAACGTCAAGAGCACCATTCTACTAGACACACATTCAACAACTTAACAAACGTCGTGATAGCGCATTGGATGAGCGTTCGCTCCAGGTGCGAAAGGTTCGGAGTTCGAGCCCCGTTGGAGCCGTTACGATTGTGCACTTAGGCAAGGCATTTAAATTCCACGCTGCCACTTCTCTCACCTCCCTCGTGGCGATGTATTCCATCAGGAATGAGGTCTCGACAGTGATTAATATAAGTTGAAAGAACTTGTTTCGCAATCGAGCTACAATAAATTTGTATAAACTAACCAAACCCTCACGATAATCAACGGTACTTACTTGGAATGCTCGACCATATGCTCTGCGGTGGCGAGGAGATCATCATCATCGTATTGCGTGTATACTTATTCTGAAGATCCTGTTAATATTAATATTATGTTAATGTAACTATTGTTTATACATATTTATTTAGCTCGATTGCGAAACAAATTTTAACAGCTTATATTAATCACTCTCGAGACCTCATTCCTGGTGGAATCCATCGCCGTGAGAGAGAGAAGAGAGGAGAAAGAGAGAGAGAGAGAGAGAGAGAGAAAGAAAGAGAGAGAGAGAGAGAGAAAGAGAGAGAGAGAGAGAGAGAAGAGGCAACGTGGAACTTAAATGGCTTACGGATCCAGCGGGGCTCGAACTCCGGACCATTCGCACCTGAATGCACTACTACTACGTCATCACGACTTTCAGAATGTAACTATAACAACCATGACCCCCTGCGTCGGCGTGTAATTTGGGATGTATCTTGCACTATCCTCCAGGATAATAATAAACAAATAACTTCTGCGTAGTGCCAACTTTCAGAAACGTACTTGCTTCTTTTACAAGACTTTCCGAACTTCCCCGAATAAAAAGAGTAATTACATTTTATGTGTTTTACGTTTATTTATCGTCAGTACCGGTTACCCATATGAGCGACATCTCCTAAAGAGATTAGTCACTTTAGATGTTTGGAGGATAGTGCAATGATACAGACAGAGACATATTCCATTTCCAGGAGTCTCCTCTGGTGCTTTTACGTGCACGGTGTAAATCACCGACACGAGACCTCGGTTTAAATAAAGTCCCATCTGAAAGACTGTTTATTTTATTATGGTCAGACGGGGGATCGAACCTGCGATCCCTGGATTACCAGTCTAGCGTGTTACCACTGGATCTTTAACCACTGTACTACTGGATGTGTTCATTAACAAGGCCTATACACTGACCGGGCCTGAATCTGTACACTATAAAAAAATATATTATGACATAATTGTTATGTTAGTAAAACAAGTTGCCTTTCTGAGCGTCATCGATGCAAGCAACACGTGTGAATCATGATCGGTATAACTCGTTTGTCAGTAGCTTTGTTATATGTATCCGAAATGATCCTGGCTAACCATAGAAACCAGCCGATTGCACCGAGGCCAGTGGGACACGTAGGTTAGTGCTATTTCATTAACGCATTACCTGTACTATTCTAATACGCACACTAGTAACTAGTAGTCGGTTCCCACTGCCGATTAGATCAACTCGATCAAGTCCGAGCACGGTCGGGGTGATTTACTTTTGTTGACTAGTCCGAAACAAATCGATACGCAAAGCGCTCGAGAAACCATCGGGAAGCGATTGGGTAGAGGTCGTTGTTGTCGGGTGAAAGTCATGGACGAGTCGTGAATGGTTGCCTGGGGTCGTGTACCAAAGAATAGTTGTCGGGAAGAAGTCGTGTACAAGCCTCATCAAGCAGTTGGGCGACCTTGGGCGATCGGGAAGGTCAACTATCAACAGTGACATTAAATACCCTTTATTTACAGGGACGGACGGATGGACGGACAAGCATAATCAAGTGTCATTACTGTACAATGCAGTACATCTATAATTAGTAGTATTATAGTTATTAGTATGTATATACAAGTACAGTATACAGCTACTGTCTCCGTGTCCTAGTGGTTAAGGCGTCCGTGGGAGGACGAAGGTTCGACTCTCTCTAGGGATTCGTTCTGATTGGTGAGCCGCCAGCTAGTTAAATAATCGTTACCGATTGCATACACGCCTGGCACCTGGCATACAAGGATTATTGTAAATTATGCATATGGTACAGGTGCTATATATTGAATGCATCATGTTATTGTACAGTATGCATATGGTACAGGTGCTATATATTGAATGCATCATGTTATTGTAAATTCTAACACGACCCAGCTAATAACATACATACTTGTAGAGTAAAATCTACGTCGGGTTATTCTGCGATATACCTACCTTGAACTATGCTGCGCGCGCACCGTGTTTTGGCTATTCCATTTATTCAATGCGTGTAAAGTTTATGAATGAAAGCCACGTGATGTTTGTAAATAATACCGTGGGGATTCGCGGAAGTGAGCTATTTTTAGAATCAGATAATCTCTTGTCCATCTTGTTTTTCTGTTAAGTAACGTTTCAGTTACTATTCTGTACAGTTTTATTTGACAAAATAAATAAAATTATTGATCAGTTACAACTTTTGTTCATTTATGCACTAGATTGATATTTTCCATAAAAAATAACGTCATCACTCCTTACGCGGGAGGAAATTTCGAAAGCCAAATGCACGGCGTTTGAAGAAAATACTCCTTTGATTCTCGTCTAAAATTATTAGAAGTAAGTCGTGTTAGAATCGAAATAATAAGTATCAATATTTCTTAATTATGTATATCGTACAGGTGCTATATATTGAATGCATCATGTTATTGTAAATTATGTATATCGTACACGTGCTATATATTGAATGCATCATGTTATTGTAAATTATGTATATCGTACACGTGCAATATATTGAATACATCATGTTATTGTAAATTATGTATATCGTACACGTGCTATATATTGAATGCATCATGTTATTGCAAATTATGTATATCGTACACGTGCTATATATTGGATGTTATTGTAAATATGCAATCTGCAAGATTTGAAATGAATATAAAAAACTTGATACTTGATAGTTCAGTCTACATGCCTATGATTAGCTTATGTGGTATGTATCTGTGATATATATCATTCCAAATAATATAGCATAGTCTCTCTAAGCCGAACCACCTCCGTAATGTGCTTGAGGTACAGTACTGCGAGGTCACACTCCATATTTCCTTACCTATATATTAATAATATTGTATTGTATTTTATATACATATACAACAATACATAGATTGACACACAAATGAAAGCAATTGGTAATTTGATGTCCGGAGAGCGCAGTGGTTAGCGCGCTCGCTTCTCACCAATGCAACCCGGGTTCGATCCTCGGACCGGGAAGTATGTGAGATGGTACGGTGGTCGCCAGATCGGACAAGTGGGTTTTCTCCGGGTACTCCGGTTTCCTCCCACACGAATGACCACATTTACGCTTTCATCCGCGCCAATGAGAGTGATTAATATAGGTTGTTAAAAATTGCTTCGCAATCATTGTAAAATAAATAAAGTTTTAAAAAAAAGAAAGCAATTGGGTTGGGCCACAAGTTCTATCAACATTAGTAATTAGCCCCTCCCTCCCCAGTGAAGATGTGCACCCCACACACACCTCATATAGTAATAATAGTAATAATAATAAATACTTTATTTAACGAGAGAACTCATTTGAACAATTAAGTCAATCTACCATGAGGCCCTCAACAAATTAAAACATGAAATAGCATAATGAAACATGTAAACAGTAACCAGTAAAACTTTCGTAGGAAATAAGATATAAGCTGCAAGAACTAATACTTATATTCATGTAACAGTATATTGTATATTATCAGTTTATTATTATCAGTATGTTCGTGTGTGTTTATACGTTTATTTATCGTCGCTACCAGTTGTCCACATGAGCGACGCTTCCTGAAGAGATTAGTCATTTTAGATTGTTGGAGGATAGTGCAATGATACAGACAGAGACACATTCCAGAGTCTCCTCTGGTTCTTTTACGTGCACGATGTAAAGTACCGACACGAGACATCGGTTTAACGTCCCATCTGAAAGACTGTTAATTTTATTAGAGTCAGACGGGGGATCGAACCTGTGATTATCTGGATTACCAGTCCAGTGTGTTACTACAGATCCGTCTGTGTTTGGTCTGTTCTATGCACCACCTGATATATAAAGCTTTGAAGTGTGGAACAGAATGTGCTGTTTTGATGTGATAAGGGAGGGAATTCCACAAGTGTGATCCTGAATATATGAAAGTTCTCCTAAAACCTTTAGTAGTTGGCTTAGGAGGGTAAAGTTGGAGATTGGCTGGTGAGTTTGTTTTTTAGTTCGAACATCGGAAGTAAATCTGAATTACTCTCAGACTTGCAGATAGACAGGTGCTAGGCCATTGGATGTTTTAAACATTAAGAGTGCTTTTTGAAAGCTAACCCGTTCTGGGAAAGTCATCCAATTGAGAGTTGAGAAAAGTTCGGATAAAGGAGTGTAAACATCTTTGTCAAGAATTAGTCTTGCAGCTCCTTTCTACAAACAATGATCTTCGAACAAAATAATTCGACATAACCGAAGTTTCGCTTAAAGCAGCATTACATCGTAATAAAGGATGTTTTGGGTAAAATATAAATACTAATGTGTGTGTGTTTACAAACATCGAAATAGTCTCTCAGAAACGATAAAATTCCAATAATTATAAACCGTCGTATATGCGAATTTGTTTATCAACACACGAAATGTAAACACGCACAGCGCGCATGCGTGAAACAACAGAGGATGTAGAAAACAACATATATATTTTGAACATGAAAGACTATCTATCTATCGTCCTCTAATGTCGAACCCCTCGCGGGGATGTAGACATGTCACTAAAAGACTTAGATAACAGAGGTATGAATCAACATCTCAAGTAATTTAATTAAAAAAGACAACGTGGGTCAAATGGGGACGATGCATTCAGAATGTAAATAAGTGCGGACGATGCGTTCTGGTTGTGACCGATCGACTCGGAAAGTCCTACTTTCGGTATCGAGTTTGTTTTATCGCAAAAAAACATTGTTTACAAATTGAACATAAGTATGCAAAGTATAATGTTAGAATGTGTAGCAGCATTGCTACTCATACGTAAAATTTGAATTTTTCAAATATCTTTTATTTCATACGATGTAATGCTGCTTTAACATAATTCCATATAAACAGAGTCAGTTATATGTAAAATGATAGTGTCTGAAACAGGACTTTGATTCGACTTTGAGATAACCCGCTGTAGAATGTATGTGATGTTTTCCCTTTGTAGCATATAACGTGTGTCCGGTTCTTCTGTGCGACAAGACTGATGGAATGCCGGAAGAGTGCATAAAGCCACATTTTACGATAGGAACCGATGGAAAAACTCCATGCAGGATATGTGATGCTAGTTACTGTGGTACGTTATCATTGCATGCCACCATGCAGGATATGTGACGCTAGTTACTGTGGTACGTTATCATTACATGCCTCCATGCAGGATATGTGACGCTAGTTACTGTGGTACGTTATCATTACATGTCTACATGCAGGATATGTGACGCTAGTTACTGTGGTACGTTATCATTACATGTCTCCATGCAGGATATGTGACGCTAGTTACTGTGGTACGTTATCATTACATGTCTCTATGCAGGATATGTGACGCTACTTACTGTGGTACGTTATCATTGCATGCCTCCATGCAGGATGTGTGACGCTAGTTACTGTGGTACGTTATCATTGCATGCCTCCATGCAGGATATGTGACGCTAGTTACTGTGGTACGTTATCATTACATATCTACATGCAGGATATGTGACGCTAGTTACTGTGGTACGTTATCATTGCATGCCTCCATGCAGGATATGTGACGCTAGTTACTGTGGTACGTTATCATTGCATGCCTCCATGCAGGATATGTGACGCTAGTTACTGTGGTACGTTATCATTGCATGCCTCCATGCAGGATATGTGACGCTAGTTACTGTGGTACGTTATCATTACATGCCTCCATGCAGGATATGTGACGCTACTTTGGTACGTTATCATTGCATGCCTCCATGCAGGATATGTGACGCTACTTTGGTACGTTATCATTGCATGCCTCCATGCAGGATATGTGACGCTAGTTACTGTGGTACGTTATCATTGCATGCCTCCATGCAGGATATGTGACGCTAGTTACTGTGGTACGTTATCATTGCATGCCTCCATGCAGGATATGTGACGCTAGTTACTGTGGTACGTTATCATTACATGTCTCCATGCAGGATATGTGACGCTACTTACTGTGGTACGTTATCATTGCATGCCTCCATGCAGGATGTGTGACGCTAGTTACTGTGGTACGTTATCATTGCATGCCTCCATGCAGGATATGTGACGCTAGTTACTGTGGTACGTTATCGTTGCATGCCTCCATGCAGGATATGTGACGCTAGCTACTGTGGTACGTTATCATTACATGCCTCCATGCAGGATATGTGACGCTACTTTGGTACCTTATCATTGCATGCCTCCATGCAGGATTTGTGAAGCTAGTTACTGTGGTACGTTATCATTGCATGCCTCCATGCAGGATATGTGACGCTAGTTACTGTGGTACGTTATCATTATTGCATGCCTCCATGCAGGATATGTGACGCTAGTTACTTTGGTACGTTATCATTGCATGCCTCCATGCAGGATATGTGACGCTACTTTGGTACGTTATCATTGCATGCCTCCATGCAGGATATGTGACGCTACTTTGGTACGTTATCATTGCATGCCTCCATGCAGGATATGCAACGCTACTTTGGTACGTTATCATTGCATGCCACCATGCAGGATATGTGATGCTAGTTACTGTGGTACGTTATCATTGCATGCCTCCATGCAGGATATGTGAAGCTAGTTACTGTGGTACGTTATCATTGCATGCCACCATGCAGGATATGTGACGGTAGTTACTGTTGTACGTTATCATTGCATGCCTCCATGCAGGATATGTGATGCTACTTTGGTACGTTATCATTGCATGCCTCCATGCAGGATATGTGACGCTAGTTACTGTGGTACGTTATCATTGCATGCCTCCATGCAGATTATGTGATGCTAGCTACTGTTGTACGTTATCATTGCATGCCTCCATGCAGGATATGTGATGCTACTTTGGTACGTTATCATTGCATGCCTCCATGCAGAATATGTGACGCTAGTTACTGTGGTACGTTATCATTGCATGCCTCCATGCAGGATATGTGACGCTAGTTACTGTGGTACGTTATCATTGCATGTCTCCATGCAGGATGTGTGACGCTAGTTACTGTGGTACGTTATCATTGCATGCCTCCATGCAGGATATGAGACACTAGTTACTGTGGTACGTTATCATTGCATGCCTCCATGCAGGATATGTGACACTAGTTACTGTGGTACGTTATCATTGCATGCCTCCATGCAGGATATGTGACGCTAGCTACTGTGGTACGTTATCATTGCATGCCTCCATGCAGGGTATGTGACGCTAGTTACTGTGGTACGTTACCATTGCATGCATCCATGCAGGATATGTGACGCTAGTTACTGTGGTACGTTATCATTGCATGCCACCATGCAGGATATGTGACGCTAGTTACTGTGGTACGTTATCATTGCATGCCTCCATGCAGGGTATGTGACGCTAGTTACTGTGGTACGTTACCATTGCATGCATCCATGCAGGATATGTGACGCTAGTTACTGTGGTACGTTATCGTTGCATGCCTCCATGCAGGATATGTGACGCTAGCTACTGTGGTACGTTATCATTGCATGCCTCCATGCAGGATATGTGAAGCTAGTTACTGTGGTACGTTATCATTGCATGCCTCCATGCAGGATATGTGACGCTAGTTACTGTGGTACGTTATCATTGCATGCCTCCATGCAGGATATGTGACGCTAGTTACTGTGGTACGTTATCATTACATGTCTCCATGCAGGATATGTGACGCTAGTTACTGTGGTACGTTATCATTGCATGCCTCCATGCAGGATGTGTGACGTTAGTTACTGTGGTACGTTATCATTGCATGCCTCCATGCAGGATATGTGACGCTAGTTACTGTGGTACGTTATCATTGCATGCCTCCATGCAGGATATGTGACGCTAGTTACTGTGGTACGTTATCATTGCATGCCTCCATGCAGGATATGTGACGCTAGCTACTGTGGTACGTTATCATTACATGCCTCCATGCAGGATATGTGACGCTACTTTGGTACCTTATCATTGCATGCCTCCATGCAGGATTTGTGAAGCTAGTTACTGTGGTACGTTATTATTGCATGCCTCCATGCAGGATATGTGACGCTAGTTACTGTGGTACGTTATCATTATTGCATGCCTCCATGCAGGATATGTGACGCTAGTTACTGTGGTACGTTATCATTGCATGCCTCCATGCAGGATAGGTGACGCTAGTTACTATGGTACGTTATCATTACATGCCTGCATGCAGGATATGTGATGCTAGCTACTGTGGTACGTTATCATTGCATGCCACCATGCAGGATATGTGACGCTACTTTGGTACGTTATCATTACATGCCTCCATGCAGGATATGTGACGCTACTTTGGTACCTTATCATTGCATGCCTCCATGCAGGATTTGTGACGCTACTTTGGTACGTTATCATTGCATGCCTCCATGCAGGATATGTGACGCTACTTTGGTACGTTATCATTGCATGCCACCATGCAGGATATGTGACGCTACTTTGGTACGTTATCATTGCATGAATCCATGCAGGATATGTGACGCTAGTTACTGTGGTACGTTATCATTGCATGCCTCCATGCAGGATATGTGACGCTATTTGGTACGTTATCATTGCATGTCCATGCAGGATATGTGACGCTAGTTACTGTGGTACGTTATCATTATTGCATGCCTCCATGCAGGATATGTGACGCTAGTTACTGTGGTACGTTATCATTGCATGCCTCCATGCAGGATATGTGACGCTAGTTACTGTGGTACGTTTTCATTGCATGCCTCCATGCAGGATGTGTGATGCTAGTTACTGTGGTACGTTATTATTGCATGCCTCCATGCAGGGTATGTGACACTAGTTACTGTGGTACGTTACCATTGCATGCATCCATGCAGGATATGTGACGCTAGTTACTATGGTACGTTATAATTGCATGCCTCCATGCAGGATATGTGATGCTAGCTACTGTGGTACGTTATCAGTGCATTCCACCATGCAGGATATGTGACGCTACTTACTGTGGTACGTTATCATTGCATGCCTCCATGCAGGATATGTGACGCTACTGTGGTACGTTATCATTGCATGCCTCCGTGCAGGATATGTGACGTTACTGTGGTACGTTATCATTGCATGCCTCCATGCAGGATATGTGACGCTAGTTACTGTGGTACGTTATCATTGCATGCCTCCATGCAGGATATGTGACACTAGTTACTGTGGTACGTTATCATTGCATGCCTCCATGCAGGATATGTGACGCTAGCTACTGTGGTACGTTATCATTGCATGCCTCCATGCAGGATATGTGACGCTAGATACTGTGGTACGTTATCATTGCATGCCTCCATGCAGGGTATGTGTCGCTATTTACTGTGGTACGTTACCATTGCATGCATCCATGCAGGATATGTGACGCTAGTTACTGTGGTACGTTATCATTGCATGCCACCATGCAGGATATGTGACGCTAGTTACTGTGGTACGTTATCATTGCATGCCTCCATGCAGGGTATGTGACGCTAGTTACTGTGGTACGTTACCATTGCATGCATCCATGAAGGATATGTGACGCTAGTTACTGTGGTACGTTATCATTGCATGCCTCCATGCAGGATGTGTGACACTAGTTACTGTGGTACGTTATCATTACATATCTACATGCAGGATATGTGACGCTAGTTACTGTGGTACGTTATCATTGCATGCCTCCATGCAGGATATGTGACGCTAGTTACTGTGGTACGTTATCATTGCATGCCTCCATGCAGGATATGTGACGCTAGTTACTGTGGTACGTTATCATTACATGCCTCCATGCAGGATATGTGACGCTACTTACTGTGGTACGTTATCATTGCATGCCTCCATGCAGGATATGTGACGCTAGTTACTGTGGTACGTTATCATTGCATGCCTCCATGCAGGATGTGTGACGCTAGTTACTGTGGTACGTTATCATTACATGTCTACATGCAGGATATGTGACGCTAGTTACTGTGGTACGTTATCATTGCATGCCTCCATGCAGGATATGTGACGCTAGTTACTGTGGTACGTTATCATTGCATGCCTCCATGCAGGATATGTGACGCTAGTTACTGTGGTACGTTATCATTACATGTCTCCATGCAGGATATGTGACGCTACTTACTGTGGTACGTTATCATTGCATGCCTCCATGCAGGATTTGTGACGCTAGTTACTGTGGTACGTTATCATTGCATGCCTCCATGCAGGATGTGTGACGCTAGTTACTGTGGTACGTTATCATTGCATGCCTCCATGCAGGATGTGTGACGCTAGTTACTGTGGTACGTTATCATTACATATCTACATGCAGGATATGTGACGCTAGTTACTGTGGTACGTTATCATTGCATGCCTCCATGCAGGATATGTGACGCTAGTTACTGTGGTACGTTATCATTGCATGCCTCCATGCAGGATATGTGACGCTAGTTACTGTGGTACGTTATCGTTGCATGCCTCCATGCAGGATATGTGACGCTAGCTACTGTGGTACGTTATCATTACATGCCTCCATGCAGGATATGTGACGCTACTTTGGTACTTATCATTGCATGCCTCCATGCAGGATTTGTGACGCTACTTTGTACGTTATCATTGCATGCCTCCATGCAGGATATGTGAAGCTAGTTACTGTGGTACGTTATCATTGCATGCCTCCATGCAGGATATGTGACGCTAGTTACTGTGGTACGTTATCATTATTGCATGCCTCCATGCAGGATATGTGACGCTAGTTACTGTGGTACGTTATCATTGCATGCCTCCATGCAGGATATGTGACGCTAGTTACTGTGGTACGTTATCATTACATGCCTCCATGCAGGATATGTGATGCTAGCTACTGTGGTACGTTATCATTGCATGCCTCCATGCAGGATATGTGACGCTACTTTGGTACGTTATCATTGCATGCCTCCATGCAGGATATGTGACGCTACTTTGGTACGTTATCATTGCATGAATCCATGCAGGATATGCGACGCTACTTGGTACGTTATCATTGCATGCTACCATGCAGGATATGTGATGCTACTTACTGTGGTACGTTATCATTGCATGCCTCCATGCAGGATATGTGACGCTAGTTACTGTGGTACGTTATCATTGCATGCCTCCATGCAGGATATGTGACGCTAGTTACTGTGGTACGTTATCATTGCATGCCTCCATGCAGGATATGTGACGCTACTTTGGTACGTTATCATTGCATGCCTCCATGCAGGATATGTGACGCTACTTTGGTACGTTATCATTGCATGCCTCCATGCAGGATATGTGACGCTAGTTACTGTGGTACGTTATCATTGCATGCCTCCATGCATATGTGACGCTAGTTACTGTGGTACGTTATCATTGCATGCCTCCATGCAGGATATGTGACGCTAGCTACTGTGGTACGTTATCATTGCATGCCTCCATGCAGGATATGTGACGCTAGTTACTGTGGTACGTTATCATTGCATGCCTCCATGCAGGATATGTGACGCTAGTTACTGTGGTACGTTATCATTGCATGCCTCCATGCAGGATATGTGACGCTAGTTACTGTGGTACGTTATCATTGCATGCCTCCATGCAGGATATGTGACGCTAGTTACTGTGGTACGTTATCATTGCATGCCTCCATGCAGGATATGTGACGCTAGTTACTGTGGTACGTTATCATTGCATGCCTCCATGCAGGATATGTGACGCTAGTTACTGTGGTACGTTATCATTGCATGCCTCCATGCAGGATATGTGACGCTAGTTACTGTGGTACGTTATCATTGCATGCCTCCATGCAGGATATGTGACGCTAGTTACTGTGGTACGTTATCATTGCATGCCTCCATGCAGGATATGTGACGCTAGCTACTGTGGTACGTTATCATTGCATGCCTCCATGCAGGATATGTGACGCTAGTTACTGTGGTACGTTATCATTGCATGCCTCCATGCAGGATATGTGACGCTAGTTACTTTGGTACGTTATCATTGCATGCCTCCATGCAGGATATGTGACGCTACTTTGGTACGTTATTTGCATGCCTCCATGCAGGATATGTGACGCTACTTTGGTACGTTATCATTGCATGCCTCCATGCAGGATATGTGACGCTAGTTACTGTGGTACGTTATCATTGCATGCCTCCATGCAGGATATGTGACGCTAGTTACTGTGGTACGTTATCATTGCATGCCTCCATGCAGGATATGTGACGCTAGTTACTGTGTACGTTATCATTGCATGCCTCCATGCAGGATATGTGACGCTATTGGTACGTTATCATTGCATGCCTCCATGCAGGATATGTGACGCTAGTTACTGTGGTACGTTATCATTGCATGCCTCCATGCAGGATATGTGACGCTAGTTACTGTGGTACGTTATCATTGCATGCCTCCATGCAGGATATGTGACGTTACTGTGGTACGTTATCATTGCATGCCTCCATGCAGGATATGTGACGCTACTGTGGTACGTTATCATTGCATGCCTCCATGCAGGATATGTGACGCTAGTTACTGTGGTACGTTATCATTGCATGCCTCCATGCAGGATATGTGACGCTAGTTACTGTGGTACGTTATCATTGCATGCCTCCATGCAGGATATGTGACGCTAGTTACTGTGGTACGTTATCATTACATGTCTCCATGCAGGATATGTGACGCTACTTACTGTGGTACGTTATCATTGCATGCCTCCATGCAGGATTTGTGACGCTAGTTACTGTGGTACGTTATCATTGCATGCCTCCATGCAGGATGTGTGACACTAGTTACTGTGGTACGTTATCATTACATATCTACATGCAGGATATGTGACGCTAGTTACTGTGGTACGTTATCATTGCATGCCTCCATGCAGGATATGTGACGCTAGTTACTGTGGTACGTTATCATTGCATGCCTCCATGCAGGATATGTGACGCTAGTTACTGTGGTACGTTATCATTACATGTCTCCATGCAGGATATGTGACGCTACTTACTGTGGTACGTTATCATTGCATGCCTCCATGCAGGATTTGTGACGCTAGTTACTGTGGTACGTTATCATTGCATGCCTCCATGCAGGATGTGTGACACTAGTTACTGTGGTACGTTATCATTGCATGCCTCCATGCAGGATGTGTGACACTAGTTACTGTGGTACGTTATCATTACATATCTACATGCAGGATATGTGACGCTAGTTACTGTGGTACGTTATCATTGCATGCCTCCATGCAGGATATGTGACGCTAGTTACTGTGGTACGTTATCATTGCATGCCTCCATGCAGGATATGTGACGCTAGTTACTGTGGTACGTTATCGTAGCATGCCTCCATGGAGGATATGTGACGCTAGCTACTGTGGTACGTTATCATTACATGCCTCCATGCAGGATATGTGACGCTACTTTGGTACCTTATCATTGCATGCCTCCATGCAGGATTTGTGACGCTACTTTAGTACGTTATCATTGCATGCCTCCATGCAGGATATGTGAAGCTAGTTACTGTGGTACGTTATCATTGCATGCCTCCATGCAGGATATGTGACGCTAGTTACTGTGGTACGTTATCATTATTGCATGCCTCCATGCAGGATATGTGACGCTAGTTACTGTGGTACGTTATCATTGCATGCCTCCATGCAGGATAGGTAACGCTAGTTACTATGGTACGTTATCATTACATGCCTCCATGCAGGATATGTGATGCTAGCTACTGTGGTACGTTATCATTGCATGCCACCATGCAGGATATGTGACGCTACTTTGGTACGTTATCATTGCATGCCTCCATGCAGGATATGTGACGCTACTTTGGTACGTTATCATTGCATGAATCCATGCAGGATATGCGACGCTACTTTGGTACGTTATCATTGCATGCTACCATGCAGGATATGTGATGCTACTTACTGTGGTACGTTATCATTGCATGCCTCCATGCAGGATATGTGACGCTAGTTACTGTGGTACGTTATCATTGCATGCCACCATGCAGTATATGTGACGGTAGTTACTGTGGTACGTTATCATTGCATGCCTCCATGCAGGATATGTGATGCTACTTTGGTACGTTATCATTGCATGCCTCCATGCAGGATATGTGACGCTAGTTACTGTGGTACGTTATCATTGCATGCCTCCATGCATATGTGACGCTAGTTACTGTGGTACGTTATCGTTGCATGCCTCCATGCAGGATATGTGACGCTAGCTACTGTGGTACGTTATCATTACATGCCTCCATGCAGGATATGTGACGCTACTTTGGTACATTATCATTGCATGCCTCCATGCAGGATATGTGACGCTACTTTAGTACGTTATCATTGCATGCCTCAATGCAGGATATGTGAAGCTAGTTACTGTGGTACGTTATCATTGCATGCCTCCATGCAGGATATGTGACGCTAGTTACTGTGGTACGTTATCATTATTGCATGCCTCCATGCAGGATATGTGACGCTAGTTACTGTGGTACGTTATCATTGCATGCCTCCATGCAGAATATGTGACGCTAGTTACTGTGGTACGTTTTCATTGCATGCCTCCATGCAGGATGTGTGACGCTAGTTACTGTGGTACGTTATCATTGCATTACTCCATGCAGGGTATGTGACGCTAGTTAATGTGGTACGTTACCATTGCATGCATCCATGCAGGATATGTGACGCTAATTACTATGGTACGTTATCATTACATGCCTCCATGCAGGATATGTGATGCTAGCTACTGTGGTACGTTATCAGTGCATGCCACCATGCAGGATATGTGACGCTACTTACTGTGGTACGTTATCATTGCATGCCTCCATGCAGGATATGTGACGCTAGTTACTTTGGTACGTTATCATTGCATGCCTCCATGCAGGATATGTGACGCTACTTTGGTACGTTATCATTGCATGCCTCCATGCAGGATATGCAACGCTACTTTGGTACGTTATCATTGCATGCCACCATGCAGGATATGTGATGCTAGTTACTGTGGTACGTTATCATTGCATGCCTCCATGCAGGATATGTGAAGCTAGTTACTGTGGTACGTTATCATTGCATGCCACCATGCAGGATATGTGACGGTAGTTACTGTTGTACGTTATCATTGCATGCCTCCATGCAGGATATGTGATGCTACTTTGGTACGTTATCATTGCATGCCTCCATGCAGGATATGTGACGCTAGTTACTGTGGTACGTTATCATTGCATGCCTCCATGCAGATTATGTGATGCTAGCTACTGTTGTACGTTATCATTGCATGCCTCCATGCAGGATATGTGATGCTACTTTGGTACGTTATCATTGCATGCCTCCATGCAGAATATGTGACGCTAGTTACTGTGGTACGTTATCATTGCATGCCTCCATGCAGGATATGTGACGCTAGTTACTGTGGTACGTTATCATTGCATGTCTCCATGCAGGATGTGTGACGCTAGTTACTGTGGTACGTTATCATTGCATGCCTCCATGCAGGATATGAGACACTAGTTACTGTGGTACGTTATCATTGCATGCCTCCATGCAGGATATGTGACACTAGTTACTGTGGTACGTTATCATTGCATGCCTCCATGCAGGATATGTGACGCTAGCTACTGTGGTACGTTATCATTGCATGCCTCCATGCAGGGTATGTGACGCTAGTTACTGTGGTACGTTACCATTGCATGCATCCATGCAGGATATGTGACGCTAGTTACTGTGGTACGTTATCATTGCATGCCACCATGCAGGATATGTGACGCTAGTTACTGTGGTACGTTATCATTGCATGCCTCCATGCAGGGTATGTGACGCTAGTTACTGTGGTACGTTACCATTGCATGCATCCATGCAGGATATGTGACGCTAGATACTGTGGTACGTTATCATTGCATGCCTCCATGCAGGGTATGTGACGCTAGTTACTGTGGTACGTTACCATTGCATGCATCCATGCAGGATATGTGACGCTAGTTACTGTGGTACGTTATCATTGCATGCCACCATGCAGGATATGTGACGCTAGTTACTGTGGTACGTTATCATTGCATGCCTCCATGCAGGGTATGTGACGCTAGTTACTGTGGTACGTTACCATTGCATGCATCCATGCAGGATATGTGACGCTAGTTACTGTGGTACGTTATTATTGCATGCCTCCATGCATGATATGTGACGCTAGCTACTGTGGTACGTTATCATTGCATGCCTCCATGCAGGATATGTGACGCTAGCTACTGTGGTACGTTATCATTACATGCCTCCATGCAGGTTATGCGACGCTACTGTGGTACGTTATCATTGCATGCCTCCATGCAGATTATGTGACGTTAGATACTATGGTACGTTATCATTGCATGCCTCCATGCAGGATATGTGATGCTAGCTACTGTGGTACGTTATCAGTGCATGCCACCATGCAGGATATGTGATGCTACTTTCTGTGGTACGTTATCATTGCATACCACCATGCAGGATATGTGATGCTAGTTACTGTGGTACGTTATCATTGCATACCACCATGCAGGATATGTGACGCTAGCTACTGTGGTACGTTATCATTGCATGCCTTCATGCAGGATATGTGACGCTAGTTACTGTGGTACGTTATCATTGCATGCCACCATGCAGAATATGTGATGCTACTTTCTGTGGTACGTTATCAGTGCATGCCACCATGCAGGGTATGTGACGCTAGTTACTGTGGTACGTTACCATTGCATGCATCCATGCAGGATATGTGACGCTAGATACTGTGGTACGTTATCATTGCATGCCTCCATGCAGGGTATGTGACGCTAGTTACTGTGGTACGTTACCATTGCATGCATCCATGCAGGATATGTGACGCTAGTTACTGTGGTACGTTATCATTGCATGCCACCATGCAGGATATGTGACGCTAGTTACTGTGGTACGTTATCATTGCATGCCTCCATGCAGGGTATGTGACGCTAGTTACTGTGGTACGTTACCATTGCATGCATCCATGCAGGATATGTGACGCTAGTTACTGTGGTACGTTATTATTGCATGCCTCCATGCATGATATGTGACGCTAGCTACTGTGGTACGTTATCATTGCATGCCTCCATGCAGGATATGTGACGCTAGCTACTGTGGTACGTTATCATTGCATACCACCATGCAGGATATGTGACGCTACTGTGGTACGTTATCATTGCATGCCTTCATGCAGGATATGTGACGCTAGTTACTGTGGTACGTTATCATTGCATGCCACCATGCAGGATATGTGATGCTACTTTCTGTGGTACGTTATCAGTGCATGCCACCATGCAGGATATGTGATGCTACTTTCTGTGGTACGTTATCATTGCATACCACCATGCAGGATATGTGATGCTAGTTACTGTGGTACGTTATCATTGCATACCACCATGCAGGATATGTGACGCTAGCTACTGTGGTACGTTATCATTGCATGCCTTCATGCAGGATATGTGACGCTAGTTACTGTGGTACGTTATCATTGCATGCCACCATGCAGGATATGTGATGCTACTTTCTGTGGTACGTTATCAGTGCATGCCACCATGCAGGATATGTGATGCTACTTTCTGTGGTACGTTATCATTGCATACCACCATGCAGGATATGTGATGCTAGTTACTGTGGTACGTTATCATTGCATACCACCATGCAGGATATGTGACGCTAGCTACTGTGGTACGTTATCATTGCATGCCTCCATGCAGGGTATGTGACGCTAGTTACTGTGGTACGTTACCATTGCATGCATCCATGCAGGATATGTGACGCTAGTTACTGTGGTACGTTATCATTACATGCCACCATGCAGGATGTGACGCTAGTTACTGTGGTACGTTATCACTGCATGCCTCCATGCAGGAAATGTGATGCTAGTTACTGTGGTACGTTATCATTGCATGCCTCCATGCAGGATATGTGACGTTACTGTGGTGCGTTATCATTGCATGCCTCCATGAAGTATATGTGACGCTAGTTAATGTGGTACGTTATCATTGCATGCCTCCATGCAGGATATGTGACGTTACTGTGGTACGTTATCATTGCATGCCTCCATGCAGGATATGTGACGTTACTGTGGTACGTTATTATTGCATGCCTCCATGCAGGATATGTGACGCTACTGTGGTACGTTATCATTGTATGCCTCCATGCAGGATATGTGACGCTAGTTACTGTGGTACGTTATCATTGCATGTCTCCATGCAGGAAATGTGACGCTAGTTACTGTGGTACGTTATCATTGCATTTATTGCAGTACTTGAGATCTCGGTCCATTACATCCCGTGAATACTACATAAAAGAATGTAGGCCCTCTTAATTGGTTTCCTTTGTTTTTATCGTGGTTTCCTTTGCACAACATGCTATCAATTTTAATCCTCGTTCTCATCTTATTATTATTATGTGACTATATCTCGACCGATATGTAGTCCAGCGGCAACACGCTGTACTGGTAATCCAAAATAAATTTAAAAGTCTTTCAGGTGGGACTTTAAACCGAGGTCTCGTGTCGGTGCTGTACACCATGCACGCAAAAGAACCAGAGGAGATTCTGGAAAGGGTCTCTGTCTGTATCATGCACTATCCTCCATAAATATAAAATGACTAATCTCTTCAGGAGGCGTCGCTCATGTGGGCAACCGGTAGCGACGATAAATAAACGTACAACACACTCGACAGATATGCTACAGTATATCCAATGGGTACTTATTTGTAAATTTGTTTTATCAATTAACTAAGTTAAACATTAGTAGGATAAATCGCATTTATCATAACGCAACGGAACAACAGTAAAAACATAGGTGTCCAACTGAAAGAACTGGGCTATATATTTCACGATAAAGGTAGCAGACAGACAGACAGACAGACAGACAGACAGACAGACAGACAGACAGACAGACAGACAGACAGACAGACAGACAGACAGACAGACAGACAGACAGACAGACAGACAGACAGACAGACAGACAGACAGACAGACAGACAGACAGACAGACAGACAGACAGACAGACAGACAGACAGACAGACAGACAGACAGACAGACAGACAGACAGACAGACAGACAGACAGACAGACAGACAGACAGACAGACAGACAGACAGACAGACAGACAGACAGACAGACAGACAGACAGACAGACAGACAGACAGACAGACAGACAGACAGACAGACAGACAGACAGACAGACAGACACAGACAGACAGACAGACAGACAGACAGACAGACAGACAGACAGACAGACAGACAGACAGACAGACAGACAGACAGACACAGACAGACAGACAGACAGACAGACAGACAGACAGACAGACAGACAGACAGACAGACAGAATGAGGCCCTTGTTCATACTTAGATACAAATGATGTTGTTGAAAAATTACTCATTATTTGTGTCTGTTGTTTCAATAGGAAGAAAGGAAGACGTGTGTCCGAGAAACCGCTGTCCCGACCCAAATAGTATTGAAACTTATTGCCGGAAACCAAACTACGTGATTGGAAGCGATAGTATCACGAAATGTCGCGTATGTGACACAAATACATGTGGTAGGTTTTAACCGTGTTGTTGTTTTTAACTGTAACTACTTTTTGAAAAAGGTCATATTTGTCTTTTAAAACCGAAATGTCGCTGTTTATACGCGAGTGTCTCTTTTAGTCTTTTTACTCCAACAAAATGTTCTTTTATTTGACAAAGATAACTGTATTCCACGAGATGAAATAAAATCCTACCTATACTAATATACACAAAGTGTATGTTTCTTTTATGATTTCCAATGATTTTGGCTAATATAATATTTGTTTTCAAATTGTATTCATTTTAACTGCCCTATCGGGAGCATCCTTGCACTACAATGCACAACCACACAACCACTTCTGTTTGTGTGAACGAAACGTCCGTAATAGGAAATAATTCCGGTTTGATTTTCAAGTTAGTTTCTGTTTGCTGTCATAATTAAAAACTAGACAAATTCATTACAATATATTATAATAATTAACTGTTCATGATAGTCAGAAAATAGCTCAAATACAATAGTACATCTAACCGCACAGGGATACGAAACGCAACCGGTGGTAGAGAAAAACTCATGGAAAACATAAAAGAAAAAATATTTCTAATTTCTTTGATTGTATTCCTCCGCCAACTACCGTATTACAGTATACACCACCCTCAGTTTGCAATTGTCTAACTTCTTATATCATATATTTTCCATACATCAACGAGTCTGAAATATTCTCAAATCACATAATTTCCCAAAAAATACAAAAACTATACACTGCCTGTCATGAAAAGGCATTTTTTACCATAAATAAAAATGAACTATATTAGTTATTGGGACTACATTCGAGTGGACAGCGGATGCACTTCTGCCTATTTACGTATATATTACACTATGCAGAGCCTGTCATAAAAACGCATTTTTTACCAATAAGAAACATGAACTATATTAGTTATTGGTACTACATTCGATGCACTTCTGCCTATTTACAACCATAAACTAAGGGCATTGATCGCTATCGTGTGATCTCCTAAATAACGTATCACTCTTTTCAAACACTATGTTTTAGGAAAGAAAGCTGTATGTCCGACTGTACACTGTCGAAAGTCTACACAGATGCCAAGCGAGTGTCGTCTGCGGCAATACATTATTGGCGGTGACGGTGTTTCCATGTGCAGGGTGTGTGACAAGAACGCATGCTCGGAGACGAAAGTACATGCTCCCGGCGTATATGTTGAATAAACTACATACTACAAAAAGGGCGTGAATCATATGTAATAATTATGCACATAGAAATATACAGACACTTTTGTTTTGTTTCGGAGGTTAAAATGGCATCGACAACTTCGGTCATATGGCGAATCTGCGGCTGTTATTGGTGGAGGAACACCCCGTTATCCCTCGGAGCAGTATTCCAGGCACGGACGGACACCCAGATAGAACCACCGATCTTCCGTAATGCAGCTGAATAGCTTCGTCACATGAAATCAATCGACACCCCATTGCTGTGTGGGGCAATTGGTTTGAGGTCAGTAGTTAAGGGGGGTACACTTTCGGAGGGGGTACATTGTCAATGGGAAAAATACATTGAAGGGTACATACTTAAAGTTAAGTATTTCAACTGCAAGGGGAAATACTTGGTGCTTTTTCTTAACAAATAATAAAAAAGGACAATAACATTTTTCAGTTTTAATACAAAATATATTTCGAAGACAACAAGTTTTTGCTATATAATGTTTACAAATTAACAGACCATTAGGCTTCCGGAGTGATAGAAAAATGAGCAGAAAAAATATTATTTTGTTTTTATTAGAAATAAGAATGGACAAATTATTTTGTTTTTATTAAAATTAAATATATATTTTATATGGTAATAAAAGAGGGTAAGGTTTTTATTAAAATTAATTAGGAAATATCACTACGAAATCTATTTTCTATCTGGATATCACTCATATTCCAGTACTCCAAGGAAGTTAACAGTCTGTATTGAAGAGGAGGTGACGGAGCAGATACTGTACGATATGTATGGGCAGGATTTCTAAGAGGAGTTGACGGCGCAGATACTGTATGATATGTATGGGCAGGATTTCTAAGAGGAGGTGACGGTGCAGATACTGTACGATATGTATGGGCAGGATTTCTAAGAGGAGTTGACGGCGCAGATACTGTATGATATGTATGGGCAGGATTTCTAAGAGGAGGTGACGGTGCAGATACTGTATGATATGTATGGGCAGGATTTCTAAGAGGAGGTGACGGCGCAGATACTGTATGATATGTATGGGCAGGATTTCTAAGAGGAGGTGACGGCGCAGATACTGTATGATATGTATGGGCAGGATTTCTAAGAGGAGGTGACGGCGCAGATACTGTATGATATGTATGGGCAGGATTTCTAAGAGGAGGTGACGGCGCAGATACTGTATGATATGTATGGGCAGGATTTCTAAGAGGAGGTGACGGCGCAGATACTGTATGATATGTATGGGCAGGATTTCTAAGAGGAGGTGACGGCGCAGATACTGTATGATATGTATGGGCAGGATTTCTAAGAGGAGGTGACGGCGCAGATACTGTATGATATGTATGGGCAGGATTTCTAAGAGGAGGTGACGGCGCAGATACTGTATGATATGTATGGGCAGGATTTCTAAGAGGAGGTGACGGCGCAGATACTGTATGATATGTATGGGCAGGATTTCTAAGAGGAGGTGACGGCGCAGATACTGTATGATATGTATGGGCAGGATTTCTAAGAGGAGGTGACGGCGCAGATACTGTATGATATGTATGGGCAGGATTTCTAAGAGGAGGTGACGGTGCAGATACTGGGTGATACGTCTGGGCAGGATTTCTATACATTTGTCTACAGTACGGATATTTATTAAGTCTTGTCGCACAGTTTTTACACACAAGGTGTTTACAATTACATTCATTTACAAAATAAATGTCCGTATCGTCCTGTAGACACATGCCACATTCTTCTCCCCACAGCTTGATGTATGATGTTGTCATGATGTAGAAAATCTGAAAATAATATTTATTTTGGTAATAGTATGTTTAAGCATAAATAATAATTTTATAGACAAATAGATTGTTACGAGACTTCATTAAACCAATCATCTTTACCGTACAGGTCTGCGTAATCCACACAGTTTCCGTACAGGTCTGCGTAATCCACACAGTTACCGTACAGGTCTGCGTAATCCACACAGTTACCGTACAGGTCTGCGTAATCCACACAGTTACCGTACAGGTCTGCGTAATCCACACAGTTACCGTACAGGTCTGCGTAATCCACACAGTTTCCACAATCAGGGTTAAAGTATACACCACAATAAACCTGATGTTTATACAAATGCCTTAAACGTTTAATCTTGATGCATGTCGGACATTCTTGAGGGTTTTTGCAGCTACGCCCGTATATTTCCTGATACAATTTATGTAATCTGTAATTGTTAATTATAGGGTCACAAGGCACAATATGTGTATAATGGTCCTTACTAAATCTATGTAGGGGCTCCATATGGAGGGTGTCGTTTCTGGGTCGTCTCT
The DNA here is from genome assembly GCA_014843695.1 of Archivesica marissinica. Taxonomy (NCBI): domain Eukaryota; kingdom Metazoa; phylum Mollusca; class Bivalvia; order Venerida; family Vesicomyidae; genus Archivesica; species Archivesica marissinica. The sequence goes on along the minus strand of CM026402.1, from coordinate 5,048,542 downwards.
ATATAGTTGTCTATAAAAATCATATTCAAGAGGTAAAAAAAATGCATTATTTTCCCCGGTTTATACGACGTAAAAGTTTTTATCGGGGCAGTGTATGCCCCGTTGGGGATAAATGTTTTATTCATACAAAAAAATAAATAATAGGATATATGAAATATTTGTGTCCATGATCGGATATCGCCAATATTAGCGGTGCATCAGTGATAGTTTTCCAGGGCCGATATTTTGTCGTCGAGTTCGTTGGATAGTCTTGGTATCGAGGAACTTCCCGTTAACTACAAACCCCTTTCCACCTTTATCGGTGGTGTAAGGGATAAAAAACGGGTTTTTATCGTAGACACTTTCGTTTATAGTATAATGTTCGCTCTCCTGTATACGGGTGTGGAGAGTTTCCAGTTTTTCAAATTCTTTGTTGGTGCATCGGGGGTAGCGATTGAGTTCTCTTGAACGTTTTTCTTTGTCGAATTTTATAAGTATTCTACATTCCACAGCGTTTAGTTCGGTTAAGGTGTTAGTCACTTTTTCTAAACCTTCCAAATTGGTGTATAAGCTAGCCATTTATTGATTGGAAATTGTCAAGTTATCAACAGTTGTTCACAATCGTTGCATACCTAAGTATGTTTTAAGTATTTCCTCCGGGGTCCTTCTTGCTCTTGGGGTCCTCTGAAATAGTAATAAAAATATGTCTATTTATTTCCCCGTCGAACCAAAACCCATATTTATTTCCCCAAACCAAAACCCATATGCTTATTTGTCACTACTAACGATTCACATTCTTCGATTTCCGGATACAAAATTTGTTCGCACACCAACTGCGCAATTCTATCCCCGGCGGTTATGCGATAGTCCTGATCCCCAAAGTTTTCTAGGACAACCCCGACGTTACCGTCGTAGTCCCTGTCTACAACTCCGGCGCCGATGTGAATAGCGTGTCTCACGGCCAAACCAGATCTTGGGGCTATACGACCGTAACACCCATCAGGGAGAGCTATCGCTATATCTGTGAATACTAGCGTCGTTTTACGTGCACTAAGTATAACATCGGTCGGTGCATATAGATCAAAACCTGCAGAATATTTAGTGCCTTTACTCGGAGCGATTGCTCTGCATGTTAACTTAGTGAACAATAGAGCCATTATGATACAACATTGTTATCTAATCTTACCTTTATATACTCATATGGTTGAGGTTATATGATAGATCGTCATCTGAATCTAGCATTTCGTCGAATTGCCAATCTATATCTCGTGGGGTATATGCATGACAATAGTTTGCGATTTTCATCACATCCGAGTGAATATGGGAGAGACAGAGGCAACATGTATAGTAATCCTTAAAGAAACAATAGTGGGCTGTTATGAATTTGTTTGCAAGTTTGTCCGTCGGGCATACCCCCTGTATCAACTCATTATTGTCATAATATTCGCAATATATTTGGACCATAGCAATAGCCTCATTTGAATCCCCATGGCATTTTGGTAATACGTATTTGCTAACGTATCTAGCTTCCCATTCGCAATTGTATTCCCACCAAGCCATTTTTATTATACTGCGTTAAAACAAAATTACTCACCTTATATAAGGTTTTTACAAGGGCAATATACAGTAAAGTTGAACAAAATATTACCAACCTGTATACATTTCACAGAGATGTTCGTCTATGTCTGTATAAGGCTATAAGCGCTACAGTACTCGGCGATTTTCATCGCGTCGATTTCAATATCAGGGCGACAGTCGCAACATATAGAGTAATCCTCGAAGAATGCCGGATAGTAGTGGTCAACGAATGTTTTGACCGTCTCGGGAGTTGGGGGTTCGTCTTGCAAGGACGGGTTATAGTCATAGTATTCGCAGTAAAGTTGGACCATATATGTTCCCAAATATGAAGTGTTGTGACAGGGAGGTAGTACGTATTCGGCAATGTACTCCCAGTAGGCATTGGTAATTCCAAACCCAATCAGAGATTTCCTTTATAGTCATATTTCTCAAATCGGCTTTGTTATCCATATCTTTATCGTAACGCTACGTAAATTAAAATGACCAACCTGGACCGTTGACGTTGCCCATATAGTGTATTCTCGCCAACGTCATCGCATCCTCGTATTCATTCGCTATGCATACGCTACAAAAATAGCGATAGTTCTTCATATATTCCCAGTGGAGTTTCACAAATTTATGTATTAACTCCTCCGTGGGCCGGACATTAAGTAGGTTATTGGATTTGAAATAACTCCAATAGTCTTGTCAATTGTATGGGTAATTCTCCGGTGCTATGACAACTTGGTAACGTCCAGGATATAGACTCTTCCATACTGTGTTTAAAAATGAAAATGTTAATAAATACTAACCGATTTTATACCTGTTTTTAATACTTGAACGTGCTGTGCGCGGCAATATCTATATCGTATTGGATCCAGTATCTCACACTTTTTAATATAAGTCCTGACAGGTTTAATACGTTCCACTTGAGTGTGTTTGTAACATCCGGGCAACCTATCCTCATCCCCACCCCCCAGAACCGGTCTAGGCAAGCTTCCCCCATGAACCTATCGCCAGTGTTTAACAATCGGTCTTTGAGGTATTGATTTTGGGTATATTTGTATACGTTCCCCCAGAACATGATGTTCCCGCACACGCATTTCCATCCGTCAGCATTGAAAGTCGGGAACTGTTGCCCCCCTAACTTTTTTATTTCGTACGGGTTTGTCGCCTGCATTATTTTCTGGGACAATGTTTCATTGCCAAACATTTTCATTTTTTTGTATTGAAAGTACTGTTCTACGCAGTTAAATACGGTTCCATCCCCCCCGAATGTTTCCACAAACTTGCATGGGTACATATTACTGAACGGGGAGTAATGCCCAGAGTATACTACAACATCGGAGGTGGTTGTTGTAGGCATTGTTGCTTTGCGTCTTATATTCCTAGTATAACCGTATGGTATAGTGTTATAGTTTGTAGTTATGACTCGTTTTGTATACACGCATCTAAACAGTTTGGTTCTCGGTTTGCTAATGACCGATCTGTCTCTGGTTTTATGTATAGCCGAGTCGTACACGATTTGCCTCTTATAGTTGCGCCAATCGGCTACGAATCAAAGTTGACGATTTCCGATGTGTTATGGTCCAATGTTATCCCTTTGACTTTATATGTTGTTACTACCTCCCCCGTTTCATGCGCAACGTACTTATATCCGTAATTCTTTGGCCCCAAACTTACATATTCTATTATTGTTCCGTTCGGTACTTCGTCCGTCCAACAACCTAACCGACTATTTACGATGGGGATGTTATTTTCGCATTCTTTACGATATACGTACATGCAACTGTCCGTGTCAAAGTATAGAACCCGGCCCCTATCGGTTCTATCATGTTGTATAGTTGTATAGTTCTAATCATGCGTAAGACGTTACGAAGGCAGCAACAGCGACATTTGCGGAGTCGTGAGGCACCGTCCCGTTTTTCTTGTCCATGATAAAGTTTACATCGTCAAAGATTTCAACATTTTCTACAGTCACTTCTGGGGAGTCCATCAATTCGTAGAAGCGATCCTCACTATCTATGTATTCCGTTTCGAGCATTACGTTGCACTGGGCATTTGTCCCCCACAGACAGTTGAGCATAGTTTTCGCGAATGATCGTTTCCCGGGGTTATGTTCAACGTTTTCCAAACATATCCCCTCCGTGGCAAAATAGTCCCCTTTAAATTTTTGTTTTTCTGCCTCGGTTACAACTTCCTTGGGATAACCGCTGGCCTCTTGTTTAATTTTGAGGAACGTATCTATGTACTTTTTGTACACTTCTTTTGACCATTTAACCCACTCCCACATTTGATACGTTTCGATTATTTTGTACCCCATTTCGACGGCTTTTAGGATTTCTGGCATAGTCCATGTTCCGATCAGACACCGTTCTGTGGGTGTGTGGAGACAGGGACCTTGTTCGCTAGTTTGCGTGCAAGTTTGGCATAACGAGAATATCATTTTACCGTTACAATGAATCGGTAATACTGGGAGCCATACGGTCTGGGGAGGCAAAATTTTACATTTCAGTAATCCTCGATATTCCAATATTTTGTTATGGTCTATATCCTCATTCATAAGAATGTTTGGATGCCCTAAAGGGTATTCTCGGTGTTTATTCAGGTATGGGTATAAGCTACATATGTCCACATACTTGATTTCTTCGATACTGGGGTTTTCTACCTTGTAGTGTAGGCTTAACGCATTAGTCCTTCCCCCGAACAGGGCTTCTCGCGGAGAGATGGGTGCAAAGTTTTCGTAAAATTTATTAACTTCGCGCTTGTATTTGGAATCGTTTGAGCACATCGCATCAAAGTCGCATTCCCACAACACTATTAGGTACAATAGTTTTGTTGTACAGAGTTTCCATACTTTCGGCTGAATATGGGCTTACGTACTGGCCATTTTTGTAGCAACGCGCACACCCGTGAAACAAGCATCCGTGGAATTCGTAGACAGTGTTAGTGCTTTCGCAGTACCCATTCACGTGATATTTACCTATCTTATGTTCCCCCCGCTGAGGGCGTGTTTGATTTTCCTTTCTATTTTTTCGGATTCTTGTTGTATCCAACGGACCCCTTTTATAGAGTACGTGCATTTATTTGGGTATCCAACATCGGGGATTATCCCCAAGCTGTTTGGAGGGAGGTGGTTTTTTCTCCACGATTTGTTACACGTCCCGGCCAAAGTTAACGCTTCGGTAAATGGGTTGATCCATTCTATTTCTAACATGAGATCTATGAAGGCCCCGCACCCTCTACGCAAAATATCAACGTCGGACCTGCAATACAATTCCATTTCTGCTTTGAAATCAAAAATGGTGTCTTTTCGCTCGTTGTACCATTTCATAAATTCGTTCCGGCGGGGCCCTTGTACATTTCTATGGGGAGATACGGGCCTACGTAGGAATCGTATTCTCCGGTGTTTGCCCAGAAGGGGAAGTATCCCGTAGCCAATTCTGTTATTCCAAATGTTTTTGGAAATTGTGATAGGGGCATCGTTAGGTAACTCAGGGAATCAATGAGCCGCTCGCACATAGTACGCACATAGTACGCACATAGTACGCGGTCAATGATATGATGTTGTTAGGTAACTCAGGGAATCAATGAGCCCCACATAGTACGCGGTCAATGATATGATGTCGTTAGGTAACTCAGGGAATCAATGAGCCCCACATAGTACGCGGTCAATGATATGATGTTGTTAGGTAACTCAGGGAATCAATGAGCCCCACAAAATAAATTGAGCGTCGTAACTCCGAGAATTGTGGGCTACGGCAGTGAAATCTTTATGTTTTGGGTTAAACAACCATTCGCAAAAATCTGCCAGGCAATTGACCCCCGAGAAGATGTGTTCACGCTTATCTCCATGGTTTTGCATTCACAATCGACGCTTAACGGTTTACATTTACAGCTATCACATACGCGGTGAGCTATGCAGAACATTGGTTTGCGAGTACCGTCGGGGAGAAATCTACATTCGAAATCATAGAATATGTACATAGCTCTCCCACACCCTTGTTTTACATACGAAGGTATGTAACAATCATAACCTTCCCCAACTAACCGTTCACAGTATTTGCATTTTCTGTGCCCCGGGCAAATGTGACTTTTATTCGTCGCTATAACTTGTTGGTTGCATACTTTGCACATGTAAACTGAGGTGCAAATGCACTTTGTCTTTCTAACCTGTTTATGGTTGTTGAAACATTGTTGGCTTCGGAACGATCGTAAGCATCCGCGCATTTAACAGTCATCCTCGGGGTACATTTTGAGGTAGAGTAACAATCGCACAAATGTTTACAATGGTGTTTACCTATGGTGCTGTAAAACGTACTGCACGGTTCACAGTAATAACATTTCCCTTTCATCCCTTGTATGCTTTTTACATAGTCGTAATGGTCATTGTAGTTATACAAATGTATAGTTTTCCCTACATATCCCCCATCATATACCAACCCCCATGCTGACCCCAAACTTTCAAGGAATAGTAAGGGTGTAAATGTGTCGAAATTTTCTTTAATTCGTTTATACCGCAACCATCTTCTACAGGTAAATTGCATGTTTCTGTTAATTTGTTTGTTCGAGGCTCCCCGCTCTTATCATAGACGGAATAAGACCCCCATAGGCGCTTCAATTCTGGGGTACTGTTTTTATCTACATATACCATTCCCACACATACCACCCTAGTAATATATTCCTCCGGATGTACACTCCGACACATCCTTCCCTATATATGGGTTTATATTTCTGTAAATAAGGTCAGTGGTTCGGTATGTTTATTTAATAAATATCCACAAGCCAGCGCCTTAGTAAAGGGCACAATAGCAGTGCTCATTCTAGAGGGCGACTTAGGCAAAATATTCGCCCTAGGGACCCGGACTTTGCCCTCGGGGGGCCCACTTCTCCCTAATGTCTCCTCTCCTTACAATTTTCATACAAAATGTTGTCCCATTATAAAGCACTGCTTGTATTCATATCTTCTATTTAATGGTCATAGTGTGCATTTTAACCCTATTTTGTTGAAATTGATTAAATAACACCATTTAAGGACGCAATCACGCGCTTTCTCACTTCTCCCAAACATTCTGACCTAGACTGAGCCCTGCAATAGAGATTAGACCTTCCTGCTTTATGTGGTTGAGCAAGCCCACAGGTGCCTCTATGAACAGTATTTCCGATACAAACGCTTACCTAGGTACAACCACTGACCCTACTCCCTCTAGCCATCTGGATACCATCATGTCGGTGCTGTACACCGTGCACGTAAAAGAACCAGAGGAGACTCTGGAATGGGTCTCTGTCTGTATCATTGCACTATCCTCCAAAATTCTAAAATGAATAATCTCTTCAGGAGGCGTCGCTCATATGGGCAACCGGTAGCGACAATAAATAAACGTAAAACACACACAGTGTCACATTAAATAACCAATTGATATAATATCCATGAAACAGGACAGGACATCAATTATTTATTTATATTTATTTCGGGTTTTACGCCTGCATCAGCAACATTTCGGGCTATATCGCTGGCGGGCAGTTTACCTAACAACACCTTTCCTGGGCAGTCTCCAGCGGTTAACCAGTACTTGGGTGCACCAACCTCCGTAAGAAACTGCTAACGTTTTCATATAAATGAGACACGGCCTGAGCGGGGCTCGAACCCAGGACATCAATTAAGCTCAGTATTGCACTCACAACTCATAATGTCTTACCTGTATTTAATCCATGCACGTGATGGGGGAGTGGCAAAGAATTGCACGTGTAGATAAATGCCATGCTTATTGCGTTTGTCGTGTACACCATCTTGGGGACTTTTGCATACCAGACCTGGCCACCATGGATGACCATCAAGTTTGGCCCATGCGAGGTCACCCGTGCTATAATCTGAAATGAACATGCGCAGAGTCTATACAAATTGAGACTGCATACACAAATTGAGACTGCATACACAAATTGAGACTGCATATACAAATTGACACTGCATTCCTAATGGAATCCATCAAGATAAGAGGGAATGTGGATTTAGGAGTCTTTACTTAAGGACCGTGGTTCTTGTTGGGGGTTCGAACTCGCAACCTCTTGATTACACGGCGAATAACAAGAGGCTCTAATATGCATGGTTTGCTCACCTAAATCTAACCATCAAAACATGCAGTGTATCATAGCCGGATACAAGAAGTAGATATACAGCATCTAATGTTGTTGCTTGATCTATGAGAGACATTACTGGTTATTCTATTACCTCCCTTGATGGATAAAGTCAGATTTATCCCGAAATGTATATTGGTCCTTTTAGTTGGAATCCTTTGTTTTTACTGTTGTCGTCTAACCAGATGTTGAGTTTGGATAAATGTAATTTTATCAAAATCATGTTAATTAATTGAACCAATGTTTACAGTACGGTATCCATTGGACATGCTAAAGGATATCTGTCAAGATTTAATAATTTCATAATTATAAGACGAGAATATGAATGAAAATGGACAACATGTGGTGCAAAGGAAACAACGATAAAAACAGAGGAAACTAATTAAGAGGACCAATATACTATTAAGAGTATTCACGGGCAGTAACTGACTAATGTTTCTCATCGAGTTTGTTTATCTACCTTGGCAACATTTTTGGACGAATCAATGAATCTTCTCTCCAAGCAGACGGTCATTTTTTTTATACTTTATTTATTTTACAATGATTGCGAAGCAAGTTTTAACAACTTATATTAATCACTCTCGTTGGCTAGGATGAAAGCGTATATGTGGTCATCCATGTGGGAGGAAACCGGAGTACCCGGAGAAAACCCACCTGTCCGATCTGGCGACCATCTCACATACTTCCCTGTCCGAGGATCGAACCCGGGTCGCATTGGTGAGAAGCGAGCGCGCTAACCACTGCGCTAATCGGACGGTCATTAACTATTTGCATACTGGATATATTCATGAATGTGTTTTGTTTCATATTTGTAATTAAAAACTCTGGAAATATGTCGTGGAATTTCTCTGATATATTTGACTGTTATTTTCACAGCTAGCATGCAAAGCGTTAAATATAATGTTGAGATCTGACAAGGAACTGCACACAGAAGATTTGTAAGTACAAGGAACTGCACACAGAAGATTTGTAAGGACAAGGAACTGCACACAGAAGATTTGTAAGGACAAGGAACTGCACACAGAAGATTGTTAAGGACAACGAACTGCACACAGAAGATTTGTAAGGACAAGGAATTGCACACAGAAGTTTTGTAAGGACAAGGAATTGCACACAGAAGATGTGTAAGGACAAGGAATAGCACACAGAAGATTTGTAAGGACAAGGAATTGCACACAGAAGATTTGTATGGACAAGTAATTGCAAACAGAAGATTTGTAAGGACAAGGAATTGCACACAGAAGATTTGTAAGGACAAGGTATTGCACACAGAAGATTGTTAAGGACAAGGAATTGCACATAGAAGATTTGTAAGGACAAGGAATTGCACACAGAAGATTTGTAATGACAAGGAATTGCACACAGAAGATTTGTAAGGACAAGGAACTGCACACAGAAGATTTGTAAGGACAAGTAATTGCAAACAGAAGATTTGTAAGGACAAGGAATTGCACACAGAAGATAGTTAAGGACAAGGAATTGCACATAGAAGATTTGTAAGGACAAGGAATTGCACACAGAAGATTTGTAATGACAAGGAATTGCACACAGAAGATTTGTAAGGACAAGGAACTGCACACAGAAGATTTGTAAGGACAAGGAATTGCACACAGAAGATTTGTAAGGACAAGGAATTGCACACAGAAGATTGTTAAGGACAAGGAACTGCACACAGAAGATTTGTAAGGACAAGGAATTGCACACAGAAGATTTGTAAGGACAAGGAACTGCACACAGAAGATTTGTAAGGACAAGGAATTGCACACAGAAGATTTGTAAGGACAAGGAATTGCACACAGAAGATTTGTAAGGACAAGGAATTGCAAACAGAAGATTTGTAAGAACAAGGAATTGCACACAGAAGATTTGTAAGGACAAGGAATTGCACACAGAAGATTGTTAAGGACAATGAATTGCACATAGAAGATTTGTAAGGACAAGGAATTGCACACAGAAGATTTGTAATGACAAGGAATTGCACACAGAAGATTTGTAAGGACAAGGAACTGCACACAGAAGATTTGTAATGAAAAGGAATTGCACACAGAAGATTTGTAAGGACAAGGAACTGCACACAGAAGATTTGTAAGGACAAGGAATTGCACACAGAAGATTTGTAAGGACAAGGAATTGCACACAGAAGATTTGTAAGGACAAGGAATTGCACACAGAAGATTTGTAAGGACAAGGAATTGCACACAGAAGATTTGTAAGGACAAGGAATTGCACACAGAAGATTTGTAAGAACAAGGAATTGCACACAGAAGTTTTGTAAGGACAAGGAATTGCACACAGAAGTTTTGTAAGGTTTATTTTTGTGACAGGCAAGGATTCTGTGACATGTGAACAATTACAAAGTTCTGCAAGGATTCTGTGACATTTGAACAATTACAAAGTTCTGCAAGGATTCTGTGACATTTGAACAATTACAACGGTCTGCAAGGATTCTGTGACATTTGAACAATTACAAAGCTCTGCAATGATTCTGTGACATTTGAACAATTACAAAGTTCTGCAAGGATTCTGTGACATTTGAACAATTACAAAGGTCTGCAAGGATTGTGTGACATTCAAACAATTACAAAGCTATGTAAGGATTTTGTGACATTCAAACAATTGACCTTTCTGCAAACGATACTTAGGCACGCCCCCCATAGTTACTGGTGCTCGCTGTAACCACGCGAGACAAGCTATCTAACAAAATGGCGTCTAACGCAGTCCTGCATCAAGTTAATCTAGATAAAATTCCGTCGAATTTCTCGGTTTTATTTCACCCAGATAAGAATATCTCGTTGAAAGCAGCAATTGGTTTAAGTTCTTCAGTGATGGTTATTTCTCTAAAGTACAGATACATTTAACGGATGAGGACGTGTTAAGTGTTCGTGGAAAATGCTTTCGCAATCAACGGAAGAGTGAACAACCATATCGTGTCAACTTTGACATCAATAGAAATGAAATATGCCACCCGTCTTGAGAGACTCGACCCTATGCCTCCTAGAAGACTCGAACATTAGGCCCAAAAACTGAACACCAGTATGTTCACTGAGCTAATATGGGAATCCCACAGCTCTGCACATGCATGGGTACTATTACTACTATCTGATCCCTAGTCCACCATCCACGAAAATATGTATGAACCACATGTATAATTTTAATCACCATTATACTCACATATCTCTTGTGAACAGTAAATCTATAAATGCAGAATATATTTTTTCGAAATATTTTATTATGCATAAATAAATTAATTTCAACTTACTTTTGTGCAAATATATCTGTTTGCATTAATTTTGGATGTATTCAGCTGGTCGTTTAATTCACCTTAGACATGTTTCAAGATTTGTCTTAGGTTTTGGAAATGGCACGAATTTAATGTCACCTATCAATCGATCTGGATATCTACTATCACTGTCACACAGACCGTAACTACATCTTTTCACCATTGTCAATGACAGACAGCATTAATTAATTTGTAATTATTTTTCAAAACATAATTTCAGATCACGATCACTCGTTATCAGATTTGATTAAAACTTTACTAAATAACTCGTTTGTCTGACAGAACGATAAAACAATGACTCGGTGTAGTAATCAATGCTATAATTATGTGCACACATTTTATAATTGACCAATTAGCACAATCAGTGCTAAATTCCGATGTGCAATACTTTGATCTTGATAATAGCAGTAGGCCCCTATCGGGATATTATAAAGTCGGCGGTCTCTGTGATGTACCGGTATTCGGTAAGTTGTTGATTACTCCCAATAAACAGTGTGACACGCTTAAATTTGATTGCTGTGTTTGCTAGAAAAGAATGACTATATGGGGTCAGTCGGTGCTTTTATAGATGCATTGTTTTTAAAGCAGCTGTCTGGTATTTTGTGGTTCATATACACACTATTAGATTTGTCAAAGGATTTTGAAATGGGTTGAATTTAACGTCGATCACCAGGATATCGACTAATTTTGTACTATAACTAACCCACACACCAAAGCTACATATTTTCAACATCATTAAAACAATTTTAAACCCGTATTTTCGATCAAATTCACGCCTTTTCAAATTTGTCTACTCGTTACTAGTTTGTCTTATATGCATTGTTTGTCTAACAAGATGGCGGCGATAAGCCGTTGACGGGGGTGTGCGTGAATGGTGCGATGCGATTGGCTAACACCAGCTGTCAATCAAAATCGGCAGAAAGGTCAATTACTAAGTTCTACAAGGATTCTGTGAAATTTGAACAATTACAAAGGTTTGCAAGGATTCTGTGACATTTGAACAATTACAAAGGTTTGCAAGGATTCTGTGACATTTGAACAATTACAAAGTTCTGCAAGGATTATGTGAAATTCAAACAATTACAAAGGATTTTTACATACTGGACATACTGGAGTTTGCTGTAACATCTATATATAACATTAACATACTGGAGCCTTGCTGTAACATCTATATATAACATTAACATACAGTACCTTGCTGTAACATCTATATATAACATTAACATACACTTAACTTGCTGTAACATCTATATATAACATTAACATACACTTACCTTGCTGTAACATCTATATATAACATTAACATACACTTACCTTGCTGTAACATCTATATATAACATTAACATACAGTAACCTTGCTGTAACATCTATATATAACATTAACATACAGTACCTTGCTGTAACATCTATATATAACATTAACATACACTTACCTTGCTGTAACATCTATATATAACATTAACATACAGTACCTTGCTGTAACATCTATATATAACATTAACATACACTTACCTTGCTGTAACATCTATATATAACATTAACATACAGTACCTTGCTGTAACATCTATATATAACATTAACATACAGTACCTTGCTGTAACATCTATATATAACATTAACATACACTTACCTTGCTGTAACATCTATATATAACATTAACATACACTTTCCTTGCTGTAACATCTATATATAACATTAACATACTGGAGCCTTGCTGTAACATCTATATATAACATTAACATACTGGAGCCTTGCTGTAACATCTATATATAACATTAACATAAACTTACCTTGCTGTAACATCTATATATAACATTAACATACTGGAGCCTTGCTGTAACATCTATATATAACATTAACATACAGTACCTTGCTGTAACATCTATATATAACATTAACATACACTTACCTTGCTGTAACATCTATATATAACATTAACATACTGTAGCCTTGCTGTAACATCTATATATAACATTAACATACAGTACCTTGCTGTAACATCTATATATAACATTAACATACACTTACCTTGCTGTAACATCTATATATAACATTAACATACACTTACCTTGCTGTAACATCTATATATAACATTAACATACAGTAACCTTGCTGTAACATCTATATATAACATTAACATACACTTACCTTGCTGTAACATCTATATATAACATTAACATACACTTACCTTGCTGTAACATCTATATATAACATTAACATACACTTACCTTGCTGTAACATCTATATATAACATTAACATACACTTACCTTGCTGTAACATCTATATATAACATTAACATACACTTACCTTGCTGTAACATCTATATATAACATTAACATACACTTACCTTGCTGTAACATCTATATATAACATTAACATACACTTACCTTGCTGTAACATCTATATATAACATTAACATACACTTACCTTGCTGTAACATCTATATATAACATTAACATACACTTACCTTGCTGTAACATCTATATATAACATTAACATACACTTACCTTGCTGTAACATCTATATATAACATTAACATACACTTACCTTGCTGTAACATCTATATATAACATTAACATACACTTACCTTGCTGTAACATCTATATATAACATTAACATACAGTACCTTGCTGTAACATCTATATATAACATTAACATACAGTACCTTGCTGTAACATCTATATATAACATTAACATACAGTACCTTGCTGTAACATCTATATATAACATTAACATACAGTACCTTGCTGTAACATCTATATATAACATTAACATACACTTACCTTGCTGTAACATCTATATATAACATTAACATACACTACCTTGCTGTAACATCTATATATAACATTAACATACACTTACCTTGCTGTAACATCTATATATAACATTAACATACACTTACCTTGCTGTAACATCTATATATAACATTAACATACACTACCTTGCTGTAACATCTATATATAACATTAACATACTGGAGCCTTGCTGTAACATCTATATATAACATTAACATACACTACCTTGCTGTAACATCTATATATAACATTAACATACACTTACCTTGCTGTAACATCTATATATAACATTAACATACACTTACCTTGCTGTAACATCTATATATAACATTAACATACACTTACCTTGCTGTAACATCTATATATAACATTAACATACACTTACCTTGCTGTAACATCTATATATAACATTAACATACAGTACCTTGCTGTAACATCTATATATAACATTAACATACACTTACCTTGCTGTAACATCTATATATAACATTAACATACACTTACCTTGCTGTAACATCTATATATAACATTAACATACAGTACCTTGCTGTAACATCTATATATAACATTAACATACACTACCTTGCTGTAACATCTATATATAACATTAACATACAGTACCTTGCTGTAACATCTATATATAACATTAACATACAGTACCTTGCTGTAACATCTATATATAACATTAACATACACTTACCTTGCTGTAACATCTATATATAACATTAACATACACTTACCTTGCTGTAACATCTATATATAACATTAACATACTGTAGCCTTGCTGTAACATCTATATATAACATTAACATACACTTACCTTGCTGTAACATCTATATATAACATTAACATACACTTACCTTGCTGTAACATCTATATATAACATTAACATACACTTACCTTGCTGTAACATCTATATATAACATTAACATACTGACCTTGCTGTAACATCTATATATAACATTAACATACACTTACCTTGCTGTAACATCTATATATAACATTAACATACACTTACCTTGCTGTAACATCTATATATAACATTAACATACTGAACTTGCTGTAACATCTATATATAACATTAACATACATTACCTTGCTGTAACATCTATATATAACATTAACATACACTTACCTTGCTGTAACATCTATATATAACATTAACATACACTTACCTTGCTGTAACATCTATATATAACATTAACATACACTTACCTTGCTGTACATATAATAACATTAACATACATACCTTGCTGTAACATCTATATATAACATTAACATACACTTACCTTGCTGTAACATCTATATATAACATTAACATACACTTACCTTGCTGTAACATCTATATATAACATTAACATACACTTACCTTGCTGTAACATCTATATATAACATTAACATACACTTACCTTGCTGTAACATCTATATATAACATTAACATACACTTACCTTGCTGTAACATCTATATATAACATTAACATACACTTACCTTGCTGTAACATCTATATATAACATTAACATACACTTACCTTGCTGTAACATCTATATATAACATTAACATACACTTACCTTGCTGTAACATCTATATATAACATTAACATACACTTACCTTGCTGTAACATCTATATATAACATTAACATACACTTACCTTGCTGTAACATCTATATATAACATTAACATACACTTACCTTGCTGTAACATCTATATATAACATTAACATACACTTACCTTGCTGTAACATCTATATATAACATTAACATACACTTACCTTGCTGTAACATCTATATATAACATTAACATACACTTACCTTGCTGTAACATCTATATATAACATTAACATACACTTACCTTGCTGTAACATCTATATATAACATTAACATACACTTACCTTGCTGTAACATCTATATATAACATTAACATACACTTACCTTGCTGTAACATCTATATATAACATTAACATACAGTACCTTGCTGTAACATCTATATATAACATTAACATACACTTACCTTGCTGTAACATCTATATATAACATTAACATACACTTACCTTGCTGTAACATCTATATATAACATTAACATACACTTACCTTGCTGTAACATCTATATATAACATTAACATACAGTACCTTGCTGTAACATCTATATATAACATTAACATACACTTACCTTGCTGTAACATCTATATATAATATTAACATAATAATAATAATAATAATAATAATAATATACCACATTTATATAGCGCCCTTTTCATAATAAGGTATGCGCTCAAAGGCGCTTTACAGTTGAACATATGACATATCACAGATATGGTAAAACATGAATAAGTAAGCAAAACATGACAATACAATACATGTATAAAAAGTAATTAGAGATTGAAAAATATGGATCTTAAAACTAAAATTACTAAACTAAAGAAACTAAAATTAAATAAAACCTACATAATCATTAATGAAACAAGTTTTCGAAACATTAGAACATTAAAAATTATAAGAACTGAAAACTAATATAAGATGCCTAAGATAAGATATATAGTTCCTAATGTCTTTGATTTAAATAACCTTAAGAAATAAACAAAAATAAAAACATTTAAAAATTATTATTAAATCTTTCATTAAAACAACATAACTTCATTTATGAATAATATTAAAAAAGGAAAAACTATCAACATGTAATTTGGAAATCATTGATATTTAACATCCATACGCTTGTTTGAAAAAGTGTGTTTTCAAAGATCTTTTAAAGGAACACAACGATTTTGAGTCCCTGATTCCATTGGGAAGGGCGTTCCATAGTTTTCGTGCGGCTACTTCAAATCTTCTGTCACCATATGTCACTGACTTAATGTGTCTTGGGTCCTCCTCGACTAGTCTAAGGGAACCATTTTGCGATCTTAATGTTCTCTTAGGGTGGTACACTTTCAGCATGTTTTTAATGTAAACTGGGTCTTTGTCATTTAGTGCTTTATATGTTAGTGTTAGGATTTTGTATTTAATTCTGTAGTTGACGGGTAGCCAGTGGAGATCTTCAAGAATAGGAGACACGTGGTCGAACCGGGACGTTTTTTATATCAGGCGGGCAGCTGTGTGTTGAACATTCTGTAATTTGGAAATCGTTGATTTTGATACACCATGAAGCAGCCCATTGCAATAGTCCATTCTCGATGTCACAAGCGAATTTACTAGGGTTTTTGTTGCATGGGTTGTAAGGAATTTTATAACATTAACATACACTTACCTTGCTGTAACATCTATATATAACATTAACATACAGTACCTTGCTGTAACATCTATATATAACATTAACATAATGGAGCCTTGCTGTAACATCTATATATAACATTAACATACACTTACCTTGCTGTAACATCTATATATAACATTAACATACACTTACCTTGCTGTAACATCTATATATAACATTAACATACACTTACCTTGCTGTAACATCTATATATAACATTAACATACACTTACCTTGCTGTAACATCTATATATAACATTAACATACAGTACCTTGCTGTAACATCTATATATAACATTAACATACACTTACCTTGCTGTAACATTATATATAACATTAACATACAGTACCTTGCTGTAACATCTATATATAACATTAACATACACTTACCTTGCTGTAACATCTATATATAACATTAACATACAGTACCTTGCTGTAACATCTATATATAACATTAACATACACTTACCTTGCTGTAACATCTATATATAACATTAACATACAGTACCTTGCTGTAACATCTATATATAACATTAACATACAGTACCTTGCTGTAACATCTATATATAACATTAACATACACTTACCTTGCTGTAACATCTATATATAACATTAACATACTGGAGCCTTGCTGTAACATCTATATATAACATTAACATACAGTACCTTGCTGTAACATCTATATATAACATTAACATACAGTACCTTGCTGTAACATCTATATATAACATTAACATACACTACCTTGCTGTAACATCTATATATAACATTAACATACACTTACCTTGCTGTAACATCTATATATAACATTAACATACACTTACCTTGCTGTAACATCTATATATAACATTAACATACACTTACCTTGCTGTAACATCTATATATAACATTAACATACACTTACCTTGCTGTAACATCTATATATAACATTAACATACACTTACCTTGCTGTAACATCTATATATAACATTAACATACACTTACCTTGCTGTAACATCTATATATAACATTAACATACACTTACCTTGCTGTAACATCTATATATAACATTAACATACACTTACCTTGCTGTAACATCTATATATAACATTAACATACACTTACCTTGCTGTAACATCTATATATAACATTAACATACACTTACCTTGCTGTAACATCTATATATAACATTAACATACACTTACCTTGCTGTAACATCTATATATAACATTAACATACACTTACCTTGCTGTAACATCTATATATAACATTAACATACACTTACCTTGCTGTAACATCTATATATAACATTAACATACACTTACCTTGCTGTAACATCTATATATAACATTAACATACACTTACCTTGCTGTAACATCTATATATAACATTAACATACAGTACCTTGCTGTAACATCTATATATAACATTAACATACACTTACCTTGCTGTAACATCTATATATAACATTAACATACAGTACCTTGCTGTAACATCTATATATAACATTAACATACACTTACCTTGCTGTAACATCTATATATAACATTAACATACACTTACCTTGCTGTAACATCTATATATAACATTAACATACACTTACCTTGCTGTAACATCTATATATAACATTAACATACACGTACCTTGCTGTAACATCTATATATAACATTAACATACACTTACCTTGCTGTAACATCTATATATAACATTAACATACACTTACCTTGCTGTAACATCTATATATAACATTAACATACACTTACCTTGCTGTAACATCTATATATAACATTAACATACACTTACCTTGCTGTAACATCTATATATAACATTAACATACTGGAGCCTTGCTGTAACATCTATATATAACATTAACATACAGTACCTTGCTGTAACATCTATATATAACATTAACATACAGTACCTTGCTGTAACATCTATATATAACATTAACATACAGTACCTTGCTGTAACATCTATATATAACATTAACATACACTTACCTTGCTGTAACATCTATATATAACATTAACATACACTTACCTTGCTGTAACATCTATATATAACATTAACATACACTTACCTTGCTGTAACATCTATATATAACATTAACATACACTTACCTTGCTGTAACATCTATATATAACATTAACATACACTTACCTTGCTGTAACATCTATATATAACATTAACATACACTTACCTTGCTGTAACATCTATATATAACATTAACATACACGTACCTTGCTGTAACATCTATATATAACATTAACATACAGTACCTTGCTGTAACATCTATATATAACATTAACATACAGTACCTTGCTGTAACATCTATATATAACATTAACATACACTTACCTTGCTGTAACATCTATATATAACATTAACATACACTTACCTTGCTGTAACATCTATATATAACATTAACATACAGTACCTTGCTGTAACATCTATATATAACATTAACATACACTTACCTTGCTGTAACATCTATATATAACATTAACATACAGTACCTTGCTGTAACATCTATATATAACATTAACATACACTTACCTTGCTGTAACATCTATATATAACATTAACATACACTTACCTTGCTGTAACATATATATATAACATTAACATACACTTACCTTGCTGTAGCATCTATATATAACATTAACATACACCTTGCTGTAACATCTATATATAACATTAACATACACTTACCTTGCTGTAACATATATATAACATTAACATACAGTACCTTGCTGTAACATCTATATATAACATTAACATACACTTACCTTGCTGTAACATCTATATATAACATTAACATACACTTACCTTGCTGTAACATCTATATATAACATTAACATACACTTACCTTGCTGTAACATCTATATATAACATTAACATACACTTACCTTGCTGTAACATCTATATATAACATTAACATACACTTACCTTGCTGTAACATCTATATATAACATTAACATACACTTACCTTGCTGTAACATCTATATATAACATTAACATACACTTACCTTGCTGTAACATCTATATATAACATTAACATACTGGAGCCTTGCTGTAACATCTATATATAACATTAACATACACTTACCTTGCTGTAACATCTATATATAACATTAACATACACTTACCTTGCTGTAACATCTATACTGTGTATGGTCTACGTCCGTCTATCTGAAAAAATATATATCATAAATTCTTAGGTGTTGAGATGCAAAATCGCTGTATTTTTTTTTTATCTTTTGAGTGTAAACAGGTGACGCTAGACGACCAGACCACCATCGTTTGATAGACAAATGATTGCTGGGAGAACTAAAATAGTGACTTTACAAACAAAGTTAGATACTGGCATATTACGAATGTCATCTTTCAGTATATAGCCTTGATAGCGACGTCATTAATTTTTTAAACTTGCTTGGAATGGCCTAAAAAATGTACATGTATGTATAGTGTCAAACTTATAGTGCATCATAGTGTTCTTAAAAAACCAAAAACATTTTTTTTTTTAGTTTTTGGGTTTTGAACTCGAGACGATTTGTCTAAACCCCTCTAAGCGTCTGTGATATTCTGTTGATCACGACTAAAATCAATATCAGCGTTACACAAATCCAGCAGCCCGACACCCGGGACAAGTGAAATGTGCAGCCTGACACCCGGGACAAGTGAAATGTGCAGCCTGACACCCGGGACAAGTGAAATGTGCAGCCTGACACCCGGGACAAGTGAAATGTGCAGCCTAACACCAGGGACAAGTGAAATGTGCAGCCTGACACCCGGGACAAGTGAAATGTGCAGCCTGACACCCGAGACAAGTGAAATGTGCAGCCTGACACCAGGGACAAGTGAAATGTGCAGCCCGACACCCGGGACAAGTGAAATGTGCAGCCTGACACCCGGGACAAGTGAAATGTGCAGCCTGACACCCGGGACAAGTGAAATGTGCAGCCTGACACCCGAGACAAGTGAAATGTGCAGCCTGACACCCGGAACAAGTGAAATGTGCAGTCCGACACCCGGGACAAGTGAAATGTGCAATCCCACACTCGGAACAAGTGAAATGCGCAGTCTGACACCCGGAACAAGTGAAATGCGCAGTCCCACACCCGGGACAAGTGAAATGTGCAATCCCACACTCGGAACAAGTGAAATGTGCAATCCGACAACATTGTCCAAATATTTAGTCCCGGACAAGAAGCTATTGTTAAAAAAAAAGGTACCAGTATCTTTTTAAACAATTTCAAGTGATTGAATAAACAACATTTTACCTTTCATTCATAAAAATCTCGAATAAAATTGATTGTTTACTTTTTGAGAATAATCAATAAAAAGGAGGCACCTCGCTCCCAGTAATCCGGAATGACGTCACCAGTTTTCGCCTAACTGTGGAAATTGCCTACAGCACGAGCATAAGTATGTAAACAACAGTTCTTTTTAATAAAACAATATAAATAAGCATCACTAACTTAACGTATTATTTTCACTCAAAATTCATTTGTGGCTTAGACACAATTGTGTCTATACACTGTATCTACAATACTAACATTTAGTTTGACTTTGACAAACACATGGGGCATAAGAAGTCGTCACCCCTCCTAATTACTCTGACTGGGTGCAGAACCGTAAATGGACCCATACATCACACGGTGCCTAACAGAGAATACTTAGGTCTACACAACCATGAATATCAGTTGGAGCACCTCTATGACAACACATGGACCTGAAGGCGAAAAACCGTGAAAATTGATATATTTATAAGGACCCCTTGTATATAACGGATGAAACTCGTAAACATGGAACAGTGAGACTATGATGACATAATTTATTCCTAATTGCCGACGAAGTATATGTCATTTTGGAAAAATGTTGGCTGATTACTTAAAAAAATAGTATTTATTTGGGGACATGAAGGGGAATAGTGAAATTAGTGAAAACTGGGGTAGGTTTGAAGTTTCCACCATGTACTAGCAACATTCAATGATTTTATTAACAACTATAATACATGTAAAACTATACATTTTCTGGTAGATCTCATCAAACCATTTGCAAAAATGTATAGTTTAACTTTGTTACACCACAAATTTTGAAATTAATGGACTTGTAAATGATGAAAAATTGCGGAAAGGCTTAAAAAAGTTGACCCCAGCTTATTACTTGAAACGGTATTCTACATAGTAGTCAGTGTTATTTTCTTCTATAAACATTTCTCACCTGTTCTGTAACAATTTTATGCACACAGTACTTACAACACACTTATAAATTAATATAGTTTTAATATACCGACTCATAACCGAGTACGAATGAACGGTGTAAGGTAACCGAGTACGAATGAACGGTGTACGAACAGCCATTTTGATTTTAGAAAATTGCAAATACAAGCTAATTAATCTTCAGTCAGCGTAAATGCATATTTGCATTTATTCCAAACCACAATACCTTATCTAGTTATACCTCAATCGAGCTTGAGAGAAGGACACACTTTGCAATATGTTAATGTTTTTTTTACTCTGCATGAATTACGCAATTCGATTCGGGACGGCGGAAGTGGAATATTGGTAATGGTTAAGTTTGATTACTTCCCTTGTCCGGTGAGACTTTTGTCATGTCACTCGGGATAACCACTTTTACCCAAGCAATAGAGTAAAATACGGTTATCCGTTTGTGAATGCGTACCCTCTAGCATGCAATAAGACAAATAAATTGAGAACATCACAGTAAAGGTTAACGGCATTTTGAGCCATAAATAAGGAATGTGACACCACTGATTATGGATAGGTGTGAGCCCATATCCATTACGCACATAATACACATAACCCAACTTTCTACATTGTGGTTGGATACCAAATTAGAGGGCTCTTTAATATCACTATCTTAATTCAGAAATAGAACAGACATTCGATATTGATGAATGACATCTGGGGCCTTAAATAAGGAATGTGACGCCACTGAATATGCATAGGCGTGGGCCCCCAAGCAACACACACATAATAGATACACCGATAGGTTTATACCTTGGGGATGGATACCCAACATATGGGCTTCTCTAATGCCACTATTTGCATTAACATATATATGAAACAAATAGCCGACAATTATTCATCAGCCCACTGGGCCTTAAATAAAGATTGCGACACCACTGACTACCCATAGTCAGGGACCCACAAGCAATACACACATAATACATACAACAATAAGTTTTTATCTTGGGGATGGATACCCAAAATATGGGCTTCTCTAATACCACTATTTGCAGTAAAAATATATATGAAACAAATATCCGACATTTATTCACCAGCCCATAAGGAATGTGACACCACTGACTACCCATGCAAATAGTGGCATTAGAGAAGCCCATGTTTTGGGTATCCATCCCCAAGGTAGAAACTTTTCCGTGTATGGGTTATGTGTGTATTGCTTGTATGTCCAGGTATATGCATAGTCACTGGTGTCACATTCCCTATTTAGGGGCTCAGGGGCCGTTCATCAAGTTCAAATTTCGACTTTTATTTCTGAAATTACATAGTAATATGGAAGAGCCCATATTTTGGGTATCCATCCTCAAGGTAGAAACGTATTGGTGTATGTATTATGTGTGTATTGCTTGTGGGTCCCTGACTATGGGTAGTTACTGGTGTCACATTCCCTATTTAGGGGACAAGGGGCCGTTCATCAAGTTCAAATGTCGACTTTTATTTCTGAAATTACATAGTAATATGGAAGAGCCCATACTTTGGGTATCTAACCCCAAAGTAGAAAGTTGGGCTTATATGTAGTATGTGCCTATTGGATCCGGGCTCATACTCATGCATAGTCAGTGGTTTATTTAAGGCCCAGTGGGCTGTTGAATAAATATCGACTATTTGTTTCTTATATATTTCAATTCAAATAGTGGAATTAGAGAAACCCATATTTTGGGTATTCACCCCCAAGGTACAAACTAATCATTTGATGTGCGTATTGGTTGTGTGTCCACGTGCTACTCACTGGTGTCACATTTCCTGATTAGGGTATTAGGGGCTGTTCACAAGGTAGAATGTTCGACTTCTGTATCTGACATTACATAGTGATATGTAAGAGGGTATTTTGGGTATCCAATCCCAACCCCAAGGTAGAAAGTTGGGCGTATGTGTAGTGTGTGCAATTGGATCCGGGCTCACTCCCATGCAACCCAAGGTAAAACGTGTGTAGACGGGTAAAGACATCGTATATATGACCGACTCATTCCCTTATCCGACTATTATGATACTGTTAGTCGAACAACTTTACACTTAAAGTGTACCTTGTCATGTGCAATGCTTGCTTTCATCTACGGAACTCGTGCTGATATCCATCGCTGTGAAATTTATGTCACCAGAAAGCCTGGTGTAATGCGTCAACGCCGAATATACAAAATGTCTAGTAAATATTACATGTAAAGGGACGCAAATCATTCTGATTTTGTGTACGACAGTTACGCCCCTTACCAATTTCCCATAATGCAACCTATTGCTCAAAACGCTATTGATTGCTAGCTTGTGTTCACTCTTGTAAGCAATCAATAAAGAAATGCAATAGAGTAAAATACGGTTATCCGTTAGTGAATGCGTACCCTCTAGCAAGCAATAAGACAAATAAATGGAGAATATCACAGTAAAGGTTAACGGCATTTTGAGCCATACATAAAAATGTGACACCACTGAATATGCATAGGGGTGGCCACCAAGTAATACACACATACTAGATACACCGATAGGTTTATGCCTTGGGGATGGATACCCAAAATATGGGCTTCTCTAATGCCACTATTTGCAGTAACATATATATATATGAAACAAATAGCAGACATTTATCCACCGGCCCACTGGGCTTCAAACAAGGAATGTGACACCACTAACTATGCATAGGTACGAGCCCGGATCCAATAGGCACACACTACACATACGACACACTGTCTACCTTGGGATGGATACCATATCACTATGTAATTTCACAAATAAACGTCGAAATTCGACCTTGATGAACGGCCCCTGGGGCCCTATGGAGGGAATGTGACACAAGTCACTATGCATATACCTGGACATACAAGCAATACACACATAACACATACACTGATAAGTTTCTACCTTGGGGATGGATACACAAACTATGGGCTTCTCTAATGCCACTATTTGCATTAAAATATATTATATGAAACAAATAGCCGACATTTATTCATCAGCCCACTGGGCCTTAAATAAGGAACGTGACACCACTAACTTCCCATAGTCAGGGACCCACTAGCAATACAAACATAACCCATACACGGATAAGTTTCTACCTTGGGGATGGATACCCAAAATATGGGCTTCTCTAATGCCACTATTTGCAGTAATAATATATATGAAACAAATAGCAGACAGTTATCCACCGGCCCACTGGGCCTTACATAAGGAATGTGGCACCACTGACTATGCATGGGTACGAGCCCGGATCCAATAGGCACACATTAACATACGACAAACTTTCTACTTTGAGGATGGATACCCAATGTATGGGCTCTTCCTTATTACTATGCAATATCAGATATAAAAGAGGAAAATCGACATTGATTAACGGCCTATGTGGCCCTACATAGGGAATGTGACACAGGTGACCATGCATAGACGTGGACCCACCACCAATATATACATAACACATACAATGATAAGTTTGTACCTTGGGGATGGATACCCAACATATGTGTTTCTCTAATGCCACTATTTGCATTAAAATATATATGAAACAAATAGCCGATATTTATTCAACGGCCCACTTGACCGTAAATAAGGAATGTGACACCAATGACTATCTACCTTGGGATGGATACCAACAATATGGGCTTCTCTAATGCCACTATTTGCATTAAAATATATATGAAACAAATAGCTGACTCAGATGTCGTAATGTTAAAAATATCAAATAGTTATATCTGATTCGCCTACATTGGATATTGAACTTGGCGAATGCTTACGTCATATTCTCAAGTTGTCTTTGTTTATTAGTATATTTATTGGATTTTTATCATTTCCAAGCGACTATTTCGAATTTTTGTAAACATGTAGATATCATGCTAAAATATGTTCTTATCCAATTACTAGAATCCTAGTTATATCTATATACGTATACATTTTTATTTATATTTCCATATATTATTGTCATGTGTAAATGTTTAAAATTGCATCTGTAATTGTGAAGCGCAATAGAATAATTTTTAATTTTTGCGCTATATAATGGCTATGTATTTGTATAAACACACATATGTTTGTACCAAAAAAACACCCTTTATTACGATATGTATGTATGTTCCATTAATGTCAAACCCCTCTCGGGGACCTAGACATTTTTCCTGGACAGGCTTAGCCGACCTAAGCGATTAATCAGTACTAAGCAATGTGTGTGAGGTGTCTTGCTCAATGACACTACATAAGTGGCCTTTCCGAGTATCGAACACGGTACCGTTCGATTCCAAATCCGACGCTCTACCACTGGACCACGGACGCCACATGATATAGTGCTGCTTCAACATGTTTGGACTGCTTTTAGAAACTGACAATATTTTACATGGAACTTCTAAGCAAAATATCCCACCATAAGGGGAAGTATTAGCAAACTGTGTATATTTACAAACTGTGTATATTTACAGATTGTGTATGTTTACAGACTGTGTATGTTTACAGACTGTGTATATTTACAGATTGTGTATGTTTACAGATTGTGTATATTTACAGACTGTGTATGTTTACAGACTGTGTATATTTACAGATTGTGTATGTTTACAGATTGTGTATATTTACAGATTGTGTATGTTTACAAACTGTGTATGTTTACAGATTGTGTATATTTACAGATTGTGTATGTTTACAGATTGTGTATGTTTACAGACTGTGTATGTTTACAGACTGTGTATGTTTACAGATTGTGTATATTTACAGACTGTGTATGTTTACAGACTGTGTATATTTACAGACTGTGTATGTTTACAGATTGTGTATATTTACAGATTGTGTATATTTACAGATTGTGTATGTTTACAGACTGTGTATATTTACAGATTGTGTATATTTACAGATTGTGCAATGTTGTGTCATTCTATGTAGCACTGATAACGCAATAACATTTCTAAACATGATCACTAAACATAATAAACATGATCACTAAACATAATAAACATGATCACTAAACATAATAAACATGATCAGTAAACATAATAAACATGATCACTCACTAAACATGATCACTCACTAAACATGATCACTCACTAAACATGATCACTAAACATAATAAACATGATCACTAAACATAATAAACATGATCACTAAACATAATAAACATGATCACTAAACATGATCACTAAACATGATCACTAAACATAATAAACATGATCACTAAACATGATCACTAAACATGATCACTAAACATAATAAACATGGTCACGAAACATAATAAACATGATCACTAAACATGATAAACATGATCACTAAACATGATCACTAAACATAATAAAAATGATCACTAAACATAATAAACATGATCACTAAACATGATCACTAAACATAATAAACATGATCACTAAACATAATAAACATGATCAATAAACATAATAACATGATCACTAAACATGAACACTAAACATAATAAACATGATCACTAAACATGATAAACATGATCACTAAATATGATCACTAAACATAATAAACATGATCACTAAACATAATAAACATGACCACTAAACATAATAAAACATGATCACTAAACATAATAAACATGATCACTAAACATAATAAACATGACCACTAAACATGGTCACTAAACATAATAAACATGATCAATAAACATAATAACATGAACACTAAACATAATAAACATGAACACTAAACATAATAAACATGATCACTAAACATAATAAACATGATCAATAAACATAATAAACATGACCACTAAACATGGTCACTAAACATAATAAACATGATCAATAACCATAATAACATGAACACTAAACATAATAAACATGATCACTAAACATGATAAACATGATCACTAAACATGATCACTAAACATAATAAACATGATCACTAAACATAATAAATATGATCACTAAGCATTATCACTAAACATGATCACTAAACATGATCACTAGACATCGTATAGAGTATATGAACAGCACTGGGTAACATGATATAATCATCATCAGTTTTATAATGACACAAACCTGTTAGAAGATGCAACACTTGATTGCATGGACTGCTTTTTATAAACTGACAGTAGTCTCATGTGTATACCACAAACATCCATAATCGTTGTACATAGTATACAAATTTATTTTAGCTCGATTGCGAAACAAGTTATTACAACTTATATTAATCACTCTCGAGACCTCATTCCTGGTGGAATCCATCGCCACGAGGGAGAGAGAAGAGGCAACGTGGAATTTAAATGCCTTGCCCAAGGGCACAATCGTAATTGCTCCAGCGGGGCTCGAACTCCGGACCTTTCGCACCTGAAGCGAACGTGCATCCACTGCGCTATCACGACTTGTACATAGTACATCCATTTAATATGAAATTATTAACAAGCTGCATTCTCTCGTTTTACACACGGTGCCAATCTTTCGTTTAGCCAATGTTTTATAAGGACATTTATTTGGAAATGACCGCTGGAGATAAACCAAAGCATTATATTAGATATGGCTGTTTATTATTTGCCGTCAGCGGAAATGAGTGACTGCTACGTCTTGCTTTCCACTGGGCTGGCTTCAGTAGTTAACCAGTACTTGGTGCACAAACCTCCATAAGAAACTGCCAAAGAGAAACGGTTTGAGCAGTGCCCTAACCCGTGACCATCAGTTAGGTTACAGTGGTATGCAAGTCAGCGACCGTAACCATTCGACCACGGCGACGGACCAATCCGACTGCTTAGTCTCGTGTTCCACTATTTAAATCGGTGAGACAAAGACATTTTTAAAACTCCATAATTATATAATTACTCTGATAGTGACGGTGAGTTATTTTTAAATATGCTTGGATGTGGCCTAATATTTGAGTATGTATAGTGTCAAGCCTATGGTTTATCATCAAACTGTTCGTAAAAATAAAATAATTGGTTTTGAACCCGAAACATTTTGTCCATACCGCAAGGGTATGCGCATACAGGTACATAGGCAGCTGATTGCATAGATACTTATACGCGGTCAACCCGTACCATAGTCAACTCGACCCTCGGTCTCGTCTGCCTATGATTGTATGTTCAATGGCTATAGCAAATACAAATAACATAATGGCTAGGTGATCACGTGCCCATCACCGCTGTATGTTAGGTAGCTAGCTTGCAGAAGGTCGTTTGCTCAACTCGCGTACCCGGCAGTGCGTGCCAGAAGGTCGTTGGTTCAACCTGCGTACCCGGCAGTGCGTGCCAGAAGGTCGTTGGTTCAACCCGCGTACCCGGCAGTGTGTGCCAGAAGGTCGTTGGTTCAATCCGCGTACCCGGCAGTGCGTGCCAGAAGGTCGTTGGTTCAATCCGCGTACCTGGCAGTGCGTGCCAGAAGGTCGTTGGTTCAACTCGCGTACCCGGCAGTGCGTGCCAGAAGGTCGTTGGTTCAACCCGCGTACCCGGCAGTGCGTGCCAGAAGGTCGTTGGTTCAACCCGCGTACCCGGCAGTGCGTGCCAGAAGGTCGTTGGTTCAACCCGCGTACCCGGCAGTGCGTGCCAGAAGGTCGTTGGTTCAATCCGCGTACCCGGCAGTGCGTGCCAGAAGGTCGTTGGTTCAACCCGCGTACCCGGCAGTGCGTGCCAGAAGGTCGTTGGTTCAATCCGCGTACCCGGCAGTGCGTGCCAGAAGGTCGTTGGTTCAATCCGCGTACCCGGCAGTGCGTGCCAGAAGGTCGTTGGTTCAATCCGCGTACCCGGCAGTGCGTGCCAGAAGGTCGTTGGTTCAACCCGCGTACCCGGCAGTGTGTGCCAGAAGGTCGTTGGTTCAATCCGCGTACCCGGCAGTGCGTGCCAGAAGGTCGTTGGTTCAATCCGCGTACCCGGCAGTGCGTGCCAGAAGGTCGTTGGTTCAATCCGC
The DNA here is from genome assembly GCA_014843695.1 of Archivesica marissinica. Lineage (NCBI taxonomy): Eukaryota > Metazoa > Mollusca > Bivalvia > Venerida > Vesicomyidae > Archivesica > Archivesica marissinica. The sequence continues at coordinate 5,018,497 of CM026402.1, read as the reverse complement.
GTACCCGGCAGTGCGTGCCAGAAGGTCGTTGGTTCAACCCGCGTACCCGGCAGTGCGTGCCAGAAGGTCGTTGGTTCAACCCGCGTACCCGGCAGTGCGTGCCAGAAGGTCGTTGGTTCAACCCGCGTACCCGGCAGTGCGTGCCAGAAATACTGCCCAATGAAATCCTATCCCAGAACGTCATGTGACAAGCGACGTTGTGTCAGCCAATCACAAAGGCGGAAATCCCTTATTATGACGTCAGAACGTCAGAACGTGAAACTATCATTAGACCATAGCAAGATTTCTTTATTTAAAGAGGGTGACCTAATTAGTTTTGAACTAATCCTCCTTAGGGCCCTCTTCAATTTGTTAACACTATAGAATAAATGTACATACACAATAATTATAACATAGTTATGCCGTACAATATACATGCATAATGTTGTACAATGTTGATAGAAATACAAAACGACATAAGCATATTGATTTACAATCATTATATATATATAACTGTCTAGTGTCTACCAATTAAAACGTTGTATCCATACTTTACATTTTGTCTTGAATATATTTAAAGATCTGGATGTCTTAATTTCAAATGGTAGACAATTCCATATCTTTGGACCAGAGTATTCTAATGATTTCTTATACATTTCACATCTAGGTATTGGAATATAGAGATCCATATTTGAAACATTTCTCAATGTCATATCTGAAGTAACTGAATTGCAATGTCTTAATTGAAAATGTTCATTCAAATAATTCGGTACAAGATTGTTCATAATTTTGTACATTGTTTCTGCTTTTTGAAAAATAATCCGTTGGTCAAAAGTCATTATATTAATTTCAGACATTGATTCACGCAAAGAAATATAATCTTGGCCCAGAATGAATTTACTAGCTCGTCTCTGCAATCTTAATAATGTGTTGATATTTTGTTGTGTGGTGTTTCCCCATATGATACAACAATAATGAAAATGTGGTTGGATATATGCCTTGTAATAAAGTATTCTGTAGTTCAGATTCACAATATACCGTATTTTACCTAATAGCCAAATGTTAGTTGAAATCTTTTTCACAATATATTTGATATGTGAGTCCCATTTTAATGAATCCTGAATGTGTACTCCAAGGAACTTCTCTGATTTGCTGGTTTTCAATAATATATTTTCATATTTAAGAGAGAGTGTAGGGTTAGGGAAAGCACATTTTCGCTGGGCTGCCATCATAAATAGAACTTTCGTTTTGTCTGTATTAATCTTCATTCCATTTTGGAAACACCAGTATTTCAAGTCTTCCAAAGCGTGTTGTAATCTTGTTTCTAACACTTCTTTCTTATTATGGATATCATATAATGTAGTATCATCTGCATATAAATCGCTACTGGTGATTTTATTTGAAAACATTAGTGGTAAGTCATTGATAAAAAGTAAGAATAAAAGAGGTCCTAATATTGAGCCCTGCGGGACTCCACAATTAACAGTTCTATTTTCGGATAAAACATCATTTATAGAAACAGTTTGCTTTCTATCACAAAGATATGATTGAAAAAGCTTCAAAGTATTGTTGCTACATTTGTATAATGATAATTTCTTTAACAAAACAGTATGATCGACAAGATCAAAAGCTTTTCGAAAATCGACCATTACAATTCCAATCAATTTTCCCTCATTCATTGCTCGAATCCATTTATATATCATATAAAGTAAAGCTGATTCAGTTGAGTGGCCAGTTCTGAAACCACTTTGTGTTTTGTGAAGTAAATTGAAGTGATCCAAAAAAGTCTGCAGCGATTTATGCACGTGTCTTTCAAAAAGTTTCGACAAAGATGGTAAAATTGAAATAGGTCTATAGTTATTGACGTCATTGGTTTTTCCACTTTTGAATAATGGTTTGACTTTTGCAAATTTCCAAGCTTCAGGGACAGTTGATGTTTTCAAACTCTTATTTATTATAACAGTTAAATGTTGTACAATGATATCAGCTGAAAGTTTTAACAGCTTTGGTCCAATATTATCGATTCCAGTAGCTTTAGAAACATTAAGTTCCAGTAATTGTGTTCTGATATTACTCTGTGTAACTTCTGCTATTTCAAACACTACATCAACAGGTACATGTTCATTAATAAAATATTTTATATAGTCAAAGTTTAAGTGATCAGGGACTGGATCTTTGATATTAGATGCAACATTGACAAAGAATTCATTAAATATATTTGCCATTTCAACATTTTGAGAGTAATCAGATCCTTGATGGTATATTGAGTTAATATTGTTTACAGATTGTGTTGATTTTCCTGAACCAAACTCTTTAAAAATCTTCCAGACAGTACGTGGGTTATCTTTACCAGACTCTATTTTTCTTTCACATGACTCTTTCCTTGCTGTATTAATCATTGCCGACACTTTGTTTCTAAGTAGTTTATATTGATTAACACTTTGCTCTGATTTATCTTGCTTCATTTTATCGCGTTCTGTCATAGTATCTAAGATTTCTGTTGTTATCCAGTCTGGTTGATATTTCCGTTTCACTCGCTGAGTTTTTATTGGAATATGCTTATGTACAATTTCTAAAAATAGTTTACACCACATATTTAATATTTCATTTGGATCATCATATATATACACAAAGGTCCAGTCTGCAATACGTAAATCTTCGCAAAAGGACTCCTCATTGAAGTTTTTAAATGATCTATATGATATTGTTTCATGCATACTTTTATTATTTGAAAAGTTGACTTTACGATTACAGAATAATGGGTAATGATCACTGATAGAAAGCTTTGGTACATACATATTGGCAATGTTTTCTTCCATGTTAGTATATATGTGATCAATCAAAGATGCAGATGATCTAGTTACCCTAGTAGGTTCCGTTACTAACTGTGTAAGACCTAGTGGGATATAAAAATTTGCCCATTCATCATTTGTATAACAATCAGTGAGGTTTCTATTGAAATCACCTAATAAAATTATTTCTTTATCTTCATAGAACATATTTTCGATAAACAATTCAAATCTGTCTTTCCACTCTATTTTAGAGTGAGGATGCCTATACACATTGCAAACAAAAAATGGTTTACAATATTTACAATATATTTCAAGAACAACAACCTCAATATCATGCGTTTCTAAATCATAACGGCGTTTCACATTTAACCCATCGTTAACATAAACTAAAATTCCGCCACCACCATTTCTGTCATTTTGGTCTCTACGAAATGGAGGTAAAAATCCTTTTATTAAATAAGCATTTGTATTTATATCATTTTTAAATTTTGTTTCATCAGCCCCATAATATCAATTTTATTTTTATCAGAGGTCATAAGTAGCTTTACCTCTTCAAATTTGTCTAAATTATTAAGACCGTGAACATTTAAATGACCGATATTCATGCCATTTTTATGCAGACCGATGTCTGTGGTATCAATTACAATACCATTAAAGCTGTTGGTCGAGTCAGGATGATTAGCTAAACTAATTTCTAAAGCATTACACATACAGTTTGATAATTCACATTGTGAACATATTGTTTGCAAAAGATTAAATATATTGGATGTAGTGACATCAAAGTCATTTCCAGACACGTCAGCATTGGCAACATGGCCTGATTTCTATTGCTTATAGCAATGTATGGCCTTGTGGCCAAGACGGTCACAGTTAAAACACCTTCCCGAGAATTTCCACTGAAGATGTCTATGAGTATCCCCATGTTGATTTAGATTAGCCCACGTCGATTTCCATATGTCCGTTTCACTGGTGCCATAGTTGTTGTTTCCATTTTCAAGCGATGTTCTTCGTGGTACAAATACACATCTATTAAAGTCACCACAAACCTGGGTGAAGTTATTTATTGTACCTAATAGTCTTTTTATACCAGATCGGGATAGGTGGATGTTATCCTTAAAGTTAAAGAAATAATTGATGGGATTGCCATCCTTAAAACGGAAAGCTTGGCACATGTCTATGCAATTTATACAAGCTTCTGCAGCAAGTTCTTCAATGCAGTCA
>CM026402.1:4992755-5013505 GCA_014843695.1 Archivesica marissinica | reverse complement strand
GGGGGGGACATGTTAATAGCGTATTTAACCCTTGGAGTATACAGATCTACTTGACAGTGAAAATATGTGGTATCCATTAAATGTTGTTATTAATTTGTTAATTTGACTGTGTCAGTGTCAATGTGTACCCGTACGATAGAACGACGGGCACAATTGAGCAGCGAGCATCCTTAGTCACATATTTTGGTGTATAGGTTAGATAATGGGCTCTTCTTCAGGTATTCAGGATTACTGTCTTCGATCTGTTGTTTTGTAACGATCCCACAGTAGCATTTGTTACTGTCAGTGTGGTAGTCGACAGAGAGATACTCGTCAGCATATGTTGTATTACAGGACTGTAGACAGTTATCATCAGTGGTCTGTATAGTATAGTTAGCTACGTTATGATCTCCGATATGCATGCCTGCTTCCAGCCGTAGGGTAGTGTTGTATTTGTCGCATACTAAAACAGAGAATGGTGCATAACCTGTAAGACAATTTACAAGATAATAATAACGATCATACAAACCTCTTTACTGTAAATAATTTATTGAAATGGCTCTCGAACATTCATTTGAAATCTAAAGACAATTTTACAGTTGATTTTCGTTTTAGATGTTCACAGTTACAAACTGTGATAACTCTACTACATTCAATAACACACTCAATAATACAATGTCGGGAATACCGCTCGGGGGGGGGGTACCAGGGTATTCCGCCACCAAACTGTCTGGAATACTGGTCGGAGGGGTACAAGGGTATTCCGCCACCAACTGTCTGGAATACTGGTCGGAGGGGTACAAGGGTATTCCGCCACCAACTGTCTGGAATACTGGTCGGAGGGGTACCAGGGTCTTCCGCCACCAACTGTCTGGAATACTGGTCGGAGGTGTACAAGGGTATTCCGCCACCAACTGTCTGGAATACTGGTCGGAGGGGTACAAGGGTATTCCGCCACCAACTGTCTGGAATACTGGTCGGAGGGGTACAAGGGTATTCCGCCACCAACTGTCTGGAATACTAGTCGGAGGGGTACAATGGTATTCCGCCACCAACTGTCTGGAATACTAGTCGGAGGGGTACAAGGGTATTCCGCCACCAACTGTTTGGAATACTGGTCGGAATTTCGCCATATTATCTAAGCTGTTGGTGCGACTTGAAACCCCCACCGCAAACACACGATCAAAAACATTCCAATGGCGGTCTGTACAAATGTATCATTAGCAATTTGTAACCAGAAAGACACTGAGGTAATTGAGTGTCATGTTGCACAAACACAAACAGACTGATACATTCATATTGGTCACCATGACTTCGCCTAGTTGTATATAACACTAGGTCTATATCACATAACATAAACAGACGGATATGTAGTCTAGTGGTAACACGCTGGACTGGTAATCCAGAGATCGCAGGTTCGATCCCCCGTCTGGCCCTAATACAATTAACAGTCTTTCAGATGGGACGTTAAACCTAGGTCTCGTACCGGTGCTCTACACCGTGCACGTAAAAGAACCAGAGGAGATTCTGGAATTGGTCTCTGTCTGTATCATGCACTATCCTCCAAACATCTAAAATAACTAATATCTTCAGGAGGCGTCGCTCATATGGGCAACCGGTAGCGACGATAAATAAACGTAAAACACACACACACACACACACACACACACACACACACACACACCACACACACACACACACACACCACACACACACACACACACACACACACACACACACACACACACACACACACACACACCACACACACACCACACACCACACAACACACCACACACCACACACACACCACACACACACACACACACACACACACCACACACACACACACACACAACACACACACACACACACACACACACACACACCACACACACACACCCACACACACACACACACACACCACACACACACACACACACACACACACACACACACACACACACACCCACACACACACACACACAACACACACACCCACACACACACACCACACACACACACACACACACACACACACACCACACACCACACACACACCCACACACACACACACACACACACACCACACACACACACACACACACACACACACACACACACACACACACACACACACAACACACACAACACCACACACACACACACACACACACACACACACACACACACACACACACACACACACACACACACACACACACACACACACACACACAACACACACACACACACACACACACACACACACACACACACACACACACACCACACACAACACACACCACACACACACACACACACACACACACACAACACACACACACACACACACACACACACACACACACACACACACACACACACACCACACACACACACACACACACACACACACACACACAACACCACACACACCACACACACACACACACACACACACACACACACACACACACACACACACACACACACCATAAGCTCGTCGCGCTTTCGTATGCACGCACTTTACGCCGTGCGGCATATTAAGTGAAACGGATTCAATCCGCATATGCATATATACTAAATGACCAACCCATTATTCATGTATTGCCACTGAACTATTAGAGACTTCATGAAGGAGGCCAACTAACACATACATTCTGAAACAGGAAGTTGATATTTTATTCATTCAGGAAACCCTCTATACTCCAGGACTGCCTGATACTGTATCTCTATAATTTGATACATGAGATATAAGTAACTCTTATGGTCACAATCTTAGCTGTATTTTAATTAATAAGAACTTAGTCTTGTATTATTACAGATTTTATCTTAAAACACATGGTCGATACGTTTTGGTAAATGATACTATTAACGACATATCATATACATTATTAAATATATATGCGAATAACGATTTTATTCGATTTCTTTCAACATATTCATACCCTAATCGAAAATAATGCTACAGGAATAAAATGTATTGGGAGTGATGAAAACGATATACTTGATAAACGAAATTAAATATTACCTAAGCAATATTGTACATGAAAATAAACTCACGGAAGCCAAAGCATAGATATGTATAAACAGACATGGCATACAACTATTAATAGCTCAAGTAAAAAGACAAGTATATGTATGTCGATGCAATGTATTAATGTGTACTTATATCGAATGTTTGCGACTTGCGATACTGTAAATGGAGATGCACTTACCTTTTGTACATTTCGATTGCGAGTACTCATACTCATACAAAGATTTGCAAAAGCATTTCCCTTGTACATCATTATCTAATGCTTTTACACATCTGGAGTTGGGGTCGACACAGTCACTGTCCACGGAGCAAATACTCCCTGCAGGCAATAGTTCTGTAATATAATATATAAGAACGCAGGGACTGTTTATTGAGACAAACGTGTGCATCCATCAGCGTGTCTCCCACATTCAACTCAGTGGTACCTACATTACGTATTCATGTACGCATGTAGAATATATTAATGCACGCATGTAGAATGTATTAATGCACGTATGTACTATGTATTAATGCACGCATGTAATATGTATTAATGCACGCATGTAGAATGTATTAATGCACGCATATAGTATGTATTAATGTACGCATGTACAATGTATTAATGCACGCATGTAGTATGTATTAATGCACGCATGTACAATGTATTAATGTACGCATGTAGAATATATTAATGCACGCATGTAGAATGTATTAATGCACGTATGTACTATGTATTAATGCACGCATGTAATATGTATTAATGCACGCATGTAGAATGTATTAATGCACGCATGTACAATGTATTAATTCACGCATGTAGTATGTATTAATGTACGCATGTACTATGTATTTATGCACGCATGTAGAATGTATTAATGCACGCATGTAGAATATATTAATGCACGCATGTAGAATGTATTAATGCACGCATGTATAATGTATTAATGCACGCATGTAGAATATATTAATGCACGCATGTAGAATGTATTAATGCACGTATGTACTATGTATTAATGCACGCATGTACTATGTATTTATGCACGCATGTAGAATGTATTAATGCACGCATGTAGAATATATTAATGCACGCATGTAGAATATATTAATGCACGCATGTAGAATGTATTAATGCACGCATGTATAATATATTAATGCACGCATGTAGAATGTATTAATGCACGTATGTACTATGTATTAATGCACGCATGTAATATGTATTAATGCACGCATGTAGAATGTATTAATGCACGCATGTAGTATGTATTAATGTACGCATGTACAATGTATTAATGCACGCATGTATTATGTATTAATGTACGCATGTACAATGTATTAATGCACGCATGTAGAATGTATTAATGCACGCATGTACAATGTATTAATGTACGCATGTAGAATATATTAATGCACGCATGTAGAATGTATTAATGCACGTATGTACTATGTATTAATGCACGCATGTAATATGTATTAATGCACGCATGTAGAATGTATTAATGCACGCATGTAGAATATATTAATGCACGCATGTAGAATGTATTAATGCACGCATGTAGAATATATTTATGCACGCATGTAGAATGTATTAATGCATGCATGTAGAATATATTTATGCACGCATGTAGAATGAATTAATGCACACATGTAGTATGTATTAATGTACGCATGTAGTATGTATTAATGCACGCGTGTACTATGTATTAATGCACGCATGTACTATGTATTAATGCACGCATGTACTATGTATTTATGTACCCATGTAGTATGTATTAATGTATGCATGTAGAATGTATTAATGTACGCATGTAGAATGTATTAATGGACGCCTGTAGTATGTATTCATGCAAGCCTGTAGTATGTATTAATACACGCCTGTAGTATGTATTAATGCACGCCTGTACTATGTATTAATGCACGCATGTACTATGTATTAATGTACCCATGTAGTATGTATTAATGTATGCATGTAGAATGTATTAATGTACGCATGTAAAATGTATTGATGTACGCATGTAGTATGTATTAATGTACGCATGTAAATGTATTAATGTACGCATGTAGTATGTATTAATGTACGCATGTAGAATGTATTAATGTACGCATGTAAAATGTATTAATGTACGCATGTAGTATGTATTAATGTACGCATGTAGAATGTATTAATGTACATATGTAGTATGTATTAATGTACGCATGTATAATGTATTAATGCACGCATGTAGAATGTATTAACATACGCATGTAGAATGTATTAATTGACGCCTGTAGTATGTATTCATGCACGCCTGTAGTATGTATTAATACACGCCTATATATGTATTAATGCACGTATGTACTATGTATTAATGCACGCCTGTAGTATATTTAATGAACGCATGTAGAATGTATTAATTCACGCATGTAATATGTATTAATGCACGCATGTAGAATGTATTAATGCACGCCCGTAATATGTATTAATGCACGCATGTAGTATGTATTAATGCACGCATGTAGTAGGTATTAATGCACGCATGCACTATGTATTAATGCACGCATGTAATATGTATTAATGCAGGCATGTAGAATGCATTGATGCACGCATGTACTATGTATCAATTCATGCATGTACTATGTATTAATGCACGCATGTAGAATGTATTAATGCACGCATGTAATATGTATTAATGCACGCATGTATAATGTATTAATGCACGCATGTACAATGTATTAATTCACGCATGTAGTATGTATTAATGTACGCATGTACTATGTATTTATGCACGCATGTAGAATGTATTAATGCACGCATGTAGAATATATTAATGCACGCATGTAAAATGTATTAATGCACGCATGTAGAATATATTTATGCACGCATGTAGAATGTATTAATGCATGCATTTAGAATATATTTATGCACGCATGTAGAATGTATTAATGCACACATGTAGTATGTATTAATGTACGCATGTAGTATGTATTAATGCACGCATGTACTATGTATTAATGTACGCATATACTATGTATTTATGCACGTAGGTAATATGTACTAATGCATGCATGTTCTATGTATTAATGTACACAGGTAGTATGTATTAATGTATGCATGTAGAATGTATTAATGTACGCATGTAAAATGTATTAATGTACGCATGTAGTATGTATTAATGTACGCATGTAGAATGTATCAATGTACGTATGTATTAATGTACGCATGTATAATGTATTAATGTACGCATGTAAAATGTATTAATGGACGCCTGTAGTATGTATTCATGCACGCCTGTAGTATGTATTAATACACGCCTGTAGTATGTATTAATGCACGCATGTACTATGTATTAATGCACGCCTGTAGTATGTATTAATGCACGCCTGTAGTATTTATTAATGCACGCATGTAGAATGTATTAATTCACGCATGTACTATGTATTAATGCACGCATGTAGAATGTATTAATGCATGCCTGTAATATGCATTAATGCACGCATGTAGTATGTATTAATGCACGCATGTAATATGTATTAATGCACGCATGTACTAAGTATTAATGCACGCATGTAGAATGTATTAATGCACGCATGTAGTATGTATTAATGTACACATGTAGTATGTATTAATGCACTCATGTACTATGTATTAATGTAAGCATGTACTATGTATTCATGCACGTATGTAATATGTACTAATGTATGCATGTACTATGTATTAATGCACGCATGTACTATGTATTAATGTACCCATGTAGTATGTATTAATGTACGCATGTAGAATGTATTAATGTACGCATGTAAACTGTATTAATGTACGCATGTAGTATGTATTAATGCACGCATGTAGAATGTATTAATGCAAGCATGTACTATGTATTAATTCACGCATGTACTATGTATTAATGCATGCATGTAGAATGTAGTAATGCACGCATGTAGTATTTATTAATGCACGCATGTTGAATGTATTAATGCACGCATGTAGAATGTATATATGCACGCATGTAGAATGTATTAATGCACGCATGTAGAATGTATTAATGCAAGCATGTACTATGTATTAATTCACGCATGTACTATGTATTAATGCACACATGTATAATGTATTAATGCACAAATGTAGAATGTATTAATGCACGCATGTAGAATGTATTAATGCACGCATGTAGAATGTATTAATGCACGCATGTAGAATGCATTAATGCATGCATGTAGAATGTATTAATGCACGCATGTATAATGTATTAATGCACACATGTACTATGTATTAATGCACATATGTACTATGTATTAATGCATGCATGTAGAATGTTTTAATGTACGCATGCACTATGTATTAATGCACACATGTACTATGTATTAATGCACATATGTACTATGTATTAATGCACGCATGTAGAATGTTTTAATGTACGCATGCACTATGTATTAATGCACACCTGTACTATGAATGAATGCACACACGTAGGATGTATTAATGCACGCATGTAGAATGTACTAATGCTCGCATGTACTATGTATTAATGCACGAATGTAGTATGTATTCATGCTCGCCTGTAGTATGTATTAATACACGCCTGTAGTATGTTTTAATGCACGCATGTACTATGTATTAATGCACGCCTGTAGTATGTATTAATGCACGCCTGTAGTATGTATTAATGCACGCATGTATTAATTCACGCATGTACTATGTATTAATGCACGCATGTAGAATGTATTAATGCACGCCTGTAATATGTATTAATGCACGCATGTTGTATGTATTAATGCACGCATGTAGTATGTATTAATGCACGCATGTACTATGTATTAATGCACGCATGTAATATGTATTAATGCACGCATGTAGAATGCATTGATGCACGCATGTACTATGTATTAATGCACGCATGTAGAATGTATTAATGCAAGCATGTACTATGTATTAATTCACGCATGTACTATGTATTAATGCATGCATGTAGAATGTAGTAATGCACGCATTTAGTATTTATTAATGCACGCATGTAGAATGTATTAATGCACGCATGTAGAATGTATTAATGCACGCATGTAGAATGTATTAATGCACGCATGTAGAATGTATTAATGCAAGCATGTACTATGTATTAATTCACGCATGTACTATGTATTAATGCACACATGTATAATGTATTAATGCACACATGTAGAATGTATTAATGCACACATGTAGAATGTATTAATGCACGCATGTAGAATGTATTAATGCACGCATGTAGAATGTATTAATGCACGCATGTAGAATGCATTAATGCATACATGTAGAATGTATTAATGCACGCATGTATAATGTATGAAAGCACACATGTACTATGTATTAATGCACATATGTACTATGTATTAATGCACGCATGTATAATGTTTTAATGTACGCATGCACTATGTATTAATGCATGTATGTACTATGCATTAATACACGCATGTACTATGTATTAATGCACACCTGTACTATGAATGAATGCACACACGTAGGATGTATTAATGCACGCATGAACATTGTATTAATGCACGCCTGTAGAATGTATTAATGCACGCATGTAGAATGTATTAATCACGCATGTAGAATGTATTAATGCACGCATGTAGAATGTACTAATGCTCGCATGTACTATGTATTAATGCACGAATGTTAAATGTATTAATGCACGCATGTATAATGTATTAATGTACGCAAGTATAATGTATTAATGCACGCATGTATAATGTATTAATGCACGCATGTAGAATGTATTAATGTACGCATATAGTATGTATTGATGTACGCATGTAGTATGTATTAATGCACGCATGTAGTATGTATTAATGTACGCATGTAGTATGTATTAATGCACGCATGTATTATGTATTAATGTACGCATGTAGAATGTATTAATGCACGCATATAGTATGTATTAATGTACGCATGTAGTATGTATTAATGCACACATGTATAATGTATTAATGTACGCATGTGGTAGGTATTAATACACGAATGTAGAATGTATTAATGCACGCTTGTACTATGTATTAATCACGCATGCACTATTTATTAATGTACGCATGTGGAATGTATTAATACAAACATGTATAATGTATTAATGTACGCATGTAGAATGTATTAATGTACACATGTATTATGTATTAATGCACATATGTAGACTGTATTAATGCATGCATGTACTATGTATTAATGTACACATGTAGAATGTATTGATGCAAACATGTATACTTTATTAATGTACGTATGTAGAATGTATTAATACACGCATGTAGAATGTATTAATGCACACATGTATAATGTATTAATGCACACATGTAGAATGTATTAATGCACACATGTATAATGTATTAATGTACGCATGTAGAATGTATTAATGCACGCATGTATAATGTTTTAATGCACACATGTATAATGTATTAATGCACACATGTAGAATGTATTAATGCACACATGTAGAATGTATTAATGCACGCATGTAGAATGTATTAATGCACGCATGTATAATGTATTAATGCACACATGTAAAATGTATTAATGTACGCATGTATAATGTATTAATGTACGCATGTATTATGTATTAATGCACACATGTAGAATGTATTAATGCAAGCATGTGCTATGTATTAATTCACGCATGTGCTATGTATTAATGCAAGCATGTACTATGTATTAATGCACGCATGTACTATGTATTAATGCACGCATGTAGAATGTATTAATGCAAGCATGTACTATGTATTAATGTTAAACGTGAAGTCATTGTTGTAGTTTTATGACATTATTTACGTACTGCTCTACAACATATCTAACACAACCTCTGTTTGCGCTTTTTATATAGTTTGGTCATGCTAGAATCGAAATATTATTTGTAGTTGCGTTATGTATATTCGAATAACACATGGTTTGTCTTTCTGAGCACCGGAATCAGCAACTTAGTCACACGGCCTGCATGATTAATTCCTACACGTCAGAACTCCAAGCCATATTTTATTCGCCAATAAACAACGGAAAGAAAAATATTATTTGTTAATTAATGCATGCATGTATTATGTTCTAATGCTCACTCAGATTGCTTACGCTTTTACAAGGTAGTACGTGTGATGTCATGACTACGATTCCATTTCTAAGCAATTATTTCAATATATGCGATACTCAAATTCAACACATGGTTATTAAATTAAATTATGCCGTCTGTGTATCGAAGGCTACTATTATGACAATATAATTATATGATCATCAATTCTTGGCATATTGCATCTTATCATAATGAGGCAGTTTGTAAAGCTAAACACTAGCTTGAATGCATTCGTCGCCCGAGAAACTGCTGCTTCTTTTTCAGGTTTAGGCACATTTAATTCGTTTACCGTACATTCCGGTTCAAACTTATATTGTAAAACGCCTGTATTAAATAGGTTAAGTCTGTATTGCTCACAACTATAACAGTGTTGTGAATAAAAAAGGGATTTTAATACAATTTTGTTGATCCTGCCGGAGAATTAATCATCTGGGTGATATAGTTGTATTTGATGGGAGATTGAACTGTTAAACAAGGATTTGAACAGAACATCAATGTAGCTACCTTCACAACTGAACTCTATAGACTCCCATTGTCCGGACGACAGACATATACTGGACATCTCTGTATCGGTATGGTAGTTCGTGTAACCGGACTGACACGTGTATGTCACGGAAGAACCTTCTAACGTGGAGGTGTATTTACTAGTGGCGTGTGTAAGATCGACAGGTGTGCCACAGTCTACTGGAAATTCAATGTGCATACATAACTTTAAAAAGTTGATGATAACGATGTCTTTACATGAAAGTATATATATAAATCAGAATAGATTCAATGAACAATGCTGATGAGAACAGTATTGGTGCGTGTGGTGACAAGTACATTGATTACAGAGTATAATAAGTGAGAACAATCATCGAAGTTATTGCAGTCAACACATCATATTATGAAATTGTATCAGTATGTCACGCTGTCACTGTGTGTCTATAAATGGCTGTGCAATCATGTTAGGTGACCGATTTATTATTTACGAATGAAGCGGGACTCATACATTTCCAAGCGTATTCTACATTAGTTATGGGGCGGTTTCCTGGAGAAAAGGTACGAAGTCATCCGAGGACATTTTATAAACTATAGGCTACTTCTGCAACGGATTCAGTCGTCATGGAAATCGTTTTAAATTCTGATTTAGAATTAGTATCTAGATATTAACAGCAATATTTAGTTACGTCTAATCCCGCAAACACAGCAGTCACGGGGTTCTAACTCAGACACATTTCTCTTCGATTTCTATGCTTGATAATCATGATCATCACTCTAGTGTTACGTTAATGTGCGACGGATCATGTCATATGCACAGTAGTACAATCTCTGTATGCAAGTGTACTTGGACGGATCATGACATATGCACAGTAGTACAATCTCTGTATCCAAGTGTACTTGGACGGAACATGACATATGCACAGTAGTACAATCTCTGTATACATGTGTACTTGGACGGATCATGACATATGTACAGTAGTACAATCTCTGTATGCATGTGTACTTGGACGGATCATGACATATGCACAGTAGTACAATCTCTGTATACATGTGTACTTGGACGGATCATGACATATGCACAGTAGTACAATCTCTGTAACCAAGTGTACTTGGACGGATCATGACATATGCACAGTAGTACAATCTCTGTATACATGTGTACTTGGACGGATCATGACATATGCACAGTAGTACAATCTCTGTAACCAAGTGTACTTGGACAGGTCATGTCATATGCACAGTAGTACAATCTCTGTAACCAAGTGTACTTGGACGGGTCATGTCATATGCACAGTAGTACAATCTCTGTAACCAAGTGTACTTGGACGGATCATGTCATATGCACAGTAGTACAATCTCTGTAACCAAGTGTACTTGGACGGGTCATGACATATGCACAGTAGTACAAACTCTGTATCCAAGTGTACTTGGACGGATAATGACATATGTACAGTAGTACAATCTCTGTATGCATGTGTACTTGGACGGATCATGACATATGCACAGTAGTACAATCTCTGTATACATGTGTACTTAGACGGATCATGACATATGTACAGTAGTACAATCTCTGTATGCAAGTGTACTTGGACGGATCATGACATACGCACAGTAGTACAATCTCTGTATCCAAGTGTACTTGGACGGATCATGACATATGCACAGTAGTACAATCTCTGTAACCAAGTGTACTTGGACAGGTCATGTCATATGCACAGTAGTACAATCTCTGTAACCAAGTGTACTTGGACGGGTCATGACATATGCACAGTAGTACAAACTCTGTATCCAAGTGTACTTGGACGGATAATGACATATGCACAGTAGTACAATCTATTTATCCAAGTGTACTTAGACGGATAATGACATATGCACAGTAGTACAATCTATTTATCCAAGTGTACTTAGACGGATAATGACATATGCACAGTAGTACAATCTCTGTATCCAAGTGTACATGGACGGATCATGACATATGCACAGTAGTACAATCTCTGTATCCAAGTGTACTTGGACGGATCATGACATATGCACAGTAGTACAATCTCTGTATCCAAGTGTACTTGACTAGAACGTAATACTTTGATTTAACACTATCTACACATATGTCTTAGACAGTGTCCTGAATATGCACTCGATATGAAACGGATACTTCCGAGAAACGTCCTAATATCGATATGTGTCCATGTCTGGAGTGAAATAAAGGTATTATATTGTATTGTTTAATCATTCCTTCTCAGTAAAATATCTACCAAAACACATGGCTGAATTTGACAACCAGACCTTAGATTTATTCAGAATATATTTCTATATGTGATTCCAATGTTCCCTACTTTTATATGTGATTCTAATGTTCCCTACTTCTATATGTGATTCCAATGTTCACTACTTCTATATGTGATTCCAATGTATCCCTACTCCTATATGTGATTCCAATATTCCCTACTTCTATATGTGATTCCAATGTTCCCTACTCCTATATGTGATTCCAATGTTCCCTACTCCTATATGTGATTCCAATGTTCCCTACTTCTATATGTGATTCCAATGTTCCCTACTCCTATATGTGATTCCAATGTTCCCTACTCCTATATGTGATTCCAATGTTCCATACTTCTATTTGTGATTCCAATGTTCCCTACTCCTATATGTGATTCCAATGTTCCCTACTTCTATATGTGATTCCAATGTCCCCTACTTCAATATGTGATTCCAATGTTCCCTACTCCTATATGTGATTCCAATGTTCCCTACTCCTATATGTGATTCCAATGTTCCATACTCCTATATGTGATTCCAATGTTCCATACTCCTATATGTGATTCCAATGTCCCCTACGTCTATATGTGATTCCAATGTTCCCTACTCCTATATGTGATTCCAATGTTCCATACTCCTATATGTGATTCCAATGTTCCCTACTCCTATATGTGATTCCAATGTTCCCTACTCCTATATGTGATTCCAATGTTCCATACTTCTATTTGTGATTCCAATGTTCCCTACTCCTATATGTGATTCCAATGTTCCATACTTCTATATGTGATTCCAATGTCCCCTACTTCAATATGTGATTCCAATGTTTCCTACTCCTATATGTGATTCCAATGTTCCATACTTCTATATGTGATTCCAATGTTCCATACTTCTATATGTGATTCCAATGTCCCCTACTTCAATATGTGATTCCAATGTTCCCATCTCCTATATGTGGTTCCAATGTTCCATACTCCTATATGTGATTCCAATGTTCCCTACTCCTATATGTGATTCCAATGTTCCCTACTCCTATATGTGATTCCAATGATCCCTACTCCTATATGTGATTCCAATGTTCCCTACTCCTATATGTGATTCCAATGTCCCCTACTCCTACATGTGATTCCAATGTTCGCTACTCCTATATGTGATTCCAATGTTCCCTACTCCTATATGTGATTCCAATGTTCCCTACTCCTATATGTGATTCCAATGTTCCCTACTCCTATATGTGATTCCAATGTTCGCTACTCCTATATGTGATTCCAATGTTCCCTACCTCTATATGTGATTCCAATGTTCCCTACTCCTATATGTGATTCCAATGTTCCCTACTTCTATATGTGATTCCAATGTTCCCTACTTCTATATGTGATTCCAATGTTCCCTACTTCTATATGTGATTCCAATGTTCCTACTTCTATATGTGATTCTAATGTTCCTTACTTGTATATGTGATTCCAATGTTCCCTACTTCTATATGTGATTCTAATGTTCCCTACTTCTATATGTGATTCCAATGTTCCCTACTTCTATATGTGATTCTAATGTTCCTTACTTGTATATGTGATTCCAATGTTCCCTACTTCTATATGTGATTCTAATGTTCCCTACTTCTATATGTGATTCCAATGTTCCCTACTTCTATATGTGATTCCAATGTTCCCTACTTCTATATGTGATTCCAATGTTCCCTACTTCTATATGTGATTCTAATGTTCCCTACTTCAATATGTGATTCTAATGGTCCCTACTCCTATATGTGATTCCAATGTTCCCTACTTCTATATGTGATTCCAATGTTCCCTACTTCTATATGTGATTCCAATGTATCCCTACTCCTATATGTGATTCCAATATTCCCTACTTCTATATGTGATTCCAATGTTCCCTACTCCTATATGTGATTCCAATGTTCCCTACTCCTATATGTGATTCCAATGTTCCCTACTTCTATATGTGATTCCAATGTTCCCTACTCCTATATGTGATTCCAATGTTCCCTACTCCTATATGTGATTCCAATGTTCCATACTTCTATTTGTGATTCCAATATTCCCTACTCCTATATGTGATTCCAATGTTCCATACTTCTATATGTGATTCCAATGTCCCCTACTTCAATATGTGATTCCAACGTTCCCTACTCCTATATGTGATTCCAATGTTCCCTACTTCTATATGTGATTCCAATGTTCCCTACTCCTATATGTGATTCCAATGTTCCCTACTCCTATATGTGATTCCAATGTTCCATACTTCTATTTGTGATTCCAATGTTCCCTACTCCTATATGTGATTCCAATGTTCCATACTTCTATATGTGATTCCAATGTCCCCTACTTCAATATGTGATTCCAATGTTTCCTACTCCTATATGTGATTCCAATGTTCCATACTTCTATATGTGATTTCAATGTTCCATACTTCTATATGTGATTCCAATGTCCCCTACTTCAATATGTGATTCCAATGTTCCCTACTCCTATATGTGGTTCCAATGTTCCATACTCCTATATGTGATTCCAATGTTCCCTACTCCTATATGTGATTCCAATGAACCCTACTCCTATATGTGATTCCAATGTTCCCTACTCCTATATGTGATTCCAATGTCCCCTACTCCTACATGTGATTCCAATGTTCGCTACTCCTATATGTGATTCCAATGTTCCCTACTCCTATATGTGATTCCAATGTTCCCTACTCCTATATGTGATTCCAATGTTCCCTACTCCTATATGTGATTCCAATGTTCCCTACTCATATATGTGATTCCAATGTCCCCTACTCCTATATGTGATTCCAATGTTCCCTACTCCTATATGTGATTCCAATGTTCCCTACTTCTATATGTGATTCCAATGTTCCCTACTTCTATATGTGATTCCAATGTTCCATACTTCTATATGTGATTCTAATGTTCCTTACTTGTATATGTGATTCCAATGTTCCCTACTTCTATATGTGATTCTAATGTTCCCTACTTCTATATGTGATTCCAATGTTCCCTACTTCTATATGTGATTCCAATGTTCCTTACTTGTATATGTGATTCCAATGTTCGCTACTCCTATATGTGATTCCTATGTTCCCTACTCCTATATGTGATTCCAATGTTCGCTACTCCTATATGTGATTCCAATGTTACCTACCTCTATATGTGATTCCAATGTTCCCTACTCATATATGTGATTCCAATGTTCCCTACTTCTATATGTGATTTCAATGTTCCATACTCCTATATGTGGTTCCAATGTTCCATACTCCTATATGTGATTCCAATGTTCCCTACTCCTATATGTGATTCCAATGTTCCCTACTCCTATATGTGGTTCCAATGTTCCATACTCCTATATGTGATTCCAATGTTCCCTACTCCTATATGTGATTCCAATGAACCCTACTCCTATATGTGATTCCAATGTCCCCTACTCCTACATGTGATTCCAATGTTCGCTACTCCTATATGTGATTCCAATGTTCCCTTCTCCTATATGTGATTCCAATGTTCCCTACTCCTATATGTGATTCCAATGTCCCCTACTCCTACATGTGATTCCAATGTTCGCTACTCCTATATGTGATTCCAATGTTCCCTACTCCTATATGTGATTCCAATGTTCCCTACTCCTATATGTGATTCCAATGTTCCCTACTCCTATATGTGATTCCAATGTTCCCTACTTCTATATGTGATTCCAATGTTCCATACTTCTATATGTGATTCTAATGTTCCTTACTTGTATATGTGATTCCAATGTTCCCTACTTCTATATGTGATTCCAATGTTCCCTACTTCTATATGTGATTCCAATGTTCCCTACTTCTATATGTGATTCCAATGTTCCCTACTTCTATATGTGATTCCAATGTTCCTTACTTGTATATGTGATTCCAATGTTCCCTACTTCTATATGTGATTCCAATGTTCCCTAATTCTATATGTGATTCCAATGTTCCCTACCTCTATATGTGATTCCAATGTTACCTACTTTTATATGTGATACCAATGTTCCCTACTTCTATATGTGATTCTAATGTTCCCTACTTCTATATGTGATGTCAATGTTCCCTACTTCTATATGTGATTTCAATGTTCCCTACTTCAATATGTGATTCCAATGTTCCCATCTCCTATATGTGGTTCCAATGTTCCATACTCCTATATGTGATTCCAATGTTCCCTACTCCTATATGTGATTCCAATGTTCCCTACTCCTATATGTGATTCCAATGATCCCTACTCCTATATGTGATTCCAATGTTCCCTACTCCTATATGTGATTCCAATGTCCCCTACTCCTACATGTGATTCCAATGTTCGCTACTCCTATATGTGATTCCAATGTTCCCTACTCCTATATGTGATTCCAATGTTCCCTACTCCTATATGTGATTCCAATGTTCCCTACTCCTATATGTGATTCCAATGTTCGCTACTCCTATATGTGATTCCAATGTTCCCTACCTCTATATGTGATTCCAATGTTCCCTACTCCTATATGTGATTCCAATGTTCCCTACTTCTATATGTGATTCCAATGTTCCCTACTTCTATATGTGATTCCAATGTTCCCTACTTCTATATGTGATTCCAATGTTCCATACTTCTATATGTGATTCTAATGTTCCTTACTTGTATATGTGATTCCAATGTTCCCTACTTCTATATGTGATTCCAATGTTCCCTACTTCTATATGTGATTCCAATGTTCCCTACTTCTATATGTGATTCCAATGTTCCCTACTTCTATATGTGATTCCAATGTTCCCTACTTCTATATGTGATTCTAATGTTCCCTACTTCTATATGTGATTCCAATGTTCCCTACTTCTATATGTGATTCCAATGTTCCCTACTTCTATATGTGATTCCAATGTTCCCTACTTCTATATGTGATTCCAATGTTCCCTACTTCTATATGTGATTCCAATGTTCCCTACTTCTATATGTGATTCTAATGTTCCCTACTTCAATATGTGATTCTAATGTTCCCTACTCCTATATGTGATTCCAATGTTCCCTACTCCTATATGTGATTCCAATGTTCCCTACTTCTATATGTGATTCCAATGTTCCCTACTTCTATATGTGATTCCAATGTTCCCTACTCCTATATGTGATTCCAATGTTCCCTACTTCTATATGTGATTCCAATGTTCCCTACTTCTATATGTGATTCCAATGTTCCCTACTCCTATATGTGATTCCAATGTTCCCTACTCCTATATGTGATTCCAATGTTCCCTACTTCTATATGTGATTCCAATGTTCCCTACTTCTATATGTGATTCCAATGTTCCCTACTTCTATATGTGATTCCAATATTCCCTACTTCTATATGTGATTCCAATGTTCCCTACTTCTATATGTGATTCCAATGTTCCCTACTTCTATATGTGATTCCAATGTTCCCTACTCCTATATGTGATTCCAATGTTCCCTACTTCTATATGTGATTCCAATGTTCCCTACTCCTATATGTGATTCCAATGTTCCCTACTCCTATATGTGATTCCAATGTTCCATACTTCTATTTGTGATTCCAATGTTCCCTACTCCTATATGTGATTCCAATGTTCCATACTTCTATATGTGATTCCAATGTCCCCTACTTCAATATGTGATTCCAATGTTTCCTACTCCTATATGTGATTCCAATGTTCCATACTTCTATATGTGATTTCAATGTTCCATACTTCTATATGTGATTCCAATGTCCCCTACTTCAATATGTGATTCCAATGTTCCCTACTCCTATATGTGATTCCAATGTTCCATACTCCTATATGTGATTCCAATGTTCCCTACTCCTATATGTGATTCCAATGATCCCTACTCCTATATGTGATTCCAATGTTCCCTACTCCTATATGTGATTCCAATGTCCCCTACTCCTACATGTGATTCCAATGTTCGCTACTCCTATATGTGATTCCAATGTTCCCTACTCCTATATGTGATTCCAATGTTCCCTACTCCTATATGTGATTCCAATGTTCCCTACTCCTATATGTGATTCCAATGTTCCCTACTCCTATATGTGATTCCAATGTTCCCTACTCCTACATGTGATTCCAATGTTCGCTACTCCTATATGTGATTCCAATGTTCCCTACTCCTATATGTGATTCCAATGTTCCCTACTCCTATATGTGATTCCAATGTTCCCTACTCCTATATGTGATTCCAATGTTCCCTACTTCTATATGTGATTCCAATGTTCCCTACTTCTATATGTGATTCCAATGTTCCCTACTTCTATATGTGATTCCAATGTTCCCTACTTCTATATGTGATTCCAATGTTCCCTACTTCTATATGTGATTCCAATGTTCCCTACTTCTATATGTGATTCCAATGTTCCCTACTTCTATATGTGATTCCAATGTTCCCTACTTCTATATGTGATTCCAATGTTCCCTACTTCTATATGTGATTCCAATGTTCCCTACTTCTATATGTGATTCCAATGTTCCCTACTTCTATATGTGATTCCAATGTTCCCTACTTCTATATGTGATTCCAATGTTCCCTACTCTATATGTGATTCCAATGTTCCCTACTTATATGTGATTCCAATGTTCCCTACTCCTATATGTGATTCCAATGTTCCCTACTCTATATGTGATTCCAATGTTCCCTACTTCTATATGTGATTCCAATGTTCCCTACTCCTATATGTGATTCCAATGTTCCCTACTCCTATATGTGATTCCAATGTTCCCTACTCCTATATGTGATTCCAATGTTCCCTACTCCTATATGTGATTCCAATGTTCCCTACTTCTATATGTGATTCCAATGTTCCCTACTCCTATATGTGATTCCAATGTTCCCTACTCCTATATGTGATTCCAATGTTCCATACTTCTATATGTGATTCCAATGTTCCCTACTCCTATATGTGATTCCAATGTTCCCTACTTCTATATGTGATTCCAATGTCCCCTACTTCTATATGTGATTCCAATGTTCCCTACTCCTATATGTGATTCCAATGTTCCCTACTTCTATATGTGATTCCAATGTTCCCTACTCCTATATGTGATTCCAATGTTCCCTACTCCTATATGTGATTCCAATGTTCCATACTTCTATATGTGATTCCAATGTTCCCTACTCCTATATGTGATTCCAATGTTCCATACTTCTATATGTGATTCCAATGTTCCCTACTTCTATATGTGATTCCAATGTTCCCTACTCCTATATGTGATTCCAATGTTCCATACTTCTATATGTGATTCCAATGTTCCATACTTCTATATGTGATTCCAATGTTCCCTACTTCAATATGTGATTCCAATGTTCCCTACTCCTATATGTGATTCCAATGTTCCATACTCCTATATGTGATTCCAATGTTCCCTACTCCTATATGTGATTCCAATGTTCCCTACTCCTATATGTGATTCCAATGTTCCCTACTCCTATATGTGATTCCAATGTCCCCTACTCCTATATGTGATTCCAATGTTCCCTACTCCTATATGTGATTCCAATGTTCCCTACTCCTATATGTGATTCCAATGTTCCCTACTCCTATATGTGATTCCAATGTTCCCTACTCCTATATGTGATTCCAATGTTCCCTACTCATATATGTGATTCCAATGTTCCCTACTCCTATATGTGATTCCAATGTTCCCTACTCCTATATGTGATTCCAATGTTCCCTACTCCTATATGTGATTCCAATGTTCCCTACTCCTATATGTGATTCCAATGTTCCCTACTCCTATATGTGATTCCAATGTTCCCTACTCCTATATGTGATTCCAATGTTCCCTACTTCTATATGTGATTCCAATGTTCCCTACTTCTATATGTGATTCCAATGTTCCCTACTTGTATATGTGATTCCAATGTTCCCTACTTCTATATGTGATTCCAATGTTCCCTACTCCTATATGTGATTCCAATGTTCCCTACTTCTATATGTGATTCC
>CM026402.1:4960721-4991755 GCA_014843695.1 Archivesica marissinica | reverse complement strand
TGATTCCAATGTTCCCTACTTATATATGTGGTTTCAATGTTCCCTACTCGTATATGTGATTCCAATGTTCCCTACTTCTATATGTGATTCCAATGTCCCCTACTTATATATGTGGTTCCAATGTCCCCTACTCGTATATGTGATTCCAATGTTCCCTACATCTATATGTGATTCCAATATTTCCTACTTCTATATATGATTCCAATGTTTCATATTCCTATATGTGATTCCAATGTTCCCTACGTCTATATGTGATTCCAATGTTCCCTACGACTATATGTGATTCCAATGTTCCCTACTCCTATATGTGATTCCAATGTTCCCTACTACTATATGTGATTCCAATGTCCCCTACTCCTATATGTGATTCCAATGTCCCCTACTCCTATATGTGATTCCAATGTTCCCTACTTATATATGTGATTCCAATGTTCCCTACTCCTATATGTGATTCCAATGGTCCCTACTTCTAAATATGATTCCAATGTTCCCTACTCCTATATGTGATTCCAATAGTCCCTACTTCTATATGTGATTCCAATGTTACCTACTCCTATATGTGGTTCCAATGTCCCCTACTCCTATATGTGATTCCAATGTCCCCTACTTCTATATGTGATTCCAATGTCCCCTACTCCTATATGTGATTCCAATGTCCCCTACTTCTATATGTGATTCCAATGTTCCCTACTCCTATATGTGATTCCAATGTTCCATACTCCTATATGTGATTCCAATGTTACCTACTTCTATATGTGATTCCAATGTTACCTACTTCTATATGTGATTCCAATGTCCCCTACGTTATATATGTGGTTCCAATGTCCCCTACTCCTATATGTGATTCCAATGTCCCCTACTTATATATGTGATTCCAATGTTCCCTACTCATATATGTGATTCCATTGTTCCCTACTGCTATATGTGATTCCAATGTTCCCTACATCTCTGTGTGATTCCAATGTTCCCTACATCTATATGTGATTCCAATGGTCCCTACATCTATATGTGATTCCAATGTTCCCTACTTCTATATGTGATTCATATGTTCCCTACGTCTATATGTGATTCCAATGTTCCCTACGTTATATGTGATTCCAATGTCCCCTACTCGTATATGTGGTTCCATTGTCCCCTACTCCTATATGTGATTCCAATGTTCCCTACTTCTATATGTGATTCCAATGTCCCCTACTCCGATATGTGATTCCAATGTCCCCTACTCGTATATGTGGTTCCAATGTCCCCTACTCCTATATGTGATTCCAATGTTCCCTACTTCTATATGTGATTCCAATGTTCCCTACGACTATATTTGATTCCAATGTTCCCTACTTCTATATGTGATTCCAATGTTCCCTACGAATATATGTGATTCCAATGTTTCCTACGTCTATATGTGATTCCAATGTTCCCTAATCCTATATGTGATTCCAATGTTCCCTACTCCTATATGTGATTCCAATGTTCCCTACTTCTATATGTGATTCCAATGTTCCCTACTTCTATATGTGATTCCAATGTTCCCTAATCCTATATGTGATTCCAATGTTCCCTAATCCTATATGTGATTCCAATGTTCCCTAATCCTATATGTGATTCCAATGTTCCCTACTCCTATATGTGATTCCAATGTTCCCTGCTCCTATATGTGATTCCAATGTTCCCTACTTCTATATGTGATTCCAATGTTCCCTACTTCTATATGTGATTCCAATGTTCCCTACTCCTATATGTGATTCCAATGTTCCCTACTTCTATATGTGATTCCAATGGTCCCTACCCTATTTGTGATTCCAATGTTCCCTACTCCTATATGTGATTCGAATGTTTCCTACTCCTATATGTGATTCCATTGTTCCCTACTTCTATATGTGATTCCAATGTTCTCTACTTCTATATGTGATTCCAATGTTCCCTACCCTATTTGTGATTCCAATGTTCCCTACCCTATTTGTGATTCCAATGTTCCATACTTCTATATGTGATTCCAATGTTCTCTACACCTATATGTGATTCCAATGTTCCCTACTCCTATATGTGATTCCAATGTTCCCTACCCTATTTGTGATTCCAATGTTCCATACTTCTATATGTGATTCCAATGTTCCCTACTTCTATAGGTGATTCCAATGTTCCCTACCCTTTTTGTGATTCCAATGTTCCATACTTCTATATGTGATTCCAATGTTCCCTACCTCTATATGTGATTCCAATGTTCCCTACCTTATTTGTGATTCCAATGTTCCATACTTCTATATGTGATTCCAATGTTCCCTACTCCTATAGGTGATTCCAATGTTCCATACTTCTATTTGTGATTCCATTGTTCCATACTTCTATATGTGATTCCAATGTTCCCTACTCCTATATGTGATTCCAATGTTTCCTACTCCTATATGTGATTCCAATGTTACCTACTTCTATATTTGATTCCAATGTTTCATATTCCTATATGTGATTCCAATGTTCCATACTTCTATATGTGATTCCAATGTTACCTACTTCTATATGTGATTCCAATGTTTCCTACTTCTATATATGATTCCAATGTTTCATAGTCCTATATGTGATTCCAATGTTCCCTACTCCTATGTGTGATTCCAATGTGCCCTACTCCTATATGTGATTCCAATGTTCCCTACTTCTATATGTTGTTCCAATGTTCTCTACTCCTATATGTGATTCCAATGTTTCCTACTTATATATGTGATTCCAATGTTCCCTACTTCTATATGTGATTCCAATGTTCTCTACTCCTATATGTGATTCCAATGTTCTCTACTCCTATATTTGATTCCAATGTTCCATACTGCTATATGTGATTCCAATGTGCCCTTCTCCTATATGTGATTCCAATGTTCCCTACTTCTATATGTGGTTCCAATGTTCTCTACCCCTATATGTGATTCCAATGTTCCATACTGCTATATGTGATTCCATTACTCCTACTGCTCTATGTGATTCCAATGGTCCCTACTTCTATATGTGATTCCAATGTTCCCTACTCCTATATGTGATTCCATTGTTACCAACTTCTATATGTGATTCCAATGTTCCCTACTTCTATATGTGATTCCAATGTTCTCTACTTCTATATGTGATTCCAATGTTCCCTACTTCTATATCTGATTCCAATGTCCCCTACTCCGATATGTGATTCCAATGTCCCCTACTCGTATATGTGGTTCCAATGTCCCCTACTCCTATATGTGATTCCAATGTTCCCTAATCCTATATGTGATTCCAATGTTCCCTACTCCTATATGTGATTCCAATGTTCCCTGCTCCTATATGTGATTCCAATGTTCCCTACTTCTATATGTGATTCCAATGTTCCCTACTTCTTTATGTGATTCCAATGTTCCCTACTCCTATATGTGATTCCAATGTTCCCTACTTCTATATGTGATTCCAATGTTCCCTACCCTATTTGTGATTCCAATGTTCCCTACTCCTATATGTGATTCGAATGTTTCCTACTCCTATATGTGATTCCATTGTTCCCTACTTCTATATGTGATTCCAATGTTCTCTACTTCTATATGTGATTCCAATGTTCCCTACCCTATTTGTGATTCCAATGTTCCCTACCCTATTTGTGATTCCAATGTTCCATACTTCTATATGTGATTCCAATGTTCTCTACACCTATATGTGATTCCAATGTTCCCTACTCATATATGTGATTCCAATGTTCCCTACCCTATTTGTGATTCCAATGTTCCATACTTCTATATGTGACTCCAATGTTCCCTACTTCTATAGGTGATTCCAATGTTCCTACCCTTTTTGTGATTCCAATGTTCCATACTTCTATATGTGATTCCAATGGTCCCTACCTCTATATGTGATTCCAATGTTCCCTACCTTATTTGTGATTCCAATGTTCCATACTTCTATATGTGATTCCAATGTTCCCTACTCCTATAGGTGATTCCAATGTTCCATACTTCTATTGTGATTCCATTGTTCCATACTTCTATATGTGATTCCAATGTTCCCTACTCCTATATGTGATTCCAATGTTTCCTACTCCTATATGTGATTCCAATGTTACCTACTTCTATATTTGATTCCAATGTTTCATATTCCTATATGTGATTCCAATGTTCCATACTTCTATATGTGATTCCAATGTTACCTACATCTATATGTGATTCCAATGTTTCCTACTTCTATATATGATTCCAATGTTTCATAGTCCTATATGTGATTCCAATGTTCCCTACTCCTATGTGTGATTCCAATGTGCCCTACTCCTATATGTGATTCCAATGTTCCCTACTTCTATATGTGGTTCCAATGTTCTCTACTCCTATATGTGATTCCAATGTTTCCTACTTATATATGTGATTCCAATGTTCCCTACTTCTATATGTGATTCCAATGTTCTCTACTCCTATATGTGATTCCAATGTTCTCTACTCCTATATGTGATTCCAATGTTCCATACTGCTATATGTGATTCCAATGTGCCCTTCTCCTATATGTGATTCCAATGTTCCCTACTTCTATATGTGGTTCCAATGTTCTCTACTCCTATATGTGATTCCAATGTTCCATACTGCTATATGTGATTCCATTACTCCTACTGCTATATGTGATTCCAATGTTCCCTACTTCTATATGTGATTCCAATGTTCCCTACTCCTATATGTGATTCCATTGTTACCAACTTCTATATGTGATTCCAATGTTCCCTACTTCTATATGTGATTCCAATGTTCTCTACTTCTATATGTGATTCCAATGTTCCCTACTTCTATATGTGATTCCAATGTTCTCTACTCCTATATATGATTCCAATGTTCCCTACTTCTATATGTGATTCCAATGTTCCCTACTCCTATATGTGATTCCATTGTTACCAACTTCTATATGTGATTCCAATGTTCCCTACTTCTATATGTGATTCCAATGTTCTCTACTTCTATATGTGATTCCAATGTTCCCTACATCTATGTGTGATTCCAATGTTCTCTACACCTATATGTGATTCCAATGTTCCCTACTCCTATATGTGATTCTAATGTTCTCTACTTCTATATGTGATTCCAATGTTCCCTACTCCTATATGTGATTCCAATGTTCCCTACTTCTATATGTGATTCCAATGTTCCATACTCCTGATAGCGCGTTCGCTTCAGGTGCGAAAGGTCAGGAGTTCGAGCCCCGCTGAAGCCGTTACGATTGTGCCCTTAGGCTAGGCATATAATTTCGACGTTGCCTCTTCTCTCTCCGTCGTGGCGATGGATTCCATCAGGAATGAGGTCTCGAGACAGATTAATATAAGTTATAAGAACTAGTTTCGGAATCGAGCTAAAATAAATTTGTATAAACTAATGTTCCATACTCCTATATGTGATTCCAATGTTCCCTTCTTCTATATGTGATTCCAATGTTCCCTACATCTATGTGTGATTCCAATGTTCCATACGTCTATATGTGATTCCAATGTTCCCTACTCCTATATGTGATTCCAATGTTCCATACTCCTATATGTGATTCCATTGTTCCCTACTCCTATATGTGATTCCAATATTCCCTACTCCTATATGTGATTCCAATGTTCCATACTCCTATATGTGATTCCAAAGTTCCATACTCCTATATGTGATTCCAATGTTCCCTACTACTATATGTGATTCCAATGTTCCCTACGTCTATATGTGATTTCAATGTTCCCTACGTCTATATGTGATTCCAATGTCCCATACTCCTATATGTGATTCCAATGTTCCCTACTTCTATATGTGATTCCAATGTTCCCTATATGTGATTCCAATGTTCCCTACTTCTATATGTGATTCCAATGTTCCCTATATGTGATTCCAATGTTCCCTACTTCTATATGTGATTCCAATGTTCCCTACTGCTATATGTGATTCCAATGTTCCATACTCCTATATGTGATTCCAATGTTCCCTACTCCTATATGTGATTCCAATGTTCCCTACGTCTATATATGATTCCAATGTTCCCTACATCTATATGTGATTCCAATGTCCCCTACTCCTATATGTGATTCCAATGTCCCCTACTCCTATATGTGATTCCAATGTTCCCTACTTCTATATGTGATTCCAATGTTCCCTACTCCTATATGTGATTCCAATGTTCCCTACGTCTATATATGATTCCATTGTTCCCTACTTCTATATGTGATTCCAATATTCCCTGCTTCTATATGTGATGCCAATGTTCGCTATATGTGATTCCAATGATCCCTACTTCTATATGTGATTCCAATGTTCCCTACTGCTATATGTGATTCCAATGTTCCCTACTCCTATATGTGATTCCAATGTTCCCTACTCCTATATGTGATTCCAATGTTCCCTACGTCTATATGTGATTCCAATGTTCCCTATATGTGATTCCAATATTCCCTACTTCTATATGTGATTCCAATGTTCCATATATGTGATTCCAATGTTCCCTACTTCTATATGTGATTCCAATGTTTCCTACTTATATGTGTGATTCCAATGTTCCCTATATGTGATTCCAATGTTCCCTACTTCTATATGTGATTCCAATGTTCCCTACTTCTATATGTGATTCCAATGTTTCCTACTTATATGTGTGATTCCAATGTTCCCTATATGTGATTCCAATGTTCCCTACTTCTATATGTGATTCCAATGTTCTCTACTTCTATATGTGACTCCAATGTTCTCTACTTATATATATATGATTCCAATGTTCCCTACTTCTATATGTGATTCCAATGCTTCCTACTTCTATGTGTGATTCCAATGTTTCCTACTTCTATATATGATTCCAATGTTCCCTACATCTATATGTGATTCCAATGTTTCCTACTTCTATGTGTGATTCCAATGTTTCCTACTTCTATATGTGATTCCAATGTTTCCTACTTATATGTGTGATTCCAATGTTTCCTACTTCTATATGTGATTCCAATGTTTCCTACTTCTATATGTGATTCCAATGTGTCCTACTTCTATATGTGATTCCAATGTTCTCTACTTCTATATGTGATTCCAATGTTCCCTATATGTGATTCCAATGTTTCCTACTTCTATATGTGATTCCAATGTTCCCTACTCCTATATGGGATTCCAATGTTCCATACTCCTATATGCGATTCCAATGTTCCATACTTATATATGTGATTCCAATGATACCTACTCCTATATGTGATTACAATGTTCCCTACTTCTATATTTGATTCCAATGTTCCCTACTCCTATATGTGATTCCAATGTTCTCTACTCCTATATGTGATTCCAATGTTCTCTACTCCTATATGTGATTCCAGTGTTCCCTACTCCTATATGTGATTCCAATGTTCTCTACTCCTATATGTGATTCCAATGTTCTCTACTCCTATATGTGATTACAATGTTCTCTACTCCTATATGTGATTCCAATGTTCCCTACTTATATATGTGATTCCAATATTCCCTACATATATATATGTGATTCCAATGTTCCATACTCGTGATTCCAATGTTCCCTACTCCTATATGTGATTCCAATGTTCCATACTTATATATGTGATTCCAATGTTCTCTACTTATATATGTGATTCCAATGTTCTCTACTTCTATATGTGATTCCAATGTTCTCTACTTCTATATGTGACTCCAATGTTCTCTACTTATATATGTGATTCCAATGTTCCATACTTATATATGTGATTCCAATGTTCTCTACTTCTATATGTGATTCCAATGTTCCCTACTTCTATATGTGATTCCAATGTTCCCTACTTCTATATGTGATTCCAATGATACCTACTCCTATATGTGATTCCAATGTTCCCTACTTCTATATGTGATTCCAATGTTCCATACTCCTATATGTGATACCAATGTTCCATACTCCTATATGTGATTCCAAAGTTACCTACTTCTATATGTGATTCCAAAGTTACCTACTTCTATATGTGATTCCAAAGTTACCTACTCCTATATGTGATTCCAATGTTCCCTACTCCTATATGTGATTCCAATGTTCCATACTCCTATATGTGATTCCAATATTTCATACTCCTATATGTGATTTCAATGTTCCCTACTCCTATATGTGATTCCAATGTTCCCTACTCCTATATGTGATTCCAATGTTCCCTACTCCTATATGTGATTCCAATGTTCCCTACTCCTATATGTGATTCCATTGTTGCCTACATCTATATGTGATTCTAATGTTCCCTACTCCAATATGTGATTCCAATGTTCCCTACTCCTATATGTGATTCCAATGTTCCATACACCTATATGTGATTCCAATGTTCCCTACTTCTATATGTGATTCCAATGTTCCCTACTCCTATATGTGATTCCAATGTTCCCTAATTCTATATGTGATTCCAATGTTCCCTACTTCTATATGTGATTCCAATGTTCCATACTTCTATATGTGATTCCAATGTTCCCTACTCCTATATGTGATTCCAATGTTCCCTAATTCTATATGTGATTCCAATGTTCCCTACTTCTATATGTGATTCCAATGTTCCATACTTCTATATGTGATTCCAATGTTCCATACTTCTATATGTGATTCCAATGTTCCATACTTCTATATGTGATTCCAATGTTCCCTACTCCTAAATGTGATTCCAATGTCCCCTACTCCTATATGTGATTCCAATGTTCCATACTCCTATATGTGATTCCAATGTTCCATACTTCTATATGTGATTCCAATGTTCCATACTTCTATATGTGATTCCAATGTTCGCTACTCCTAAATGTGATTCCAATGTCCCCTACTCCTATATGTGATTCTAATGTTCCATACTCCTATATGTGATTCCAATGTCCCCTACTCCTATATGTGATTCCAATGTTCCCTACTCCTATATGTGATTCCAATGTTCCATACTCCTATATGTGATTCCAATGTTCCCTACTCCTATATGTGATTCCAATGTTCCCTACTCTTATATGTGATTCCAATGTCCCCTACTCATATATGTGCATGGTATTCATGGCGATAAACAAACTGTTTACCGAGTCCCATAAGTGAAAACAATCGTCAAATTTATACACACAATTCAATAAAACGTCACATCATAGAACACTAGTCTGTCATCTCAATAATAATAATAATACGTTTAAATAAATATCAGTACAATAAGGTCAGTTGATCTGATTTATCGCCGCCAACTAATATGGAATCGTAAATTTCATTAAATTTGCTTTACAAACTCACAAGGACACCTCTTTGGCTGTTCCCATTCACCAGTTGCTAGACACTCGATATAGTAAATTTCATCACTCTCGGTGCACTGGTATTTAATCTTAGCTCCCACATGCATCATATTTCCAGAAGAGATTGCATTATCGACAGATAGTATGCTGCCACACTCTGCAATAAAATAATAGAAAACAGACATTTGTATTTACTTATATATTATTTATATATTACGAATGTGTCACTGTTTGTAATTTATAGGTAGGTTGTAACATACGTTCTTAAGGTGACGTGAGGCAAACAAATGCGCGTTGGTACTGACAGCTTACAGCGAGCTATCCTGTATCACGCGTTTGGAACTAGCTAGACAGCTTACAGCGAGCTATCCTGTATCATGCGTTTGGAACTAGCTAGACAGCTTACAGCGAGCTATCCTGTATCACGCGTTTGGAACTAGCTAGACAGCTTACAGCGAGCTATCCTGTATCACGCGTTTGGAACTAGCTAGACAGCTTACAGCTAGCTATCCTGTATCATGCGTTTGGAATTAGCTAGGCAGCCTACATCGAGCTATCCTGTATCACGCGTTTGGAACTAGCTAGGCAGCATATAGCGAGCTATCCTGTATCACGCGTTTGGAACTAGCTAGGCAGGCTACATCGAGCTATCCTGCATCACGCGTTTGGAACTAGCTAGACATCTTACAGCGAGCTATCCTGTATCACGAGTTTGGAACTAGCTAGACAGCTTACATCGAGCTATACTGTATCACGCGTTTGGAACTAGCTAGGCAGCCTACAGCGAGCTGTCCTGTATCACGCGTTTGGAACTAGATAGAGAGTTTACAGCGAGCTATCCTGTATCACGCGTTTGGAACTAGCTACACCTTCTACAGCGAGCTATCCTGTATCACGCATTCGGAACTAGCTAGACAGCCTACATCGAGCTATCCTGTATCACGCGTTTGGAACTAGCTAGGCATCTTACATCGAGCTATCCTGTATCACGCGTTTGGAACTAGCTATATAGCTTACATCGAGCTATCCTGTATCACGCGTTCGGAACTAGCTAGGCAGCTTGCGAGCTATCCTGTATCACGCGTTTGGAACTAGCTAGATATCTTACAGCGAGCTATCCTGTATCACGCGTTTGGAACTAGCTAGACATCTTACAGCGAGCTATACTGTATCACGCGTTTGGAACTAGCTAGACAGCTTACATCGAGCTATCCTGTATCACGCGTTTGGAACTAGCTAGAGAGTTTACAGCGAGCTATCCTGTATCATGCGTTTGGAACTAGCGAGACATCTTACAGCGAGCTATCCTGTATCACGCGTTTGGAACTAGCTAGACATCTTACAGCGAGCTATCCTGTATCATGCGTTTGGAACTAGCTAGACATATTACAGCGAGCTATCCTGTATCACACGTTTGGAACTAGCTAGACATCTTACAGCGAGCTATCCTGTATCAAGCATTTGGAACTAGCGAGACATCTTACAGCGAGCTATCCTGTATCACACGTTTGGAACTAGCTATACCTCCTACAGCGAGCTATCCTGTATCACGCGTTTGGAACTAGCTAGACATCTTACAGCGAGCTATCCTGTATCACGCGTTTGGAACTAGCTAGACATCTTACAGCGAGCTATCCTGTATCACGCGTTTGGAACTAGCTAGACAGTTTACAGCGAGCTATCCTGTATCACGCGTTTGGATCTAGCTAGACATCTTACAGCGAGCTATCCTGTATCAAGCGTTTGGAACTAGCTAGACATCTTACAGCGAGCTATCCTGTATCAGGCGTTTGTAACTAGCTAGACATCCTACAGCGAGCTATCCTGTATCACGCGTTTGAAACTAGCTAGACAGCTTACAGCGAGTTATCCTGTATCACACGTTTGGAACTAGATATATAGCTTACATCGAACTATCCTGTATCACGCGTTTGGAACTAGCTACAACTTCTACAGCGAGCTATCCTGTATCACATGTTCGGAACTAGCTAGACATCTTACAGAGAGCTAACCTGTATCACGCGTTTGGAACTAGCTAGACATCTTACAGCGAGCTATCCTGTTTCACGCGTTTGGAACTAGCTAGACATCTTACAGCGAGCTATCCTGTTTCACGCGTTTGGAACTAGCTAGACAGTTTACAGCGAGATATCCTATATCACGCGTTTGGAACTAGCTAGACATCTTACAGCGAGCTATCCTGTATCACGCGTTTGGAACTAGCTAGATAGATTACATCGAGCTATCCTGTATCACGCGTTTGGAACTAGCTAGACAGCTTACGGCGAGTTATCCT
This sequence comes from Archivesica marissinica, assembly GCA_014843695.1. Classification (NCBI taxonomy): domain Eukaryota; kingdom Metazoa; phylum Mollusca; class Bivalvia; order Venerida; family Vesicomyidae; genus Archivesica; species Archivesica marissinica. The sequence continues at coordinate 4,980,268 of CM026402.1, read as the reverse complement.
GTATCACGCGTTTGGAACTAGCTAGACAGCTTACATCGAGCTATCCTGTATCACGCGTTTCGAACTAGCTAGACATCTTAATGCGAGCTATCCTGTATCACGCGTTTGGAACTAGTTAGATAGCTTACAGCGAGCTATCCTGTATCACGCGTTTGGAACTAGTTAGATAGCTTACAGCGAGCTATCCTGTATCACGCGTTTGGAACTAGTTACATAGCTTACATCGAGCTATCCTGTATCACGCGTTTGGAACTAGCTAGACAGCTTACATCGAGCTATCCTGTATCACGCGTTTGGAACTAGTTAGATAGCTTACAGCGAGCTATCCTGTTTCACGCGTTTTGTACTAGCTAGACAGCTTACATCGAGCTATCCTGTATCACGCGTTTGGAACTAGCTAGACAGCCTACAGCGAGCTATCCTGTATCTCGCGTTTGGATCTAGCTCGATAGCTTACACCGAGCTATCCTGTATCACGCGCTTGGAACTAGCAAGACAGCTTACAGCGAGCTATCCTGCATCACGCGTTTGGAACTAGCTAGACATCTTACAGCGAGCTATCCTGTATCACGAGTTTGGAACTAGCTAGACAGCTTACATCGAGCTATCCTGTATCACGCGTTTGGAACTAGTTAGGCAGCCTACAGCGAGCTATCCTGTATCATGCGTTTGGAATTAGATAGAGAGTTTACAGCGAGCTATTAGGTATCACGAGTTTGGAACTAGCTAGATAGCTTACAACGAGCTATCCTGTATTAGGCGTTCGGAACTAGCTAGACAGCTTACATCGAGCTATCCTGTATCACGCGCTTGGAACTAGCAAGACAGCTTACAGCGAGCTATCCTGCATCACGCGTTTGGAACTAGATAGACAGCTTACAGCGAGCTATCCTGTATCACGCGTTTAGAACTAGCTAGACATCTTACAGCGAGCTATCCTGTATCGCGCGTTTGGATCTAGCTAAACATCTTACTGCGAGCTATCCTGTACCACACGTTTGGAACTAGCTAGACATCTTACAGCAAACTATCCTGTATAACGCGTTTGGAACTAGCTAGACATCTTACAGCGAGCTATCGTGTATCACGCGTTTGTAACTAGCTAGACAGTTTACAGCGAGCTATCCTGTATCACGCGATTGGAACTAGCTAGACATCTTACAGTGAGCTATCCTGTATCACGCGTTTGGAACTAGCTAGACATCTTACAGCGAGCTATCCTGTATCACGCGTTTGGAACGAGCTAGATAGCTTACATCGAGCTATCCTGTATCACGCGTTTGGAACCAGCTAGACAGCTTACGGCGAGCTATCCTGTATCACGCGTTTGGAACTAGCTAGACAGCTTACATCGAGCTATCATGTATAACGCGTTTGGAACTAGCTAGACATCTTAATGCGAGCTATCCTGTATCACGCGTTTGGAACTAGTTATATAGCTTACAGCGAGCTATCCTGTATCACGCGTTTGGAACTAGTTAGATAGCTTACAGCGAACTATCCTGTATCACGCGTTTGGAACTAGCTAGACAGTTTACATCGAGCTATCCTGTATCACGCGTTTGGAACTAGTTAGATATCTTACAGCGAGCTATCCTGTATCACGCGTTTTGTACTAGCTAGACAGCTTACATCGAGCTATCCTGTATCACGCGTTTGGAACTAGCTATACAGCCTACAGCGAGCTATCCTGTATCTCGCGTTTGGATCTAGCTCGATAGCTTACAACGAGCTATCCTGTATTACGCGTTCGGAACTAGCTATACAGCTTACATCGAGCTATCCTGTATCACGCGCTTAGAACTAGCTAGACAGCTTACATCGAGCTATCCTGTATCACGCGCTTGGAACTAGCAAGACAGCTTACAGCGAGCTATCCTGCATCACGCGTTTGGAACTAGCTAGACATCTTACAGCGAGCTATCCTGTATCACGCGTTTGGATCTAGCTAGGCAGCCTACAGCGAGCTATCCTGTATCACGCGTTTGGAACTAGATAGAGAGTTTACATCGAGCTATTCTGTATCACGCGTTTGGAACTAGCTAGATAGCTTACAGCGAGCTATCCTGTATCACGCGTTTGGAACTAGATATATAGCTTACATCGAACTATCCTGTATCACGCGTTTGGAACTAGCTACACCTTCTACAGCGAGCTATCCTGTATCTCGCATTCGGAACTAGCTAGACAGCCTACATCGAGCTATCCTGTATCACGCGTTTGGAACTAGCTAAGCATCTTACATCGAGCTATCCTGTATCACGCGTTCGGAACTAGCTAGGCAGCTGGCGAGCTATCCTGTATCACGCCTTTGGAACTAGCTAGACATCTTACAGCGAGCTATCCTGTATCACGCCTTTGGAACTAGCTAGACATCTTACAGCGAACTATCCTGTATCACGCGTTTGGAACTAGCTAGACAGTTTACGGCGAGCTATTCTGTATCATGCGTTTGGAACTAGCTAGACATCTTACAGCGAGCTATCCTGTATCACGCGTTTGGAACTAGCTAGACATCTTACAGCGAGCTATCCTGTATCATGCGTTTGGAACTAGCTAGACATCTTACAGCGAGCTATCCTGTATCACGCGTTTGGAACTAGCTATACCTCCTACAGCGAGCTATCATGTATCACGCGTTTGGAACTAGCTAGACATCTTACAGCGAGCTATCCTGTATCAGGCGTTTGTAACTAGCTAGACATCCTACAGCGAGCTATCCTGTATCACGCGTTTGAAACTAGCTAGACAGCTTACAGCGAGCTATCCTGTATCACACGTTTGGAACTAGATATATAGCTTACATCGAACTATCCTGTATCACGCGTTTGGAACTAGCTACATCTTCTACAGCGAGCTATCCTGTATCACACGTTCGGAAACTAGCTAGACAGCCTACATCGAGCTATCCTGTATCACGCGTTTGGAACTAGCTAGATAGCTTATATCGAGCTATCCTGTATCACGCGTTCGGAACAAGCTTTACAGCCTACATCGAGCTATCCTGTATCACGCGTTTGAAACTAGCTAGACAGTTTACAGCGAGTTATCCTGTATTACGCGTTTGGAACTAGCTAGACATCTTACAGCGAGCTATCCTGTTTCACGCGTTTGGAACTAGCTAGACTTCTTACAGCGAGCTATCCTGTATCACGCGTATGGAACTAGCTAGACCTCCTACAGCGAGCTATCCTGTATCACACGTTTGGACCTAGCTAGACATCTTACAGCGAGCTATCCTGTATCACGCGTTTGGAACTAGCTAGACAGTTTACAGCGAGCTATCCTGTATTACGCGTTTAGAACTAGCTAGACATCTTACAGCGAGCTATCCTGTATCAAGCGTTTGGAACTAGCTAGACATCTTACATCGAGCTATCCTGTATCGCGCGTTTGGATCTAGCTAGACATCTTACAGCGAGCTATCCTGTAGCACGCGTTTGGAACTAGCTAGACATCTTACAGCAAGCTATCCTGTATAACGCGTTTGGAACTAGCTAGACATTTTACAGCGAGCTATCCTGTATCACGCGTTTGTAACTAGCTAGATAGTTTACTGCGAGCTATCCTGTATCACGCGTTTGGAACTAGCTAGACATCTTACATCGAGCTATCCTGTATCACGCGTTTGGAACTAGCTAGACATCTTACAGCGAGCTATCCTGTATCACGCGTTTGGAACTAGTTAGATAGCTTACATCGAGCTATCCTGTATCACGCGTTTGGAACTAGCTAGACAGCTTACATCGAGCTATCCTGTATCACGCGTTTGGAACTAGCTAGACAGCTTACAGCGAGCTATCCTGTATCACGCGTTTGGAACTAGCTAGACAGCTTACAGCGAGCTATCCTGTATCACGCGTTTGGAACTAGCTAGACAGCTTACAGCGAGCTATCCTGTATCACGCGTTTGGAACTAGCTAGACAGCTTACATCGAGCTATCCTGTATCACGCGTTTGGAACTAGCTAGACAGCTTACATCGAGCTATCCTGTATCACGCGTTTGGAACTAGCTAGACATCTTAATGCGAGCTATCCTGTATCACGCGTTTGGAACTAGTTAGATAGCTTACAGCGAGCTATCCTGTATCACGCGTTTGGAACTAGTTAGATAGCTTACAGCGAGCTATCATGTATCACGCGTTTGGAACTAGTTACATAGCTTACATCGAGCTATCCTGTATCACGCGTTTGGAACTAGCTAGACAGCTTACATCGAGCTATCCTGTATCACGCGTTTGGAACTAGTTAGATAGCTTACAGCGAGCTATCCTGTATCACGCGTTTTGTACTAGCTAGACAGCTTACATCGAGCTATCCTGTATCACGCGTTTGTAACTAGCTAGACAGCCTACAGCGAGCTATCCTGTATCTCGCGTTTGGATATAGCTCGATAGCTTACAACGAGCTATCCTGTATTACGAGTTCGGAACTAGCTAGACAGCTTACATCGAGCTATCCTGTATCACGCTCTTGGAACTAACAAGACAGCTTACAGCGAGCTATCCTGCATCACGCGTTTGGAACTAGCTAGACATCTTACAACGAGCTATCCTGTATCACGAGTTTGGAACTAGCTAGACAGCTTACATCGAGCTATCCTGTATCACGCGTTTGGAACTAGCTAGGCAGTCTACAGCGAGCTATCCTGTATCACGCGTTTGGAACTAGATAGAGAGTTTACAGAGAGCTATTCTGTATCACGCGTTTGGAACTAGCTAGATAGCTTACAGCGAGCTATCCTGTATCACGCGTTTGGAACTAGATATATAGCTTACATCGAACTATCCTGTATCACGCGTTTGGAACTAGCTACACCTTCTACAGCGAGCTATCCTGTATCACGCATTCGGAACTAGCTAGACAGCCTACATCGAGCTATCCTGTATCACGCGTTTGGAACTAGCTAGGCATCTTACATCGAGCTATCCTGTATCACTCGTTTGGAACTAGCTATATAGCTTACATCGAGCTATCCTGTATCACGCGTTCGGAACTAGCTAGGCAGCTTGCGAGCTATCCTGTATCACGCCTTTGGAACTAGCTAGACATCTTACAGCGAGCTATCCTGTATCACGCGTTTGGAACTAGCTAGACAGTTTACAGCGAGCTATTCTGTAGCATGCGTTTGGAACTAGCTAGACATCTTACAGCGAGCAATCCTGTATCACGCGTTTGGAACTAGCTAGACATCTTACAGCGAGCTATCCTGTATCATGCGTTTGGAACTAGCTAGACATCTTACAGCGAGCTATCCTGTATCACGCGTTTGGTACTAGCTAGACATCTTACAGCGAGCTCTCCTGTATCATGCGTTTGGAACTAGCTAGACATCTTACAGCGAGCTATCCTGTATCACGCGTTTGGAACTAGCTATACCTCCTACAGCGAGCTATCCTGTATCACGCGTTTGGAACTAGCTAGATATCTTACAGCGAGCTATCCTGTATCACGCGTTTGGAACTAGCTAGACATCTTACAGCGAGCTATCCTGTATCACGCGTTTGGAACTAGCTAGACAGTTTACAGCGAACTATCATGTATCACGCGTTTGGATCTAGCTAGACATCTTACATCGAGCTATCCTGTATCACGCGTTTGGAACTAGCTAGACATCTTACAGCGAGCTATCCTGTATCAGGCGTTTGTAACTAGCTAGACATCCTACAGCGAGCTATCCTGTATCACGCGTTTGAAACTAGCGAGACAGCTTACAGAGAGCTATCCTGTATCATACGTTTGGAACTAGATATATAGCTTACATCGAACTATCCTGTATCACGCGTTTGGAACTAGCTACAACTTCTACAGCGAGCTATCCTGTATCACACGTTCGGAACTAGCTAGACAGCCTACATCGAGCTATCCTGTATCACGCGTTTGGAACTAGCTAGATAGCTTATATCGAGCTATCCTGTATCACGCGTTCGGAACAAGCTTTACAGCCTACATCGAGCTATCCTGTATCACGCGTTTGAAACTAGCTCGACAGTTTACAGCGAGCTATCCTGTATCACGCGTTTGGAACTAGCTAGACATCTTACAGCGAGCTATCCTGTTTCACGCGTTTGGAACTAGCTATATAGCTTACATCGAGCTATCCTGTATCACGCGTTCGGAACTAGCTAGGCAGCTTGCGAGCTATCCTGTATCACGCATTTGGAACTAGCTAGACATCTTACAGCGAGCTATCCTGTATCATGCCTTTTGAACTAGCTAGACATCTTACAGCGAGCTATCCTGTATCACGCGTTTGGAACTAGCTAGACAGTTTACAGCGAGCTATTCTGTATCATGCGTTTGGAACTAGCTAGACATCTTACAGCGAGCTATCCTGTATCACGCGTTTGGAACTAGCTAGACATCTTACAGCGAGCTATCCTGTATCATGCCTTTGGAACTAGCTAGACATCTTACAGCGAGCATTCCTGTATCATGCGTTTGGAACTAGCTAGACATCTTACAGCGAGCTAACCTGTATCATGCGTTTGGAACTAGCTAGACATCTTACAGCGAGCTATCCTGTATCACGCGTTTGGAACTAGCTATACCTCCTACAGCGAGCTATCCTGTATCACGCGTTTGGAACTAGCTAGACATCTTACAGCGAGCTATCCTGTATCACGCGTTTGGAACTAGCTAGACATCTTACAGCGAGCTATCCTGTATCACGCGTTTGGAACTAGCTAGACAGTTTACAGCGAGCTATCCTGTATCACGCGTTTGGATCTAGCTAGACATCTTACATCGAGCTATCCTGTATCACGCGTTTGGAACTAGCTAGACATCTTACAGCGAGCTATCCTGTATCAGGCGTTTGTAACTAGCTAGACATCCTACAGCGAGCTATCCTGTATCACGCGTTTGAAACTAGCTCGACAGCTTACAGCGAGCTATCCTGTATCACACGTTTGGAACTAGATATATAGCTTACATTGAACTATCATGTATCACGCGTTTGGAACTAGCTATACCTCCTACAGCGAGCTATCCTGTATCACGCGTTTGGAACTAGCTAGACATCTTACAGCGAGCTATCCTGTATCACGCGTTTGGAACTAGCTATACATCTTACAGCGAGCTATCCTGTATCACGCGTTTGGAACTAGCTAGACAGTTTACAGCGAGCTATCCTTTATCACGCGTTTGGATCTAGCTAGACATCTTACATCGAGCTATCCTGTATCACGCGTTTGGAACTAGCTAGACATCTTACAGCGAGCTATCCTGTATCAGGCGTTTGTAACTAGCTAGACATCCTACAGCGAGCTATCCTGTATCACGCGTTTGAAACTAGCTAGACAGCTTACAGCGAGCTATCCTGTATCACACGTTTGGAACTAGATATATAGCTTACATCGAACTATCCTGTATCACGCGTTTGGAACTAGCTACAACTTCTACAGCGAGCTATCCTGTATCACACGTTCGGAACTAGCTAGACAGCCTACATCGAGCTATCCTGTATCACGCGTTTGGAACTAGCTAGACATCTTACAGCGAGCTATCCTGTTTCACGCGTTTGGAACTAGCTAGACATCTTACAGCGAGCTATCCTGTATCACGCGTTTGGAACTAGCTAGACCTCCTACAGCGAGCTATCCTGTATCACACGTTTGGAACTAGCTAGACATCTTACAGCGAGATATACTGTATCACGCGTTTGGACCTAGCTAGACATCTTACAGCGAGCTATCCTGTATCACGCGTTTGGAACTAGCTAGACAGTTTACAGCGAGCTATCCTGTATTACGCGTTTAGAACTAGCTAGACATCTTACAGCGAGCTATCCTGTATCAAGCGTTTGGAACTAGCTAGCCATCTTACATCGAGCTATCCTGTATCGATCGTTTGGATCTAGCTAGACATCTTACAGCGAGCTATCCTGTAGCACGCGTTTGGAACTAGCTAGACATCTTACAGCGAGCTATCCTGTATCAGGCGTTTGTAACTAGCTAGACATCCTACAGCGAGCTATCCTGTATCACGCGTTTGAAACTAGCTAGACAGCTTACAGCGAACCATCCTGTATCACACGTTTGGAACTAGATATATAGCTTACATCGAACTATCCTGTATCACGCGTTTGGAACTAGCTACAACTTCTACAGCGAGCTATCCTGTATCACACGTTCGGAACTAGCTAGACAGCCTACATCGAGCTATCCTGTATCACGCGTTTGGAACTAGCTAGATATCTTATATCGAGCTATCCTGTATCACGCGTTCGGAACAAGCTTTACAGCCTACATCGAGCTATCCTGTATCACGCGTTTGAAACTAACTAGACAGTTTACAGAGAGCTATCCTGTATCACTCGTTTGGAACTAGCTAGACATCTTACAGCGAGCTATCCTGTTTCACGCGTTTGGAACTAGCTAGACATCTTATAGCGAGCTATCCTGTATCACGCGTTTGGAACTAGCTAGACCTCCTACAGCGAGCTATCCTGTATCACACGTTTGGAACTAGCTAGACATCTTACAGCGAGATATACTGTATCACGCGTTTGGACCTAGCTAGACATCTTACAGCGAGCTATCCTGTATCACGCGTTTGGAACTAGCTAGACAGTTTACAGCGAGCTATCCTGTATTACGCGTTTAGAACTAGCTAGACATCTTACAGCGAGCTATCCTGTATCAAGCGTTTGGAACTAGCTAGCCATCTTACATCGAGCTATCCTGTATCGAGCGTTTGGATCTAGCTAGACATCTTACAGCGAGCTATCCTGTAGCACGCGTTTGGAACTAGCTAGACATATTACAGCAAGCTATCCTGTATAACGCGTTTGGAACTAGCTAGACATTTTACAGCGAGCTATCCTGTATCACGCGTTTGTAAATAGCTAGACAGTTTACAGCGAGCTATCCTGTATCACGCGTTTGGAACTAGCTATACATCTTACAGTGAGCTATCCTGTATCACGCGTTTGGAACTAGCTAGACATCCTACAGCGAGCTATCCTGTATCACGCGTTTGAAACTAGCTAGACAGCTTACAGCGAGCAATCCTGTATCACACGTTTGGAACTAGATATATAGCTTACATTGAACTATCATGTATCACGCGTTTGGAACTAGCTATACCTCCTACAGCGAGCTATCCTGTATCACGCGTTTGGAACTAGCTAGACATATTACAGCGAGCTATCCTGTATCACGCGTTTGGAACTAGCTATACATCTTACAGCGAGCTATCCTGTATCACGCGTTTGGAACTAGCTAGACAGTTTACAGCGAGCTATCCTTTATCACGCGTTTGGATCTAGCTAGACATCTTACATCGAGCTATCCTGTATCACGCGTTTGGAACTAGCTAGACATCTTACAGCGAGCTATCCTGTATCAGGCGTTTGTAACTAGCTAGACATCCTACAGCAAGCTATCCTGTATCACGCGTTTGAAACTAGCTAGACAGCTTACAGCGAGCTATCCTGTATCACACGTTTGGAACTAGATATATAGCTTACATCGAACTATCCTGTATCACGCGTTTGGAACTAGCTACAACTTCTACAGCGAGCTATCCTGTATCACACGTTCGGAACTAGCTAGACAGCCTACATCGAGCTATCCTGTATCACGCGTTTGGAACTAGCTAGACATCTTACAGCGAGCTATCCTGTTTCACGCGTTTGGAACTAGCTAGACATCTTACAGCGAGCTATCCTGTATCACGCGTTTGGAACTAGCTAGACATTTTACAGCGAGCTATCCTGTATCACGCGTTTGGAACTAGCTACAACTTCTACAGCGAGCTATCCTGTATCACACGTTTGGAACTAGATATATAGCTTACATCGAACTATCCTGTATCACGCGTTTGGAACTAGCTACAACTTCTACAGCGAGCTATCCTGTATCACACGTTCGGAACTAGCTAGACAGCCTACATCGAGCTATCCTGTATCACGCGTTTGGAACTAGCTAGACATCTTACAGCGAGCTATCCTGTTTCACGCGTTTGGAACTAGCTAGACATCTTACAGCGAGCTATCCTGTATCACGCGTTTGGAACTAGCTAGACATTTTACAGCGAGCTATCCTGTATCACGCGTTTGTAACTAGCTAGACAGTTTACAGCGAGCTATCCTGTATCACGCGTTTGGAACTAGCTATACATCTTACAGTGAGCTATCCTGTATCACGCGTTTGGAACTAGCTAGACCTCCTACAGCGAGCTATCCTGTATCACGCGTTTGAAACTAGCTAGACAGCTTACAGCGAGCTATCCTGTATCACACGTTTGGAACTAGATATATAGCTTACATTGAACTATCATGTATCACGCGTTTGGAACTAGCTATACCTCCTACAGCGAGCTATCCTGTATCACGCGTTTGGAACTAGCTACAACTTCTACAGCGAGCTATCCTGTATCACACGTTTGGAACTAGATATATAGCTTACATCGAACTATCCTGTATCACGCGTTTGGAACTAGCTACAACTTCTACAGCGAGCTATCCTGTATCACACGTTCGGAACTAGCTAGACAGCCTACATCGAGCTATCCTGTATCACGCGTTTGGAACTAGCTAGACATCTTACAGCGAGCTATCCTGTTTCACGCGTTTGGAACTAGCTAGACATCTTACAGCGAGCTATCCTGTATCACGCGTTTGGAACTAGCTAGACATTTTACAGCGAGCTATCCTGTATCACGCGTTTGTAACTAGCTAGACAGTTTACAGCGAGCTATCCTGTATCACGCGTTTGGAACTAGCTATACATCTTACAGTGAGCTATCCTGTATCACGCGTTTGGAACTAGCTAGACATCCTACAGCGAGCTATCCTGTATCACGCGTTTGAAACTAGCTAGACAGCTTACAGCGAGCTATCCTGTATCACACGTTTGGAACTAGATATATAGCTTACATTGAACTATCATGTATCACGCGTTTGGAACTAGCTATACCTCCTACAGCGAGCTATCCTGTATCACGCGTTTGGAACTAGCTAGACATCTTACAGCGAGCTATCCTGTATCACGCGTTTGGAACTAGCTATACATCTTACAGCGAGCTATCCTGTATCACGCGTTTGGAACTAGCTAGACAGCTTACAGCGAGCTATCCTTTATCACGCGTTTGGATCTAGCTAGACATCTTACATCGAGCTATCCTGTATCACGCGTTTGGAACTAGCTAGACATCTTACAGCGAGCTATCCTGTATCAGGCGTTTGTAACTAGCTAGACATCCTACAGCGAGCTATCCTGTATCACGCGTTTGAAACTAGCTAGACAGCTTACAGCGAGCTATCCTGTATCACACGTTTGGAACTAGATATATAGCTTACATCGAACTATCCTGTATCACGCGTTTGGAACTAGCTACAACTTCTACAGCGAGCTATCCTGTATCACACGTTCGGAACTAGCTAGACAGCCTACATCGAGCTATCCTGTATCACGCGTTTGGAACTAGCTAGACATCTTACAGCGAGCTATCCTGTTTCACGCGTTTGGAACTAGCTAGACATCTTACAGCGAGCTATCCTGTATCACGCGTTTGGAACTAGCTAGACCTCCTACAGCGAGCTATCCTGTATCACACGTTTGGAACTAGCTAGACATCTTACAGCGAGATATACTGTATCACGCGTTTGGACCTAGCTAGACATCTTACAGCGAGCTATCCTGTATCACGCGTTTGGAACTAGCTAGACAGTTTACAGCGAGCTATCCTGTATTACGCGTTTAGAACTAGCTAGACATCTTACAGCGAGCTATCCTGTATCAAGCGTTTGGAACTAGCTAGCCATCTTACATCGAGCTATCCTGTATCGAGCGTTTGGATCTAGCTAGACATCTTACAGCGAGCTATCCTGTAGCACGCGTTTGGAACTAGCTAGACATCTTACAGCGAGCTATCCTGTATCAGGCGTTTGTAACTAGCTAGACATCCTACAGCGAGCTATCCTGTATCACGCGTTTGAAACTAGCTAGACAGCTTACAGCGAACCATCCTGTATCACACGTTTGGAACTAGATATATAGCTTACATCGAACTATCCTGTATCACGCGTTTGGAACTAGCTACAACTTCTACAGCGAGCTATCCTGTATCACACGTTCGGAACTAGCTAGACAGCCTACATCGAGCTATCCTGTATCACGCGTTTGGAACTAGCTAGATATCTTATATCGAGCTATCCTGTATCACGCGTTCGGAACAAGCTTTACAGCCTACATCGAGCTATCCTGTATCACGCGTTTGAAACTAACTAGACAGTTTACAGAGAGCTATCCTGTATCACTCGTTTGGAACTAGCTAGACATCTTACAGCGAGCTATCCTGTTTCACGCGTTTGGAACTAGCTAGACATCTTATAGCGAGCTATCCTGTATCACGCGTTTGGAACTAGCTAGACCTCCTACAGCGAGCTATCCTGTATCACACGTTTGGAACTAGCTAGACATCTTACAGCGAGATATACTGTATCACGCGTTTGGACCTAGCTAGACATCTTACAGCGAGCTATCCTGTATCACGCGTTTGGAACTAGCTAGACAGTTTACAGCGAGCTATCCTGTATTATGCGTTTAGAACTAGCTAGACATCTTACAGCGAGCTATCCTGTATCAAGCGTTTGGAACTAGCTAGCCATCATACATCGAGCTATCCTGTATCGAGCGTTTGGATCTAGCTAGACATCTTACAGCGAGCTATCCTGTAGCACGCGTTTGGAACTAGCTAGACATCTTACAGCAAGCTATCCTGTATAACGCGTTTGGAACTAGCTAGACATTTTACAGCGAGCTATCCTGTATCACGCGTTTGTAACTAGCTAGACAGTTTACAGCGAGCTATCCTGTATCACGCGTTTGGAACTAGCTATACATCTTACAGTGAGCTATCCTGTATCACGCGTTTGGAACTAGCTAGACATCTTACAGCGAGCTATCCTGTATCACGCGTTTGGAACTAGTTAGATAGCTTACATCGAGCTATCCTGTATCACGCGTTTGGAACTAGCTAGACCTCATACAGCGAGCTATCCTGTATCACGCGTTTGGAACTAGTTAGATAGCTTACATCGAGCTATCCTGTATCACGCGTTTGGATCTAGCTAGACAGCTTACGGCGAGCTATCCTGTATCACGCGTTTGGAACTAGCTAGACAGCTTACATCGAGCTATCCTGTATCACGCGTTTGGAACTAGCTAGACATCTTAATGCGAGCTATCCTGTTTCACGCGTTTGGAACTAGTTAGATAGCTTACAGCGAGCTATCCTGTATCACGCGTTTGGAACTAGTTAGATAGCTTACAGCGAGCTATCCTGTATCACGCGTTTGGAACTAGTTACATAGCTTACATCGAGCTATCCTGTATCACGCGTTTGGAACTAGCTAGACAGCTTACATCGAGCTATCCTGTATCACGCGTTTGGAACTAGTTAGATAGCTTACAGCGAGCTATCCTATATCACGCGTTTGGTACTAGCTAGACAGCTTACATCGAGCTATCCTGTATCACGCGTTTGGAACTAGCTAGACAGCCTACAGCGAGCTATCCTGTATCACGCGTTTGGATCTAGCTAGATAGCTTACATCGAGCTATCCTGTATCACGCGTTCGGAACTAGCTAGACAGCTTACCTCGAGCTATCCTGTATCACGCGCTTGGAACTAGCAAGACAGCTTCCAGCGAGCAATCCTGTATCACGCGTTTGGAACTAGCTAGACAGCTTACATCGAGCTATCCTGTATCACGCGTTTGGATCTAGCTAGACAGCTTACAGCGAGCAATCCTGTATCACGCGTTTGGAACTAGCTAGACAGCTTACAGCGAGCTATCCTGTATCACGCGTTTGGAACTAGCTAGACCTCCTACAGCGAGCTATCCTGTATCACGCGTTTGGATCTAGCTAGACCTCCTACAGCGAGCTATCCTGTATCACGCGTTTGGAACTAGCTAGACCTCCTACAGCGAGCTATCCTGTATCAGGCGTTTGGAACTAGCTAGACTATTCAGTTTGTTAAATATGATTGTTGTGTATATGTCCTTTTACTAGACAAATTGTAATAATTTTCTTAAAGGGTTACTGTCATTGTACAACAAGGACGCACTTGTGGCATTACTGTACAACACTTGTGGCATTACTGTACAACACTTGTGGCATTACTGTACAACACTTGTGGCATTACTGTACAACACTTGTGGCATTACTGCTGTGAACATCAGAATGGGGTTGGGTCGATACTAATGATACGGTCTCTGTATAGGCTACTAATTCATGAACCTATTTGTATCCCATATATTAATGTGTCATACATATCGTGTATGAAAGTGGTAGGAGGATAACCCCTAGGCATAATCACAAATATGGCAAGTTCTAGTTCCACAGGGACACATCTGAAATAAGACTGGACCAAATGGTGTCTTTGTCAGTAGCAAATGAAATATAAGAAACTAATCTCCCCAGCATTTGGAAGCAATGGGTATGACGGATATTGTTCACCAACTGCTGCAATTCCTATGTTCTATGAAATAATACCGTTTTCGCTCATTCTTGATCCAGCCCGAATCGACTACGGGAACGTTATAGAGGCAACACTCAGAGAAAAGCAAGCTAAGCATCAACCGAGCTACCAGCTGTTGTTCTCAAGCCCCGGGCTTCAAATCGCTCAAACTAGGAACCAGAGACCGAATAACTTGATTGCATCTGCAGAGATCAGCAGAAAGAAGAGGACACACATGGTAAACTGAACAATCGAAAACCAAGTACATTAACCAAATTCAGACACATCTTTGACACACCTGTATCGACATTCATTAAAATATACTACCATACTTGGCCGACTGTACAGAAATGTATTAATCTTTTGTCATGCAAATCAAAAACTATCACCATTGGTCTTTCCAAATTTATATATTTTGCAAATAAGCAACGAAATTAACGCATATTTTACACATATATTTGAACTTGTGAGTGTGCTCTTTTGCAAAGTTCCATGTCACTGCCTGTTTTTACTTAATTGCTACAAACATGTATACTGTTTTATGCAATAAACTTATTGTATTGTATTGTATCCTTGTAATCATGCAGAGGCGGGTGAGTTATCGAATGTTCTTCCACGCTCGACGAGCATTGACTACATGTCATACACGTCTGATGATTAAAGCCACTGACACCAATATTCTTGTATATGATCGAATGTGTATCAGCCACTCACATATCTAGGTCTTTGTGAATTGTGGGTAGCGTTTGGGCAAGGCAATAATTTAAGATGGATATGTATTCAAGCTTTGAACATAGTAGCTGGCGAGGAAAGGACAACATGCATCACAATCGTTTACGCTGTCACCGGACGTGACGTTATCTCTAGTTTTAGGTAAAGGGTAAGAAAGTCCGGCATACCTGGGTTGTTTATGCTGAAGTATTTGCCATGCTAAGTACATACCCACTGAATATAAGTAGGCATGACATAAAATTGATTGAAAGGTGTATCATACCTATGTTGTACTGTAATATGCTTGGCTAGACAATGGTTACTACTTTAATATGCTAATTAGATATCACGAACAAGTCCGGTAGTTTCCGGTAATTGCCGTTGATTTCCGCGTCCAAATTCATATAATTTTATTGGATAACGGTACAATCCATACACTGCAGTTGAGTTAGTCGTTACAAGAACGTCAGTGTTACGTCATCGATGACGCAATCAGTGACGTCTAGCTACCATTCATGTTGCTACCATTGACACACTTGCATCATTTGTAAGCATCCTGCCTCTATGTACATGGTTGATCACAGTGTGCCTGATCTCCCCGTATCTTGTCATTTGTAAGCATCCCGCCTCTATGTACATGGTTGATCACAGTGTGCCTGATCTCCCCGTATCTTGTCATTTGTAAGCATCCCGCCTCTATGTACATGATTGATCACAGTGTGCCTGATCTCCCCGTATCTTGTCATGTGTAAGCATCCTGCCTCTATGTACATGATTGATCACAGTGTGCCTGATCTCCCCGTATCTTGTCATTTGTAAGCATCCTGCCTCTATGTACATGATTGATCACAATGTACCTGATCTCCCCGTATATTGTCATGTATTGCTTCCTTTGATTATGATGGTTAAAGTTATCGATTACCGGCAATTGAATCTTTACATGTGTTAGATGTAAATGTTTAGAAAGAAATTAAACCGTTAAACTTAACATGAAAGTGGTGTTTACATCTATTTCAATTGTCACTCAACATCAGTGTGAGTCAATTGTCACATTCTAATTACCACATCACTTTATGTAAATTCATACGCCACTGAGGCGTGTATGATTAAGGCAAACTTTGTATATAGCACCAAGAGCATAAGAAAGGTGAGACAATAAATATCTATAGTGTTGCAGATAGGGAAACCCCACACTCGGACAGGTCATTGCTCTACCACCTCTATAGTGTTGCAGATAGGGAAACCCCACACTCGGACAGGCCATTGCTCTACAACCTCTATAGTGTTGCAGATAGGGAAACCCCACACTCGGACAGGCCATTGCTCTACCACCTCTATTGTGTTGCAGATAGGGAAACCCCATACTCGGACAGGCCATTGCTCTACCACCTCTATAGTGTTGCAGATAGGAACCCCCACTCGGACAGGCCATTGCTCTACCCACCTCTATAGTGTTGCAGATAGGGAAACCCCACACTCGGACAGCCATTGCTCTACCACCTCTATAGTGTTGCAGATAGGGAAACCCCACACTCGGACAGGCCATTGCTCTACCACCTCTATAGTGTTGCGATAGGAACCCCACACTCGGACAGGCCATTGCTCTACCACCTCTATAGTGTTGCAGATAGGGAAACCCCACACTCGGACAGGCCATTGCTCTACCACCTCTATAGTGTTGCAGATAGGAAACCCCACACTCGGACAGGCCATTGCTCTACCACCTCTATAGTGTTGCAGATAGGGAAACCCCACACTCGGACAGGCCATTGCTCTACCACCTCTATAGTGTTGCAGATAGGGAAACCCCACACTCGGACAGGCCATTGCTCTACCACCTCTATAGTGTTGCAGATAGGGAAACCCCACACTCGGACAGGCCATTGCTCTACCACCTCTATAGTGTTGCAGATAGGGAAACCCCACACTCGGACAGGCCATTGCTCTACCACCTCTATAGTGTTGCAGATAGGAAACCCCACACTCGGACAGGCCATTGCTCTACCACCTCTATAGTGTTGCAGATAGGGAAACCCCACACTCGGACAGGCCATTGCTCTACCACCTCTATAGTGTTGCAGATAGGAAACCCCACACTCGGACAGGCCATTGCTCTACCACCTCTATAGTGTTGCAGATAGGGAAACCCCACACTCGGACAGGCCATTGCTCTACCACCTCTATAGTGTTGCAGATAGGGAACCCCACACTCGGACAGGCCATTGCTCTACCACCTCTATAGTGTTGCAGATAAGGAAACCCCACACTCGGACAGGCCATTGCTCTACCACCTCTATAGTGTTGCAGATAAGGAAACCCCACACTCGGACAGGCCATTGCCCTACCACCTCTATAGTGTTGCAGATAGGGAAACCCCACACTCGGACAGGCCATTGCTCTACCACCTCTATAGTGTTGCAGATAAGGAAACCCCACACTCGGACAGGCCATTGCTCTACCACCTCTATAGTGTTGCAGATAAGGAAACCCCACACTCGGACAGGCCATTGCTCTAGCACCTCTATAGTGTTGCAGATAGGGAAACCCCACACTCGGACAGGCCATTGCTCTACCACCTCTATAGTGTTGCAGATAGGGAAACCCCACACTCGGACAGGCCATTGCTCTACCACCTCTATAGTGTTGCAGATAGGGAAACCCCACACTCGGACAGGCCATTGCTCTACCACCTCTATAGTGTTGCAGATAAGGAACCCCCACACTCGGACAGGCCATTGCTCTACCACCTCTATAGTGTTGCAGATAGGGAAACCCCACACTCGGACAGGCCATTGCTCTACCACCTCTATAGTGTTGCAGATAGGGAAACCCCACACTCGGACAGGCCATTGCTCTACCACCTCTATAGTGTTGCAGATAGGGAAACCCCACACTCGGACAGGCCATTGCTCTACCACCTCTATAGTGTTGCAGATAGGGAAACCCCACACTCGGACAGGCCATTGCTCTACCACCTCTATAGTGTTGCAGATAGGAAAACCCCACACTCGGACAGGCCATTGCTCTACCACCTCTATAGTGTTGCAGATAGGAAAACCCCACACTCGGACAGGCCATTGCTCTACCACCTCTATAGTGTTGCAGATAGGGAAACCCCACACTCGGACAGGCCATTGCTCTACCACCTCTATAGTGTTGCAGATAGGGAAACCCCACACTCGGACAGGCCATTGCTCTACCACCTCTATAGTGTTGCAGATAGGGAAACCCCACACTCGGACAGGCCATTGCTCTACCACCTCTATAGTGTTGCAGATAGGGAAACCCCACACTCGGACAGGCCATTGCTCTACCACCTCTATAGTGTTGCAGATAGGGAAACCCCACACTCGGACAGGCCATTGCTCTACCACCTCTATAGTGTTGCAGATAGGAAACCCACACTCGGACAGGCCATTGCTCTACCACCTCTATAGTGTTGCAGATAGGGAAACCCCACACTCGGACAGGCCATTGCTCTACCACCTCTATAGTGTTGCAGATAGGGAAACCCCACACTCGGACAGGCCATTGCTCTACCACCTCTATAGTGTTGCAGATAGGGAAACCCCACACTCGGACAGGCCATTGCTCTACCACCTCTATAGTGTTGCAGATAGGGAAACCCCACACTCGGACAGGCCATTGCTCTACCACCTCTATAGTGTTGCAGATAGGGAAACCCCACACTCGGACAGGCCATTGCTCTACCACCTCTATAGTTTTGCAGATAGGGAAACCCCACACTCGGACAGGCCATTGCTCTACCACCTCTATAGTGTTGCAGATAGGGAAACCCCACACTCGGACAGGCCATTGCTCTACCACCTCTATAGTGTTGCAGATAAGGAAACCCCACACTCGGACAGGCCATTGCTCTACCACCTCTATAGTGTTGCAGATAACGAAACCCCACACTCGGACAGGCCATTGCTCTACCACCTCTATAGTGTTGCAGATAAGGAAACCCCACACTCGGACAGGCCATTGCTCTACCACCTCTATAGTGTTGCAGATAGGGAAACCCCACACTCGGACAGGCCATTGCTCTACCACCTCTATAGTGTTGCAGATAGGGAAACCCCACATTCGGACAGGCCATTGCTCTACCACCTCTATAGTGTTGCAGATAAGGAAACCCCACACTCGGACAGGTCATTGCTCTACCACCTCTATAGTGTTGCAGATAGGGAAACCCCACACTCGGACAGGCCATTGCTCTACCACCTCTATAGTGTTACAGATAAGGAAACCCCACACTCGGACAGGCCATTGCTCTACCACCTCTATAGTGTTGCAGATAGGGAAACCCCACACTCGGACAGGCCATTGCTCTACCACCTCTATAGT
The DNA here is from genome assembly GCA_014843695.1 of Archivesica marissinica. Taxonomy (NCBI): domain Eukaryota; kingdom Metazoa; phylum Mollusca; class Bivalvia; order Venerida; family Vesicomyidae; genus Archivesica; species Archivesica marissinica. The sequence continues at coordinate 4,960,734 of CM026402.1, read as the reverse complement.
GTTGCAGATAAGG
>CM026402.1:4942220-4959721 GCA_014843695.1 Archivesica marissinica | reverse complement strand
ATAATGTGTATTGTGTAATCTAGTATACCTTCAAGTTTATAATGTGTATTGTGTAATCTAGTATACCTTCAAGTGTATAATGTGTATTGTGTAATCTAGTATACCTTCAAGTTTATAATGTGTATTGTGTAATCTAGTATACCTTCAAGTTTATAATGTGTATTGTGTAATCTAGTATACCTTCAAGTTTATAATGTGTATTGTGTAATCTAGTATACCTTCAAGTTTATAATGTGTATTGTGTAATCTAGTATACCTTCAAGTTTATAATGTGTATTGTGTAATCTAGTATACCTTCAAGTTTATAATGTGTATTGTGTAATCTAGTATACCTTCAAGTTTATAATGTGTATTGTGTAATCTAGTATACCTTCAAGTTTATAATGTGTATTGTGTAATCTAGTATACCTTCAAGTTTATAATGTGTATTGTGTAATCTAGTATACCTTCAAGTTTATAATGTGTATTGTGTAATCTAGTATACCTTCAAGTTTATAATGTGTATTGTGTAATCTAGTATACCTTCAAGTTTATAATGTGTATTGTGTAATCTAGTATACCTTCAAGTTTATAATGTGTATTGTGTAATCTAGTATACCTTCAAGTTTATAATGTGTATTGTGTAATCTAGTATACCTTCAAGTGTATAATGTGTATTGTGTAATCTAGTATACCTTCAAGTTTATAATGTGTATTGTGTAATCTAGTATACCTTCAAGTTTATAATGTGTATTGTGTAATCTAGTATACCTTCAAGTGTATAATGTGTATTGTGTAATCTAGTATACCTTCAAGTTTATAATGTGTATTGTGTAATCTAGTATACCTTCAAGTTTATAATGTGTATTGTGTAATCTAGTATACCTTCAAGTGTATAATGTGTATTGTGTAATCTAGTATACCTTCAAGTTTATAATGTGTATTGTGTAATCTAGTATACCTTCAAGTTTATAATGTGTATTGTGTAATCTAGTATACCTTCAAGTTTATAATGTTTATTGTGTAATCTAGTATACCTTCAAGTTTATAATGTGTATTGTGTAATCTAGTATACCTTCAAGTTTATAATGTGTATTGTGTAATCTAGTATACCTTCAAGTTTATAATGTGTATTGTGTAATCTAGTATACCTTCAAGTTTATAATGTTTATTGTGTAATCATAGTTGAAAACAAATCAGTCCTACAAGTACAGCTACTATACATCGTACATGTGTCACAATGCAAATGTTTGGGTCACAGGGTTTAGCAACATTAAACAACACCAGAGACCAGAGTTAACATCAGTTATCTCTGTTTGGTGCCGTTGTCTGTGTGTGTGCTTTACGAAAATGTATCGTCGCTACCGGTTGGCCATATGAGCGACGCCTCCTGAAGAGATTAGTCATTTTAGATTTTTGGAGGATAGTGCAATGATACAGACAGAGATGCATTCCAGAATATCCTCTGGTTCTCTTACGTGCACGGTGTAAAGCACTGATACGATATCTGGGTTTAACGTCCCATTTGAAAGACTGTTAATTTTATTAGAGTCAGACGGGAGATCGAACCTGCGATCCCTGGATTACCAGTCCAGCGTGATACCACTGGACTACAGATAAACGTATGTTTTAACAACATTAAACAACACCAGAGACCAGAGTTAACATCAGTTGTCTCTCTTGGCGCCGTTGTCTCTCGTTTGTTTTGTAATATATATATAGTCCACTATGCAATAGTCCTCAGGAATCAAAAACAAGTCTACAATATTAAACATTGGGTTGAGCAACGAGATGATACCATGACTTTGTACAACTCAGGACTAAGTATCTGTTTATTGTTTTTATCACATAGATTCTTGTGTGTATGCATTAACTATCTACATGTATGATGCTCAAGCATGTAAAGTCGCTGACTTGTAACCACTGTAACCTATCATCACTGATTGTCACGGGTTCAAGTCCCGCTCAGGCCGTTTCTCATTAATATGAAACAGTTGACAGTTTCTTACGGAGGTTGGTGCACCAAGAACTTGTTAACGGGTGGATCCTGCCCAGAAAAGGTGTTGTTAGGTAAACTGCCAGTCGCTTAAATGGGCAACCGGTTGCAACTTTAAATAAACTTTAATATAAAAAACAGGTAAGAGTCGCCGCGCTTCATAACATGCATCTTAACACTTGACCAGCAATGTATAATAACCTGTACTATCTCTGACGTTCATAAACATCCGTACCTAACCGTACTTACAGTTCAAACATCCGCACCAAGCCGTACGTACAGCTCAAACATCCGTACTTACATTGCACACGTACGTACCAAGCCGTACATCCAGTTCAAACGTCCGTACCAAGCCGTACTTACAGTTCAAACGTCTGTACCAAGCCGTACTTACATTTCAAACGTCCGTACCATGGCGTACTTACAGTTCAAACGTCCGTACCAAGCCGTACTTACATTTCAAACGTCCGTACCATGGCGTACTTACAGTTCAAACATCCGTACCAAGCCGTACTTACATTTCAAACGTCCGTACCAAGCCGTACTTACAGTTCAAACATCCGTACCAAGCCGTACTTACATTTCAAACGTCCGTACCATGGCGTACTTACAGTTCAAACGTCCGTACCAAGCCGTACTTACAGTTCAAACGTCCGTACCAAGCCGTACTTACAGTTCAAACGTCCGTACCAAGCCGTACTTACAGTTCAAACATCCGTACCAAGCCGTACTTACAGTTCAAACGTCCGTACCAAACCGTACTTACAGTTCAAACGTCCGTACCATGCCGTACTTACAGTTCAAACGTCCGTACCAAGCCGTACTTACAGTTCAAACGTCCGTACCAAGCCGTACTTACAGTTCAAACATCCGTACCAAGCCGTACTTACAGTTCAAACGTCCGTACCAAACCGTACTTACAGTTCAAACGTCCGTACCATGGCGTACTTACAGTTCAAACGTCCGTACCAAGCCGTACTTACAGTTCAAACGTCCGTACCAAGCCGTACATACAGTTCGAACGTCCGTACCAAGCCGTACTTACAGATCAAACGTCCGTAACAAGCCGTACTTATAGTTCAAACGTCCGTACCAAGCCGTACTTACAGTTCAAACGTCCGTACCAAGCCGTACTTACAGTTCAAACGTCCGTACCATGGCGTACTTACAGTTCAAACGTCCGTACGAAGCCGTACTTACAGTTCAAACGTCCGTACCAAGCCGTACTTACAGTTCAAACGTCCGTACCAATGTGTGTTTTTACGTTTATTTATCGTAGCTACCGGTTGCCCATATGAGCGACGCCTCCTGAAGAGATTAGTCATTTTAGATTTTTGGAGGATAGTGCAATGATACAGACAGAGACCCATTCCAGAGTCTCCTCTGGTTCTTTTACGTGCACGGTGTAAAGCACAGACACGAGAACTCGGTTTAACATCCCATCTGAAAGACTGTTAATTGTATTAGGGTCAGACGGGGGATCGAACCTGCGATCCCTGGATTACCAGTCCAGCGTGTTAATCACTGGACTACAGACCCGTCTGTTTGTTCGTGGCTAAGTGTCGGTAGCGGTTATATAATGCATCATATACCGTATGAAACGTATTCCAAACCACCAACTTGCTGCATTTATTGAGGGTGTCGAATTATTTCATGCGAGGAAGGAAGGTCGATGGTTCTACCCTGATATTCACCAGTTCCGGAAATACTAATCGGAAGGGCAACCTGGGTCTTCTTCCACACATATTAACCGGAACATGAAGTTGGTGCTACTATAAATCACCCCAAGCACACATACAATAATGACAAGACCACCACGTGGTCGAGTGGTTACGGTCGCTGACTTATTTACAACTGTAACCAGGCTATTATCACTGATGGTCACGTGTTCGAGCCCCGATCGTGTCTCTTTATAAAATATATATATGTCCTTATATGAAAACGTTGGCAGTTCCTTACATGACAAATGCTTAACCAACTGCGCTAGCCTGGTCGCTTACATGGCAAACGCTTAACCAACTGCGCTAGCCTGGTCGTTTACATGGCAAACGCTTAACCAACTGCGCTAGCCTGGTCGCTTACATGGCAAACGCTTAACCAACTGCGCTAGCCTGGTCGTTTACATGGCAAACGCTTAACCAACGGCGCTAGCCTGGTCGCTTACATGGCAAACGCTTAACCAACGGCGCTAGCCTGGTCGCTTACATGGCAAACGCTTAACCAACGGCGCTAGCCTGGTCGTTTACATGGCAAACGCCTAACCAACTGCGCTAGCCTGGTCGCTTACATGGCAAACGCTTAGCCAACTGCGCTAGCCTGGTCGCTTACATGGCAAACGTTTAACCAACTGCGCTAGCCTGGTCGCTTACATGGCAAACGCTTAACCAACTGCGCTAGCCTGGTCGCTTACACACAACCTCCCAAATGAAGTGTATACGAAGCTATATTTACGTACGGTGGTACATTGTTAAGTATAGAAATACATTTAGTATATTAGTAAAAATAAGAAATATATGAAGAAACATAGACATAATGTTAGCCATATATGTAGTAAAACATATTTAAAGGCTTCATGTATGACAACAGTAAAACATATTTAAAGGCTTCATGTATGACAACAGTAAAACATATTTAAAGGCTTCATGTATGACAACAGTAAAACATATTTAAAGGCTTCATGTATGACAACAGTAAAACATATTTAAAGGCTTCATGTATGACAACAGTAAAAGTTACAGTTTCCATTTAGTTGCATTTGAATGCATTTTTCTAGGGATCAGCTTATTATCTTGTTATCTTAATATAACATGTTATGATATTTTCACGAACATTGAATTTTGTTCTAAGCAGTCAATGGCATTCGCTTTATTAAAATTTAATAATAAGATAATAAAAATTGTAATGTAAATGCTTCTTTTAAACATGTTTTGACATTTGCCAATTTTAATGATGCTCCTAGCGTATGACATTGACAAGTTTACGTCGTACCAGCATTCCTGTTTATCCTTTATGCACTCTCGTATAATCTAGTTTCGATAAGGGAGTAACACTTGCAGTAAGGTAAGACATAATGACACTATTAAAGGTAAATTAACTTTTATTACTGTATGCTTTATATATAGTCTGTGTACAAAAGTTAAGTGTGCTTTATAAAATATTACGGTGATATGCATACGTATATTATGACAGAAAGACGGAAATATTACTTTTCGTTGTACTTTAATAATGAGAAGTTAGTGAAATAGTATTTCCAATGTGTCTGCAATAATTGCCTGTATAATACAATATGTGGGCATATATACCTTACCCGAATATATACATACACATAACATACAATACATACAAGCTACTGACATAAATGTGTCGTAGAAATGGTATCCTGGTGTTTTATATTAATAATAAAATAAGTACATATTGTATTATAGTGCCTTGTGTTATTCTTTACATACATACATATCAAATTATACTACAATAAGTTAACACCTTCATACATACAGTTTCTATAAAGTCTATATCTGCATGCACAACAGCTCAAGCTAGTTTAAAAGATATCAAAATGACACACCAAATATGCGTAGCCGGACAAGTGATTGGATATATATGTGAACTAGCCGGACGTTATTTATAATAGATAGTACAACTGCGCGTATTTAAAGTGTAAATGATTAACTTCATTCAATTACGGCAACATGGATGATGAAATGTTCGCATAATCATACTTGATATGCCAGTCGTGATAGCGCAGTGGATGCGCGTTCGCTTCAGGTGCGAAAGGTCTGGAGTTCGAGCCCCGCTGGAGCCGTTACGATTGTGTCCTTAGGCAAGGCATTTAAATTCCACGTTGCCTCTTCTCTCCCTCGTGGCGATGGATTCCATCAGGAATGAGGTCTCGAGAGTGATTTATATAAGTTGAAAGAACTTGTTTCGCAATCGAGCTAAAATAAATTTGTATAAACAACTTGATATGCCAAATGTTTGTATGCTCTTCAATATTGGAGGATAAATATAGAATATATATACTGGACATGACGTTATTACATTATTTCTACAGAATGTAATTTCCTATTACATGGTAAAATTGTTTTCCAAATAATTGCCTCAAAAACTGAATATTTCAGGAGAGGCACGCGGCATCTACACCTGCACACAACTATCGTAAGTTCAAGATACAATCTTGTAAATATTTCTATTAATTAGCTGTAAACAAGTATCGTACTTTCCTTTGTAACATTAACAGCTTGCTAGCAATCAACTTTCTTTAAGGAACAGTTTACATTACATGTATATCCGCCTTGACTTATAGTGTTGAAACCAGAGAAATGAGAGTGTAGTTAAAGTCATCATTATCATTGTATAATATCACGATACTATATCTTGCAAAAGGAACATCTCACACCAAGTCAATTGTGAATCCAAATGCTATATACCATGTCGGGCACCTAATAGTGTCACACAATTCAATATTTTATTAAGTAACGTAAACATTTAATAGTTTACATCATCGTTATACAGTTACAGTTTATTTTATTAAATTCCAGTAGGCTGTCAAGCCCATGAGGACATACATACATACATATTATATACAGTTAGCGAACAGTGCAAACATAAAGCATACATTTTATACAAATGAGCTCCCACAGCCATTTATATTTATATCTATGTGTAAATACATGTACTATTTATCTGATATGTGTCTTATAATTAAAGCAAAATAGTTCTTTATTTCTAACAAGGAGAAGGTCAATAAACACAACAAAACACAAAACCAAACATACAAAATTGAAGTTGTTGCAAAGTTGTATAACATGGCCGAGTAGTAAACCCTTCGTAACCATATTCATTGCTAAATGTTAAATATTATAAATTTAAATTTACGGCTTTGTAGATTAATATTACATGACATATACATAGATTCATTAATTAAATTCCATTCAACTTTCCAATCACATGAGAACACACATAATATAACATAAATAGTATGTAAGCTAGCACAAACATATAGAAAACATACGCATTTATAACTGTGCTTTATTGCTATTTTCTCCCAATCATAGCGAAAATAATTCTCCATTTTTATCTTAATCGTAATGATAAATGCCATCTCAAGATCAAAATTTTGCACTCCATATGCACATTCTGAATACTATGCAACTATACAGGTGCTGTTCCACCATCAGTCTATCTTGTTCGAAAACGAAGATAACAAGATTCGGCCAGTGGATAACAAGTATACACATATAGCATTATTATATGTATTACATACCTCGGCTATATAACAAATTATTAAATACATTTTTCAATAGTATATAGCATCACAAGTATACCTGTACAACATTATCATATATAGTATACACCTATATAACGTTTTAAATATGTATAATGTATAGCATCATTTGAAATCAAAGCAAAAGCATAATTGTAATTCAACTAACTTCTACACATGACTGTATTTCTAATTATGAATGCATTATAAATATATAGACCTAAATTTCGTATTTCCTGCTTATTTACTGAGTTCAAGAGTTCAGAAAATTTTAACATATTCGGTCTGATCCAGTATTTTCTAGATATATACAAGTTTCTAATTAGCATGCATATTACACTCAATGATAAAATGGTACTCATCTTCAATTATATTACAGGTTAAACATTTTCTTTCGGACACAGGTGTTCGTACAGGCCTAGACCACCTGCCGGCCTCTATTTGTAACCTATGTGACGACATTCTTAAACGGGATAATGATTGACACAATTTATTAACATTAAAACACTCTAGATATGGTTGGAATCTAAAACATGATATATTCCTATAAAACAATGCTCTACTAGAATTAGCCAATCTTGCATTCCAGTTCTGTATAAATTGGTCATTTAATCTTTGTTTTACACTAGTAAGGAACATACCCACATTTCCAACGCCTTGGTATAACCAAGCATCCACAAAACCAAGTGAACATAGAGTTATATATGATCTCATTGGACGTGCACTGTACCAATGACTGATATAATATTACACACATTTATCTTAATTAATTCAATAACATTATTATTATTATTGTGTTAATTAGTTATACGACTAATTTATTTGAGACTATTTCATGCAAGTTCTTAATAAGTAGACACAGAAATTCTTATTGATGAACATTAACTGAGTTTCCGATTAACACAGCAATTGTTTTTCGATTTTCCGCAAATTCGTTTGTTGTGGGGCCTCATTAGAATCGCATTGCCAATGGGATTCTAGTGAACCCCACGTGATGTACGTGTGAAGAAGTAAAACAAATACTATATTATTCACCTCCACACTATTAGGTTTATGCTATGAATCAATTACACAGAGAAACCATTCGTACCAAAGGAAAGTTATAAATGTAAACCAAAAAGCACTTTGTATTATCTTTTCATTCCCGAAACATGACAGGGGATCTCTAATTGGAAAGGGGGCTCCTATTATATCTACGGTACCAAACATATTAAAGTTAGAAACATTGTTGTTGGTCAAGCTGGGTTTATTTTGTCGAATACAGTGAAATAAAAACAATGTATTATACAAAGTATTATTAATATAGTCATAACTGCAGTCAGCCGATCGAGCTATCTCTTTCTATTTTACAAGTTTGCAGTCAGCCGATCGAGCTATCTCTTTCTATTTTACAAGTTTGCAGTCAGCCGATCGAGCTATCTCTTTCTATTTTACAGGTTTGCAGTCAGCCGATCGAGCTATCTCTTTCTATTTTACAGGTTTGCAGTCAGCCGATCGAGCTATCTCTTTCTATTTTACAAGTTTGCAGTCAGCCGATCGAGCTATCTCTTTCTATTTTACAAGTTTGCAGTCAGCCGATCGAGCTATCTCTTTCTATTTTACAAGTTTGCAGTCAGCCGATCGAGCTATCTCTTTCTATTTTACAGGTTTGCAGTCAGCCGATCGAGCTATCTCTTTCTATTTTACAAGTTTGCAGTCAGCCGATCGAGCTATCTCTTTCTATTTTACAAGTTTGCATTGTCAGCCGATCGAGCTATCTCTTTCTATTTTACAAGTTTGCTATCCACATGGTGTTCCAAGAAAGCCTGGCCCGGTAGTCGCCCTTGGGAGGCCCTACTTACAAAGGTCACAAAGTGCAGTTTTTATGCATATTCACATATCCCCATTATCCGGGGTAAAATAACGACATTGATATCAAAATACAGCTACAACATTGTACTTGTATTTACAAACACTTTATGCAAATTTCCTCATTTGCATAATGATACATATTAATAAAAACTTCAAAATAATGACAAATAATTCACTAAAGATTGACATTAGTAGATTATACATAGGTCATACCTTCAATAGTTGTGTTATTTAAAGAGCGCGCACAGGTACAGAATTACACTTGAAACATTAAATTATTGATCTATATATGATTATGGCATTATATATTAATTTGCATGAGGATTACTACAAAAGTGGGTGGGGTAAATAAACAAAAGAAGACAAAACTTTTCAAAACTGACAATATTAACATTTCTCATGTATAAACGTTTTCTTAGGTATTTAGATATTTTGTTTTAGGAGTTTGTTTTTTATTCATACTCATTAAAAATAAAAGTTAATTAGCTCATTTGCATACTCATGAATATTAATAAGAATGTGATAAATGGCAATATGTGTTATGCATTCACTATACATATTTCTCATCATGTTTTGTTATGCACTAGGTAGCTCAACAGTTTTTAATATATTTAATGCATATAACAATTTGGTATAATAAGCGAATAGTATGTTTGTAAAATAATTAGAATGTTATGATAATTATATAATATAATTATATGGTTTCAAGTACACATGCAGCGTACTTCTCACAGTTCCAAATTGCTCATTGTAGTTTTACGCTACCGAGTACAACCAGCATATACATAGTCAACCATTTTTCTTTATACTGCAGTTCGAGATGTATTTGACATTTAGAGCTTAGCTGTCCTCGTTGCCAATTGGATTTTTACAGTTGGCTGCATCGCATGCATTTGCACCGTGCACTGCTGTATTTTGTCTTGCATCCGCATGTTACCAGTTGCAGACACGAGCTGGGAACTGAAGGATTCCTCATCCATATTGGTTTAAGTTCAGTTCCATCGTATTTCCATCCACCAGTGTGTTCTGGCTGGACTGGACGAAAGTCCACAATATCGGCGTTGATCCAAATCTGTGCCTGGTAATTGGCTCTCCTGAAATGCAGCTCCAGGGCATCCTTCGTTGGAGGAAGTAGCTCCAAAGATTCGGTGCTTTCATGAATTATCGGTATCTACATTCATTAATGTCTGGGTCATGGGCATTCTGTGCGCTACCATACAATTTGCAAAGATAATGTTCTACTTCAAGCGTATCCCCATCATGGCCAACATATGTCACGAGATCAGGATATTGAATGAACATGTTCCAGGTGGCTTTCTTACTAATCCCAGAGAACGAGAATGTTGTATCGCATCCTGTTAAGGCGGAAACCTAACATGTTTCTCATTAAAGTATCACTGAGACATTGAGCGATAACATTTCCTTTGCTTGGAAGTCCCCGACAGCAGCCACGTCTCAACAGCACTTCACATGTGAACAATGAGAAGGAGAAGCACGTCTGTGTCACGGCATTTGACGACCAGTCGTTCATACCCTCGTGCAGATGCATCTTTCGCATGTACTATCATCCTAGTGTCTGCCTCCTCGTGGGTTACTGATAAATGTTCAGCATCAAAGGTATTGGCTTTGGTATTGTGTTCTCCCGTTAATTCACCACCGACAACGATCGTCGAACCTTCTGCTAAAGTGTTAGAATGTCTCATTAATTCACCAGATATGAACTCTGCAATGTCGGCTTTGTTGTCATTGAGTGAGATGTATTGTTCCCATACCTGAGGTAGAAGCATGTCCCGGTTGGTTATCTCTTTTATTGGTCAGTGTTTAGAAGATCGTTCGATCCGAGTTGCCGCTTGGATCGATTTTCACCAAGCTAACGATCAAATGTTACATACACACGTGTTGATACTTCAGTAAAATTCTTGTATACAGATTCACAAGCACATCTCCATAGTCCCCACATGTAGCACAACCTTTAGGTTTGCCCATTGATTGCATTAGATCATGTCCATCAATGGTGACACAGGTGGGCATATTGTCACCAGGTACTCTTTGTGTGGCGTAGCAATCTGATTGTCGGTAGTTAATACGCTCAGGATATGTGATATGCCTGTCTTGTTCATTTTGTCCGCTTCTAAATGGAGTTGCCAGTTTCCTGTTCTCTGGGCCCTAATGAACGCATGGATGACGTCCACCATACGTAGATACGCGTGCCAGTATGTGAAATTCTTGATTTTCATCTTTCTCTTGGAAGCATAGCTTCAGTTGTTCAGAAGCATCGTGGATGTTCTGTCGGTCAGGTTGTAATGAAATGGCAGACATTAAGCTTGTAAGTTCGTCATCAAGTACAGGGAATTCTTTCTTTGATGAAGAATTATTACGAAAGTATCGCAATTTTAGTCTCCACAAGGCCTTGTATGTAAGCAGGTGTCCGCGTACAGCTCTGTAATACGCCTTACCATCCAATACTGTTGTGACGGTGTTGACACCAAAGATGCCTGCCTCGACCCAAATATCTTCTAAACCTGAACGACTTCCCGCATGTAGTTAAAGCACACGCGCAGGCCACCCATGAAGAATATTACATTCTTGAAGTCCGTTTGATATGCGCAAAGTAGCCCTTTTCCCTTGCTATGCAGTGGTTGATCTACCGTTATGACTGTATACCTCTGACCAATGCTATCACTCATCGCTACAAACTTTATAACAATCGTGTTGATTGTGTCAAACGCATCTGCTGGTGCCTGTAGTATGGGCAGCATACACGGCTTCGTTAGTTCATGCTTCACAGTACAGCATGCCTCATTATATGCGCCACAGTACAGCATGCCTCACTATATGCGCCCCATAACGGAATGTGTTAACCGTTTTCCGAATATTGCCGTGCTAGTGTCCATGAAATAGTATTCATATACGATTCTTGCGGTTGATCTTCTTCCGTAAGCCACGACTTCACGTCTATACCAACTGTAGTATTCTCCGGTGGCTGCGCACGTTTACCTACGACCGTCTTTGCTTTGTGCATTTCTTGATAGACAGCCATGGCATCGTTGTCGATTGCTGATTTCTTGGCATTGCTGCTTCCATCATAGCCTTGTAGTTCCACAAGTGCATTCAAGAACATCAATGTTGTCACAGGAAAAGTGACTGAACACATCTGGGGATATGTTGGAGTGTATGTAAATGTATCCATTGCCTCTGAATCTTTCCAAAATGATATATTATATTGGTATATATATATATGCCACTATGAATATTAGATCTAGTAGCACTAAATCAAAGATCCACGTCTAAGGTAAAACATGTAGATTTAATATGATCAGTATACGACTGAAGTGATAGTTTTGACAGATTTTTCATACGATTCGTGTTCAGGGGTCAATATACCCCACCCACTTCTAGCTGTAAATGTACATAAAAGGGAAAGATATGACTATAAACAGGTATGTTTATCAAGAGCTAATTGCTCCATATTTCATTTGTTCCTATTTGGTTCTTTATCTCGCAAGAATAATGAATATACGCCATGCTAATCCTTCATATACGCCATGCTAATCCTTCATATACGCCATGCTAATCCTTCATATACGCCATGCTAATCCTCCATATACGCCATGCTAATCCTCCATATACGACATGCTAATCCTTCATATACGCCATGCTAATCCTTCATATACGCCATGCTAATCCTCCATATACGCCATGCTAATCCTCCATATACGACATGTTAATCCTTCATATACACCATGCTAATCCTTCATATACGACATGCTAATCCTTCATATACGACATGCTAATCCTTCATATACGACATGCTAATCCTTCATATACGCCATGCTAATCATCCATATACGACATGCTAATCCTCCATATACGACATGCTAATCCTTCATATACGCCATGCTAATCCTTCATATACGACATGCTAATCCTTCATATACGACATGCTAATCCTTCATATACGACATGCTAATCCTTCATATACGACATGCTAATCCTTCATATATACGACATGCTAATCCTTCATATACGACATGCTAATCCTTCATATACGCCATGCTAATCCTTCATATACGCCATGCTAATCCTTCATATACGACATGCTAATCCTTCATATACGACATGCTAATCCTTCATATACGCCATGCTAATCCTTCATATACGACATGCTAATCCTTCATATACGCCATGCTAATCCTTCATATACGCCATGCTAATCCTTCATATACGACATGCTATTTCTTCATATACGCCATGCTAATCCTTCATATACGCCATGCTAATCCTCCATATACGACATGCTAATCCTTCATATACGCCATGCTAATCCTTCATATACGCCATGCTAATCCTCCATATACGCCATGCTAATCCTCCATATACGACATGTTAATCCTTCATATACGCCATGCTAATCCTTCATATACGACATGCTAATCCTTCATATACGACATGCTAATCCTTCATATACGACATGCTAATCCTTCATATACGCCATGCTAATCCTCCATATACGACATGCTAATCCTTCATATACGCCATGCTAATCATCCATATACGACATGCTAATCCTCCATATACGACATGCTAATCCTTCATATACGCCATGCTAATCCTTCATATACGACATGCTAATCCTTCATATACGACATGCTAATCCTTCATATACGACATGCTAATCCTTCATATACGACATGCTAATCCTTCATATATACGACATGCTAATCCTTCATATACGACATGCTAATCCTTCATATACGCCATGCTAATCCTTCATATACGCCATGCTAATCCTTCATATACGACATGCTAATCCTTCATATACGACATGCTAATCCTTCATATACGCCATGCTAATCCTTCATATACGACATGCTAATCCTTCATATACGCCATGCTAATCCGTCATATACGCCATGCTAATCCTTCATATACGACATGCTATTTCTTCATATACGCCATGCTAATCCTTCATATACGACATGCTAATCCTTCATATACGCCATGCTAATCCTTCATATACGCCATGCTAATCCTTCATATTTGCCTATTTCTAAAGTAATGTTGTCATTTTTGTGACGTTTACATTAATATTCACGAATATGCAAATTAGCTAATTTGCATTAAGTAAATGTATATGATAGCTCAATGTACCAGTTTTAATTTAAAACCAATTTTGGTTACCTTATTCACAACACTGACACAGATATAAGACGATATAAGTGGACGATATAGAAATTGCACCGATTGACCTTTGACCTAATTTTCAGACCTTAATTCCGACCAAAGGTGCGACTACCGGTATGACTCAACTACATATATCATGTACTTCACATAAAACACATAACAGTTGCATGTTCACGAAATGCCTACAGAAGTGTTATCCAGCCACATATATGCATATAATAGGCAGCGTATTAATAATGCCATTGGTCCTAGAAATATGGCATAACGGTCCATTAATTTCAACAAAAAGGATGTTCCTGTTTCACCCAAAAATAATTGGCCATGTGTGTATACACGCGTATTCTCCTAAACCCCAGGGATGCCTCGGTTGTGTTGCTATTATGTTGCCCTCCTATGGCTCATCCTGTGACCTTATTCCAAAGAAATATTGCATAATCTTCCTCGCCAGCATTTATTCATAAATATCCTCAGCATAGATAACTAAAATTATATCAATATTCCCTTCTCCCCCCCCCCAACTAATTGGGCATGTTCCGTTATTCTTCAATACGCGCTAGGGCCTCATCATTAACACAGTATTGTGTTACTACTGCATTGTGGTGCACGTCCACTGACACGCATATTGCTTGAGAAGTATGTAGTAAGTCAAGATAGATTTGCAATATAGAACAACATTAACAAAAACTGATGTAAACATTTGATACACGGTGTGAGAGGGAGGGACATGGTAATATCATAATGCGGTGTGGGGGGGACATGGTAATATCACAATGCGGTGGGGGGGACATGGTAATAGCACAATGCGGTTGGGGGGACATGGTAATATCACAATGCGGTGGGGGGGGGACATGGTAATATCACAATGCGGTGTGGGGGGGACATGGTAATATCACAATGCGGTGGGGGGGACATGGTAATAGCACAATGTGGTGTGAGAGGGAGGGACATGGTAATATCATAATGCGGTGTGGGGGGGGGGACATGGTAATAGCACAATGCGGTGTGTGGGGGACATGGTAATATCACAATGCGGTGTGGGGGGGACATGGTAATAGCACAATGCGGTGTGGGGGACATGGTAATAGCACAATGCGGTGTGGGGGGGGACATGGTAATATCACAATGCGGTGTGGGGGGGACATGGTAATAGCACAATGCGGTGTGTGGGGGGGGGGGACATGGTAATAGCACAATGCGGTGTGGGGGGGGACATGGTAATATCACAATGCGGTGTGGGGGGGGACATGGTAATAGCACAATGCGGTGTGTGGGGGACATGGTAATATCACAATGCGGTGTGTGGGGGTGACATGGTAATAGCACAATGCGGTGTGTGGGGGGGACATGGTAATAGCACAATGCGTGTGGGGGGGGACATGGTAATAGCACAATGCGGTGTGTGGGGGGACATGGTAATAGCACAATGCGGTGTGGGGGGGGAGACATGGTAATAGCACAATGTGGTGTGGGGGGGAGACATGGTAATAGCACAATGTGGTGTGTGGGGGGAGACATGGTAATAGCACAATGCGGTGTGGGGGGGGGGGGAGACATGGTAATAGCACAATGTGGTGTGTGGGGGGGGGGGGGAGACATGGTAATAGCACAATGCGGTGTGTGGGGGGGGGACATGGTAATATCACAATGCGTGTGTGTGGGGGAGACATGGTAATAGCACAATGCGGTGTGGGGGACATGGTAATATTACAATGCGGTGTGTAGGGGACATGGTAATATCACAATGCGGTGTGTAGGGACATGGTAATAGCACAATGCGGTGTGGGGACATGGTAATATCACAATGCGGTGTGTGGGGGACATGGTAATATCACAATGCGGGTGTGTGGGGGACATGGTAATAGCACAATGCGGTGTGTGGGGGACATGTAATAGCACAATGCGGTGTGTGGGGGACATGGTAATAGCAGAATGCGGTGGTGGGGGACATGGTAATAGCAGATGCGGTGTGGGGGGGGACATGGTAATATCACAATGCGGTGTGTGGGGGACATGGTAATAGCAGAATGCGGTGTGGGGGGGACATGGTATATCACAATGTGGTGTGGGGAGACATGGTAATATCACAATGCGGTGTGTGGGGGACATGGTAATATCACAATGCGGTGTGGGGGGAGACATGGGTAATAGCACAATGCGGTGTGTGGGGGGGGGGACATGGTAATATCACAATGCGGTGTGTGGGGGGAGACATGGGAATATCACAATGCGGTGTGTGGGGGACATGGTAATATCACAATGCGTGTGTGGGGGGAGACATGGTAATAGCACAATGCGGTGTGTGGGGGGGGACATGGTAATATCACAATGCGTGTGTGGGGGGAGACATGGTAATATCACAATGCGGTGTGTGGGGGACATAGTAATAGCACAATGCGATGTGTGGGGAGACATGGTAATAGCACAATGCAGTGGGGACATAGTAATAGCACAATGCAGTGGGGGACATAGTATAGCACAATGCGGTGTGTGGGGAGACATGGTTAATAGCACAATGCGGTGTGTGGGGAGACATGGTAATAGCACAATGCGGTGTGGGGGGGGGGAGACATGGTAATAGCACAATGCGGTGTGTGGGGGGGGACATGGTAATATCACAATGCGGTGTGGGGGGGAGACATGGTAATAGCACAATGCGGTGTGTGGGGACTACCGGTATGACTCAACTACATATATCATGTACTTCACATAAAACACATAACGGTTGCATGTTCACGAAATGCCTACAGAAGTGTTATCCAGCCACATATATGCATATAATAGGCAGCGTATTAATAATGCCATTGGTCCTAGAAATATGGCATAACGGTCCATTAATTTCAACAAAAAGGATGTTCCTGTTTCACCCAAAAATAATTGGCCATGTGTGTATACACGCGTATTCTCCTAAACCCCAGGGATGCCTCGGTTGGGTTGCTATTATGTTGCCCTCCTATGGCTCATCCTGTGACCTTATTCCAAAGAAATATTGCATAATCTTCCTCGCCAGCATTTATTCATAAATATCCTCAGCATAGATAACTAAAATTATATCAATATTCCCTTCTCCCCCCCCCCAACTAATTGGGCATGTTCCGTTATTCTTCAATACGCGCTAGGGCCTCATCATTAACACAGTATTGCGTTACTACTGCATTGTGGTGCACGTCCACTGACACGCATATTGCTTGAGAAGTATGTAGTAAGTCAAGATAGATTTGCAATATAGAA
>CM026402.1:4907169-4941220 GCA_014843695.1 Archivesica marissinica | reverse complement strand
AAACACACATTGTCTTTGTATTACAACAACACACACATTGTCTTTGTATTACAACAAACACACATTGTCTTTGTATTACAGCAAACACACATTGTCTTTGTATTACAGCAAACACACATTGTCTTTGTATTACAACAACACACACATTGTCTTTGTATTACAACACCACACACATTGTCTTTGTATTACAGCAAACACACATTGTCTTTGTATTACAGCAAACACACATTGTCTTTGTATTACAACAACACACACATTGTCTTTGTATTACAGCAAACATACATTGTCTTTGTATTACAGCAACATACATTGTCTTTGTATTACAGCAAACATACATTGTCTTTGTATTACAACAACACACACATTGTCTTTGTATTACAGCAAACACACATTGTCTTTGTATTACAGTAAACATACATTGTTTTGTATTACATTAAACACACATTGTCTTTGTATTACAGTAAACATACATTGTCTTTGTATTACAGCAAACACACATTGTCTTTGTATTACAGTAAGCACACATTGTCTTTGTATTACAGCAAATACACATTGTCTTTGTATTACAGCAAACACACATTGTCTTTGTATTACAGCAAACACACATTGTCTTTGTATTACAGCAAATACACATTGTCTTTGTATTACAGCAACACACACATTGTCTTTGTATTACAGTAAACATACATTGTCTTTGTATTACAGTAAGCACACATTTTCTTTGTATTACATTAAACACACATTGTCTTTGTATTACAGTAAGCACACATTTTCTTTGTATTACAGCAAATACACATTGTCTTTGTATTACAACACCACACACATTGTCTTTGTATTACAACACCACACACATTGTCTTTGTATTACAGCAAACACACATTGTCTTTGTATTACAACAACACACACATTGTCTTTGTATTACAACACCACACATTGTCTTTGTATTACAGTAAACATACATTACATTGTCTTTGTATTACAACAACACACACATTGTCTTTGTATTGCAGTAAACACATATTGTATTTGTATTACAGCAAACACACATTGTCTTTGTATTACAGCAAACACACATTGTCTTTGTATTACAGTAAACATACATTGTCTTTGTATTACAGCAAACACACATTGTCTTTGTATTACAGTAAACATACATTGTCTTTGTATTACAGCAAACACACATTGTCTTTGTATTACAGTAAACATACATTGTCTTTGTATTACAGTAAACACACATTGTCTTTGTATTACAGCAAACACACATTGTCTTTGTATTACAGCAAACACACATTGTCTTTGTATTACAGTAAACACACATTGTCTTTGTATTACAGCAAACACACATTGTCTTTGTATTACAGCAAACACACATTGTCTTTGTATTACAGCAAACACACATTGTCTTTGTATTACAGCAAACACACATTGTCTTTGTATTACAGCAAATACACATTGTCTTTGTATTACAGCAAACACACATTGTCTTTGTATTACAGCAAACATACATTGTCTTTGTATTACAGCAACATACATTGTCTTTGTATTACAGCAAACACACATTGTCTTTGTATTACAGTAAGCACACATTGTCTTTGTATTACAGCAAATACACATTGTCTTTGTATTACAGCAAATACACATTGTCTTTGTATTACAGCAAACACACATTGTCTTTGTATTACAACAACACACACATTGTCTTTGTATTACAACAACACACACATTGTCTTTGTATTACAGCAAACACACATTGTCTTTGTATTACAGCAACACACACATTGTCTTTGTATTACAGCAAACACACATTGTCTTTGTATTACAACAACATACACATTGTCTTTGTATTACAACAACACACACATTGTCTTTGTATTACAGCAAACATACATTGTCTTTGTATTACAGCAAACACACATTGTCTTTGTATTAAAGCAAACACACATTGTCTTTGTATTACAGTAAACACACATTGTCTTTGTATTACAGCAAACACGGGAACCGGTATCATAGACTCAGGAGACCAGTTTGGAAGGACTCCATTAATGTTCTGTGTCCTGGCTGACAGACTAGATTGTGCTGAACTTCTGCTGAAAGCCGGGTCACAGGCCAATCAGAGAGATAAAGGTGGACGTACAGCCCTACACTGGGCTGCACATAAGGTATACCTTGCCACATGCTGTAGTATGAAACACCTCATATGCTATACTCTAGGGACCGTCGTGGCTGGATGGTTACGCTCATTAGCTTTAAATCGCTTGCACTCCAGGCTCACTGCTGTGGGTTGGAATATAAATGATTTCCTGTGAGGAAACTATCCAGCTGGTTTGTGTTTGGTCAGTGATTCTACCCAGGTGTCCATCTATGCATTAAATATTGCTCGAAGGGGCACCAGGAGGTGTCTAATCCACAATTAATAGCTTGAGAGTTGCTATGTAACCTAAACTGTCGGTGTCACTTTAATCTAAAAAAACATACTTAATACACTGTCCAACCTGATTAATCATACCCTTAGTTCAAAGTTTAATCATATTTTATTTCCCAATCTTATACAGTTTAAACAATGCATACATTGCTCATATCAAAATACAGAAAAAGGATTAGAATGAAAGACAGCCTTATATAATTCTTCTATTCAGTGTATCCCACATATGGTATACCATACCTTAGAGTTTGTCCACATATGGTATACCATACCTTAGAGTTTGTCTCACATATGGTATACCATACCTTAGAGTTTGTCCACATATGGTATACCATACTTTAGAGTTTGTCTCACATATGGTATACCATACCTTAGAGTTTGTCCACATATGGTATACCATACCTTAGATATTGTCTCACATATGGTATACCATACCTTAGAGTTTGTCCACATATGGTATACCATACCTTAGATATTGTCTCACATATGGTATACCATACCGTAGAGTTTGAGTTTGTCCCAAATATGGTATACCATACCTTAGAGTTTGTCCCACATATGGTATACCATACCTTAGAGTTTGTCCACATATGGTATATCATACCTTAGAGTTTGGCAGTTTGTCCACATATGGTATTCCATACCTTAGAGTTTGTCCCAAATATGGTATACCATACCTTAGAGTTTGTCCCACATATGGTATACCATACCTTAGAGTTGTCCCCAAATGGTTTACCATACCTTAGAGTTTGTCCACATATGGTATACCATACCTTAGAGTTTGTCCCACATATGGTATACCATACCTTAGAGTTTGTCCACATATGGTATACCATACCTTAGAGTTTGTCCACATATGGTATACCATACCTTAAGTTTGTCATATGGTATTACCTTAAGTTTGTCCACATATGGTATACCATACCTTAGAGTTTGTCCACATATGGTATACCATACCTTAGAGTTTGTCCCAAATATGGTATACCATACCTTAGAGTTTGTCCACATATGGTATACCATACCTTAGAGTTTGTCCACATATGGTATACCATACCTTAGAGTTTGTCCACATATGGTATTCCATACCTTAGAGTTTGTCCCACATATGGTATACCATACCTTAGAGTTTGTCCACATATGGTATACCATACCTTAGAGTTTGTCCACATATGGTATACCATACCTTAGAGTTTGTCCACATATGGTATACCATACCTTAGAGTTGTCCCACAAATGGTTTACCATACCTTAGAGTTTGTCCACATATGGTATACCATACCTTAGAGTTTGTCCACATATGGTATACCATACCTTAGAGTTTGTCCACATATGGTATACCATACCTTAGAGTTGTCCCACATATGGTTTGCCATACCTTAGAGTTTATCCCACATATGGTATACCATACCTTAGAGTTTGTCCACATATGGTATGCCATACCTTATAGTTTGTCCCATATATGGTATACCATACCTTAGAGTTTGTCCCAAATATGGTATACCATACCTTAGAGTTTGTCCCGCATATTGTATTCCATACCTTAGAGTTTGTCCCATATATGGTATACCATACCTTAGAGTTTGTCCACATATGGTATTCCATACCTTAGAGTTTGTCCCACATATGGTATACCATACCTTAGAGTTTGTCCCACATATGGTATTCCATACCTTAGAGTTTGTCCCACATATGGTATACCATACCTTAGAGTTTGTCCCACATATGGTATTCCATACCTTAGAGTTTGTCCACATATGGTATGCCATACCTTAGAGTTTGTCCCACATATGGTATGCCATACCTTAGAGTTTGTCCCACATATGGTATACCATACCTTAGAGTTTGTCCCACATATGGTATACCATACCTTAGAGTTTGTCCCACATATGGTATACCATACCTTAGAGTTTGTCTCACATATGGTATTCCATACCTTAGAGTTTGTCCCAAATATGGTATACCATACCTTATAGTTTGTCCACATATGGTATACCATACCTTAGAGTTTGTCCACATATGGTATTACCATACCTTAGAGTTTGTCTCACATATGGTATACCATACCTTAGAGTTTGTCCACATATGGTATTCCATACCTTAGAGTTTGTCTCACATATGGTATACCATACCTTAGAGTTTGTCTCACATATGGTATACCATACCTTAGAGTTTGTCCACATATGGTATTCCATACCGTAGAGTTTGTCTCACATATGGTATACCATACCTTAGAGTTTGTCCCAAATATGGTATACCATACCTTATAGTTTGTCTCACATATGTTATTCCATACCTTAGAGTTTGTCCACATGTGGTATACCATACCTTAGAGTTTGTCCACATATGGTATTACCATACCTTAGAGTTTGTCTCACATATGGTATACCATACCTTAGAGTTTGTCCACATATGGTATTCCATACCTTAGAGTTTGTCTCACATATGGTATACCATACCTTAGAGTTTGTCCCACATATGGTATACCATACCTTAGAGTTTGTCCACATATGGTATTCCATACCTTAGAGTTTGTCCACATATGGTATACCATACCTTAGAGTTTGTCCAAATATGGTATACCATACCTTAGAGTTTGTCCACATATGGTATACCATACCTTAGAGTTTGTCCACATATGGTATTCCATACCTTAGAGTTTGTCCACATATGGTATACCATACCTTAGAGTTTGTCCCACATATGGTATACCATACCTTAGAGTTTGTCCACATATGGTATACCATACCTTAGAGTTTGTCCCAAATATGGTATACCATACCTTAGAGTTTGGCGTTTGTCCACATATGGTATTCCATACCTTAGAGTTTGTCCCACATATGGTATACCATACCTTAGAGTTTGTCCACATATGGTATACCATACCTTAGAGTTGTCCCACAAATGGTTTACCATACCTTAGAGTTTGTCTCGCATATGGTACTCCATACCTTAGAGTTTGTCCCACATATGGTATACCATACCTTAGAGTTTGTCCCACATATGGTATGCCATACCTTAGAGTTTGTCCCACCTATGGTATACCATACCTTAGAGTTGTCCCACAAATGGTTTACCATACCTTAGAGTTTGTCCCACATATGGTATACCATACCTTAGAGTTGTCCCACAAATGGTTTACCATACCTTAGAGTTTGTCTCGCAAATGGTATTCCATACCTTAGAGTTTGTCCCACATATGGTATACCATACCTTAGAGTTTGTCCCACATATGGTATTCCATACCTTAGAGTTTGTCCCACATATGGTATAACATACCTTAGAGTTTGTCCCACATATTGTATTCCATACCTTAGAGTTTGTCCACATATGGTATACCATACCTTAGAGTTTGTCCCACCTATGGTATGCCATACCTTAGAGTTTGTCCCACATATGGTATACCATACCTTAGAGTTTGTCCCACATATGGTATACCATACCTTAGAGTTTGTCCACATATGGTATACCATACCTTAGAGTTTGTCCACATATGGTATACCATACCTTAGAGTTTGTCCCACATATGGTATACCATACCTTAGAGTTTGTCCACATATGGTTTCCATACCTTAGAGTTTGTCCCACATATGGTATACCATACCTTAGAGTTTGTCCACATATGGTATACATACCTTAGAGTTTGTCCACATATGGTATACCATACCTTAGAGTTTGTCCACATATGGTATACCATACCTTAGAGTTGTCCCACATATGGTTTACATACCTTAGAGTTTGTCCACATATGGTATTCCATACCTTAGAGTTTGTCCACATATGGTATACCATACCTTAGAGTTTGCGTGTCCACATATGGTATACCATACCTTAGAGTTTGTCCCAAATATGGTATACCATACCTTAGAGTTTGCTCCACATATGGTATACCATACCTTAGAGTTTGTCCACATATGGTATATCATACCTTAGAGTTTGTCCCAAATATGGTATACCATACCTTAGAGTTTGTCCCACATATGGTATACCATACCTTAGAGTTTGTCCACATATGGTATTCCATACCTTATAGTTTGTGTCACATATGGTGTACCATACCTTAAGAGTTTGTTCCACATATGGTATACCATACCTTAGAGTTTGTCCACATATGGTATTCCATACCTTATAGTTTGTGTCACATATGGTGTACCATACCTTAAGAGTTTGTCCCACATATGGTATACCATACCTTAGAGTTTGTCCCACATATGGTATACCATACCTTAGAGTTTGTCCACATATGGTATACCATACCTTAGAGTTTGTCCCAAATATGGTATACCATACCTTAGAGTTTGTCCACATATGGTATTCCATACCTTAGAGTTTGTCCACATATGGTATACCATACCTTAGAGTTTGTCCACATATGGTATATCATACCTTAGAGTTTGTCCACATATGGTATACCATACCTTAGAGTTTGTCCCACATATGGTATACCATACCTTAGAGTTGTCCCACAAATGGTTTATCATACCTTAGAGTTTGTCCACATATGGTATTCCATACCTTAGAGTTTGTCCCACATATGGTATACCATACCTTAGAGTTTGTCCACATATGGTATATCATACCTTAGATTTTGTCCCAAATATGGTATACCATACCTTAGAGTTTGTCCCACATATGGTATACCATACCTTAGAGTTTGTCCACATATGGTATTCCATACCTTATAGTTTGTGTCACATATGGTGTACCATACCTTAAGAGTTTGTTCCACATATGGTATACCATACCTTAGAGTTTGTCCACATATGGTATACCATACCATAGAGTTTGTCCCACCTATGGTATACCATAACTTATAGTTTATCCACATATGGTATACCATACCTTACTGTACAGCCTGTCCATGTATGTACAATACTCTACATTTATCTTGCCCAATAGTAGTAAATCTCACATATCATGTATCACACTCTATACCAAACTGATACCAAACTGATTTAGTACAACACTAAATAACAACTAGAGGATAGAACTCTGAGAGATGTGTAGTCCATAGAAGGGGACACCTCGCTGAACCACAGGCCTTGACACTTCCTCCTGGACAATCCCTCTATATATATCCAAAATGTTTTCATCAAATTCTATCAACAACTCTTTGAGTTACCGTTTACAGCAAAAATGGATGGGGGTTAAAAGTAACTAAGCCAAAAGTATAATAATCTGTTTGATTCAAATGTTTTTCTCAAATCACACTACTTCAGCCCTGAATTGATCAATAATTATGTCTCCTCCCATCAGAGGGAGTGGTTAGTGCGCTCGCTTCTCACCGATGCAACCTGGGTTCGATCCTCGGAACAGGAAGTATGTGAGATGGTACGATGGTCGCCAGATCGGACAGGTGGGTTTTCTCTGAGTACTGCGGTTTCCTCTCACACGAATGACAACATTTACGCTTTCATCCGCGCCAACGAGAGTGATTAATATAAGTTGTTAAAACTTGCTTCGCAATTGTAAAATAAATAAAGTTTAAACAGGGGGAGACATTGTTTTGCCTTTCAAACTTGGCAGGAAGCAATGGTATAATGTCTGGATGTCCATATCGTAAACCAGTTCTGTTTGGGAGGATTTCTTGCGGATTGACAGCCCTTTGAACATTTATCTCAAATTCTACATACCGGTATGACATTTTATTGCAATGACTTCATATATTTCAGTTCGATGCTTTCATTACTGCACTGAAGCATCAGTGAGCGGGAAAGACACATGTGTTTTTTCACAAACCATTTCTAGCTTCTCTTGATTGCAGGGAAATGTGAGATTGTTTCAAACCATTTCTAGCTTCTCTTGATTGCAGGGAAATGTGAGATTGTTGAAACTGCTGCTTTCCAAGGGAGCTAACTGTCATGAGAAAGACAATGAAGGTCAAACGGCACTGCATCTGTGTACACGACACAAATCACCAAAATGTATGACATTGTTACTACGGCAACTATTACCAGGGGAGATTGATGACCAAGACAGAAATAAGGTATATTTAGTTACAACAGACATAAAAATAGCACAAACAGTAACTAGTCTCTAGAAACCAGCCTCTAGATTAGCAGCAACAAAACTGTGACTTTAGTATAGATGCACCATGGCAACGAGTAACAAGTATACACAAACAGTAACTAGTCTCACACCACTAGATTAGCAACAACAAAACTGTGACTTTAGTATAGATGCACCATGGCAACGAGTAACAAGTATACACAAACAGTAAATAGTCTCACAACGCTAGATTAGCAGCAACAAAACTGTGACTTTAGTATAGATGCACCATGGCAACGAGTAACAAGTATACACAAACAGTAACTAGTTTCACACCGCTAGATTAGCAGCAACAAAACTGTGACTTTAGTTTAGATGCACCGTGGCAACGAGTAACAAGTATACACATACAGTAACTAGTCTCACACCGCTAGATTAGCAGCAACAAAACTGTGACTTTAGTATAGATGCACCATGGCAACGAGTAACAAATATACACACACAGTAACTAGTCTCACACCGCTAGATTAGCAGCAACAAAACTGTGACTTTAGTATAGATGCACCATGGCAACGAGTAACAAGTATACACAAACAGTAACTAGTCTCACACTGCTAGATTAGCAGCAACAAAACTGTGACTTTAGTATAGATGCACCATGGCAACGAGTAACAGGTATACACACACAGTAACTAGTCTCTAGAAACCGCTAGATTAGCAACAACAAAACTGTGACTTTAGTTTAGATGCACCATGGCAACGAGTAACAAGTATACACAAACAGTAACTAGTCTCTAGAAACCAGCCGCTAGATTAGCAGCAACAAAACTGTGACTTTAGTTTAGATGCACCATGGCAACGAGTAACAAGTATACACACACAGTAACTAGTCTCTAGAAACCAGCTGCTAGATTAGCAGCAACAAAACTGGGACTTTAGTTTAGATGCACCATGGCAACGAGTAACAAGTATACACAAACAGTAACTAGTCTCTAGAAACCAGCCGCTAGATTAGCAGCAACAAAACTGTGACTTTAGTTTAGATGCACCATGGCAACGAGTAACAAGTATACACACACAGTAACTAGTCTCTAGACACCAGCTGAAAACTGTGACTTTAGTATAGATGCACCATGGCAACGAGTAACAAGTATACACACACAGTAACTAGTCTCACACCGCTAGATTAGCAGCAACAAAACTGTGACTTTAGTATAGATGCACCATGGCAACGAGTAACAAGTATACACAAACAGTAACTAGTCTCTAGAAACCAGCCGATAGATTAGCAGCAACAAAACTGTGACTTTAGTTTAGATGCACCATGGCAACGAGTAACAAGTATACACAAACAGTAACTAGTCTCTAGAAACCAGCCGCTAGATTAGCAACAACAAAACTGTGACTTTAGTTTAGATGCACCATGGCAACGAGTAACAAGTATACACAAACAGTAACTAGTCTCTAGAAACCAGCCTTTAGATTAGCAGCAACAAAACTGTGACTTTAGTATAGATGCACCATGGCAACGAGTAACAAGTATACACACACAGTAACTAGTCTCTAGAAACCAGCCGCTAGATTAGCAACAACAAAACTGTGACTTTAGTATATATGCACCATGGCAACGAGTAACAAGTATACACAAACAGTAACTAGTCTCACACTGCTAGATTAGCAGCAACAAAACTGTGACTTTAGTATAGATGCACCATGGCAACGAGTAACAGGTATACACACACAGTAGCTAGTCTCTAGAAACCAGCTGCTAGATTAGCAACAACAAAACTGGGACTTTAGTTTAGATGCACCATGGCAACGAGTAACAAGTATACACAAACAGTAACTAGTCTCTAGAAACCAGCCGCTAGATTAGCAGCAACAAAACTGTGACTTTAGTTTAGATGCACCATGGCAACGAGTAACAAGTATACACACACAGTAACTAGTCTCTAGAAACCACTAGATTAGCAGCAACAAAACTGTGACTTTAGTTTAGATGCACCATGGCAACGAGTAACAAGTATACACACACAGTAACTAGTCTCTAGAAACCAGCTGCTAGATTAGCAGCAAAAAACTGTGACTTTAGTATAGATGCACCATGGCAACGAGTAACAAGTATACACAAACAGTAACTAGTCTCGCACCGCTAGATTAGCAGCAACAAAACTGTGACTTTTGTTTAGATGCACCATGGCAACGAGTAACAAGTATACACAAACAGTAACTAGTCTCTAGAAACCAGCTGCTAGATTAGCAGCAACACAACTGTGACTTTAGTTTAGATGCACCATGGCAACGAGTAACAAGTATACGCAAACAGTAACTAGTCTCTAGAAACCAGCTGCTAGTTTAGCAGCAACAAAACTGTGACTTTAGTATTGATGCACCATGGCAACGAGTAACAAGTATACGCAAACAGTAAATAGTCTCTAGAAACCAGCCGCTAGATTAGCAGCAACAAAACTGTGACTTTAGTATAGATGCACCATGCCAACGAGTAACAAGTATACACACACAGTAACTAGTCTCTAGAAACCAGCCACTAGATTAGCAGCAACAAAACTGTGACTTTAGTTTAGATGCACCATGACAACGAGTAACAAGTATACACAAACAGTAACTAGTCTCTAGAAACCAGCCTTTAGATTAGCAGCAACAAAACTGTGACTTTAGTATAGATGCACCATGGCAACGAGTAACAAGTATACACACAGTAACTAGTGTCTAGAAACCAGCCGCTAGATTAGCAACAACAAAACTGTGACTTTAGTATATATGCACCATGGCAACGAGTAACAAATATACACAAACAGTAACTAGTCTCACACTGCTAGATTAGCAGCAACAAAACTGTGACTTTAGTATAGATGCACCATGGCAACGAGTAACAAGTATACACAAACAGTAACTAGTCTCTAGAAACCAGCCGCTAGATTAGCAGCAACAAAACTGTGACTTTAGTTTAGATGCACCATGGCAACGAGTAACAAGTATACACAAACAGTAACTAGTCTCTAGAAACCAGCCGCTAGATTAGCAGCAACAAAACTGTGACTTTAGTATAGATGCACCATGGCAACGAGTAACAAGTATACACAAACAGTAACTAGTCTCACACTGCTAGATTAGCAGCAACAAAACTGTGACTTTAGTATAGATGCACCATGGCAACGAGTAACAAGTATACACACACAGTAACTAGTCTCTAGAAACCAGCTGCTAGATTAGCAGCAACAAAACTGGGACTTTAGTTTAGATGCACCATGGCAACGAGTAACAAGTATACACAAACAGTAACTAGTCTCTAGAAACCAGCCGCTAGATTAGCAGCAACAAAACTGTGACTTTAGTTTAGATGCACCATGGCAACGAGTAACAAGTATACACACACAGTAACTAGTCTCTAGAAACCAGCCGCTAGATTAGCAGCAACAAACTGTGACTTTAGTTTAGATGCACCATGGCAACGAGTAACAAGTATACACAAACAGTAACTAGTCTCACACCGCTAGATTAGCAACAACAAAACTGTGACTTTAGTATAGATGCACCGTGGCAACGAGTAACAAGTATACACAAACAGTAACTAGTCTCTAGAAACCAACCGCTAGATTAGCAGCAACAAAACTGTGACTTTAGTTTAGATGCACCATGGCAACAAGTAACAAGTATACACGCACGGTAACTAGTCTCTAGAAACCAGCCGCTAGAATAGCAGCAACAAAACTGTGACTTTAGTATAGATGCACCATGCCAACGAGTAACAAGTATACACACACAGTAACTAGTCTCTAGAAACCAGCCGCTAGATTAGCAGCAACAAAACTGTGACTTTAGTTTAGATGCACCATGGCAACAAGTAACAAGTATACACGCACAGTAACTAGTCTCTAGAAACCAGCCGCTAGATTAGCAACAACAAAACTGTGACTTTAGTATAGATGCACCATGGCAACGAGTAACAAGTATACACAAACAGTAACTAGTCTCACACTGCTAGATTAGCAGCAACAAAACTGTGACTTTAGTATAGATGCACCATGGCAACGAGTAACAAGTATACACACACAGTAACTAGTCTCTAGAAACCAGCCGCTAGATTAGCAACAACAAAACTGTGACTTTAGTATAGATGCACCATGGCAACGAGTAACAAGTATACACAAACAGTAACTAGTCTCACACTGCTAGATTAGCAGCAACAAAACTGTGACTTTAGTATAGATGCACCATGGCAACGAGTAACAAGTATACACAAACAGTAACTAGTCTCTAGAAACCAGCCGCTAGATTAGCAGCAACAAAACTGTGACTTTAGTATAGATGCACCATGGCAACGAGTAACAAGTATACACAAACAGTAACTAGTCTCTAGAAACCAGCCGCTAGATTAGCAGCAACAAAACTGTGACTTTAGTTTAGATGCACCATGGCAACGAGTAACAAGTATACACAAACAGTAACTAGTCTCTAGAAACCAGCCGCTAGATTAGCAGCAACAAAACTGTGACTTTAGTTTAGATGCACCATGGCAACGAGTAACAAGTATACACACACAGTAACTAGTCTCTAGAAACCAGCCGCTAGATTAGCAGCAACAAAACTGTGACTTTAGTTTAGATGCACCATGGCAACGAGTAACAAGTATACACAAACAGTAACTAGTCTCTAGAAACCAGCCGCTAGATTAGCAGCAACAAAACTGTGACTTTAGTTTAGATGCACCATGGCAACGAGTAACAAGTATACACACACAGTAACTAGTCTCTAGAAACCAGCCGCTAGATTAGCAGCAACAAAACTGTGACTTTAGTTTAGATGCACCATGGCAACGAGTAACAAGTATACACAAACAGTAACTAGTCTCTAGAAACCAGCCGCTAGATTAGCAGCAACAAAACTGTGACTTTAGTATAGATGCACCATGGCAACGAGTAACAAGTATACACAAACAGTAACTAGTCTCTAGAAACTAGCCGCTAGATTAGCAGCAACAAAACTGTGACTTTAGTATAGATGCACCATGGCAACGAGTAACACGTATACACAAACAGTATCTAGTCTCTAGAAACCAGCCGCTAGATTAGCAGCAACAAAACTGTGACTTTAGTTTAGATGCACCATGGCAACGAGTAACAAGTATACACAAACAGTAACTAGTCTCTAGAAACCAGCCGCTAGATTAGCAGCAACAAAACTGTGACTTTAGTTTAGATGCACCATGGCAACGAGTAACAAGTATACACAAACAGTAACTAGTCTCTAGAAACCAGCCGCTAGATTAGCAGCAACAAAACTGACTTTAGTTTAGATGCACCATGGCAACGAGTAACAAGTATACACACAGTAACTAGTCTCACACCGCTAAACAACAAAACTGTGACTTTAGTTTAGATGCACCATGGCAACGAGTAACAAGTATACACAAACAGTAACTAGTCTCACACCGCTAGATTAGCAGCAACAAAACTGTGACTTTAGTTTAGATGCACCATGGCAACGAGTAACAAGTATACACACACAGTAACTAGTCTCTAGAAACCAGCCGCTAGATTAGCAGCAACAAAACTGTGACTTTAGTTTAGATGCACCATGGCAACGAGTAACAAGTATACACAAACAGTAACTAGTCTCTAGAAACCAGCCGCTAGATTAGCAGCAACAAAACTGTGACTTTAGTATAGATGCACCATGGCAACGAGTAACAAGTATACACAAACAGTAACTAGTCTCACACCGCTAGATTAGCAGCAACAAAACTGTGACTTTAGTATAGATGCACCATGGCAACGAGTAACAAGTATACACACACAGTAACTAGTCTCTAGAAACCAGCCGCTAGATTAGCAGCAACAAAACTGTGACTTTAGTATAGATGCACCATGGCAACGAGTAACAAGTATACACAAACAGTAACTAGTCTCTAGAAACCAGCCGCTAGATTAGCAGCAACAAAACTGTGACTTTAGTATAGATGCACCATGGCAACGAGTAACAAGTATACACACACAGTAACTAGTCTCTAGAAACCAGCCGCTAGATTAGCAGCAACAAAACTGTGACTTTAGTATAGATGCACCATGGCAACGAGTAACAAGTATACACAAACAGTAACTAGTCTCTAGAAACCAGCCGCTAGATTAGCAACAACAAAACTGTGACTTTAGTTTAGATGCACCATGGCAACGAGTAACAAGTATACACAAACAGTAACTAGTCTCTAGAAACCAGCCGCTAGATTAGCAGCAACAAAACTGTGACTTTAGTTTAGATGCACCATGGCAACGAGTAACAAGTATACACAAACAGTAACTAGTCTCTAGAAACCAGCCGCTAGATTAGCAGCAACAAAACTGTGACTTTAGTTTAGATGCACCATGGCAACGAGTAACAAGTATACACACACAGTAACTAGTCTCTAGAAACCAGCCGCTAGATTAGCAGCAACAAAACTGTGACTTTAGTATAGATGCACCATGGCAACGAGTAACAAGTATACACACACAGTAACTAGTCTCTAGAAACCAGCCGCTAGATTAGCAGCAACAAAACTGTGACTTTAGTTTAGATGCACCATGGCAACGAGTAACAAGTATACACACACAGTAACTAGTCTCTAGAAACCAGCCGCTAGATTAGCAGCAACAAAACTGTGACTTTAGTATAGATGCACCATGGCAACGAGTAACAAGTATACACAAACAGTAACTAGTCTCACACTGCTAGATTAGCAGCAACAAAACTGTGACTTTAGTATAGATGCACCATGGCAACGAGTAACAGGTATACACACACAGAGCTAGTCTCTAGAAACCAGCTGCTAGATTAGCAACAACAAAACTGTGACTTTAGTTTAGATGCACCATGGCAACAAGTAACAAGTATACACGCACAGTAACTAGTCTCTAGAAACCAGCCGCTAGATTAGCAGCAACAAAACTGTGACTTTAGTATAGATGCACCATGGCAACGAGTAACAAGTATACACAAACAGTAACTAGTCTCTAGAAACCAGCCGCTAGATTAGCAGCAACAAAACTGGACTTTAGTTTAGATGCACCATGGCAACGAGTAACAAGTATACACAACAGTAACTAGTCTCACACCGCTAGATTAGCAGCAACAAAACTGTGACTTTAGTATAGATGCACCATGGCAACGAGTAACAAGTATACACAAACAGTAACTAGTCTCTAGAAACCAGCCGCTAGATTAGCAGCAACAAAACTGTGACTTTAGTTTAGATGCACCATGGCAACGAGTAACAAGTATACACAAACAGTAACTAGTCTCTAGAAACCAGCCGCTAGATTAGCAGCAACAAAACTGTGACTTTAGTTTAGATGCACCATGGCAACGAGTAACAAGTATACACAAACAGTAACTAGTCTCTAGAAACCAGCCGCTAGATTAGCAGCAACAAAACTGTGACTTTAGTTTAGATGCACCATGGCAACGAGTAACAAGTATACACAAACAGTAACTAGTCTCACACCGCTAGATTAGCAGCAACAAAACTGTGACTTTAGTTTAGATGCACCATGGCAACGAGTAACAAGTATACACAAACAGTAACTAGTCTCTAGAAACCAGCCGCTAGATTAGCAGCAACAAAACTGTGACTTTAGTTTAGATGCACCATGGCAACAAGTAACAAGTATACACAAACAGTAACTAGTCTCTAGAAACCAGCCGCTAGATTAGCAGCAACAAAACTGTGACTTTAGTATAGATGCACCATGGCAACGAGTAACAAGTATACACACACAGTAACTAGTCTCTAGAAACCAGCCGCTAGATTAGCAGCAACAAAACTGTGACTTTAGTTTAGATGCACCATGGCAACGAGTAACAAGTATACACACACAGTAACTAGTCTCTAGAAACCAGCCGCTAGATTAGCAACAACAAAACTGTGACTTTAGTATAGATGCACCATGGCAACGAGTAACAAGTATACACAAACAGTAACTAGTCTCACACCGCTAGATTAGCAGCAACAAAACTGTGACTTTAGTATAGATGCACCATGGCAACGAGTAACAAGTATACACACACAGTAACTAGTCTCTAGAAACCAGCCGCTAGATTAGCAGCAACAAAACTGTGACTTTAGTTTAGATGCACCATGGCAACGAGTAACAAGTATACACAAACAGTAACTAGTCTCTAGAAACCAGCCGCTAGATTAGCAGCAACAAAACTGTGACTTTAGTTTAGATGCACCATGGCAACGAGTAACAAGTATACACACACAGTAACTAGTCTCTAGAAACCAGCCGCTAGATTAGCAGCAACAAAACTGTGACTTTAGTTTAGATGCACCATGGCAACGAGTAACAAGTATACACAAACAGTAACTAGTCTCACACCGCTAGATTAGCAACAACAAAACTGTGACTTTAGTATAGATGCACCATGGCAACGAGTAACAAGTATACACAAACAGTAACTAGTCTCTAGAAACCAGCCGCTAGATTAGCAGCAACAAAACTGTGACTTTAGTATAGATGCACCATGGCAACGAGTAACAAGTATACACAAACAGTAACTAGTCTCACAACGCTAGATTAGCAGCAACAAAACTGTGACTTTAGTATAGATGCACCATGGCAACGAGTAACAAGTATACACAAACAGTAACTAGTCTCTAGAAACCAGCCGCTAGATTAGCAGCAACAAAACTGTGACTTTAGTTTAGATGCACCATGGCAACGAGTAACAAGTATACACAAACAGTAACTAGTCTCACACCGCTAGATTAGCAGCAACAAAACTGTGACTTTAGTATAGATGCACCATGGCAACGAGTAACAAGTATACACAAACAGTAACTAGTCTCTAGAAACCAGCCGCTAGATTAGCAGCAACAAAACTGTGACTTTAGTTTAGATGCACCATGGCAACGAGTAACAAGTATACACAAACAGTAACTAGTCTCTAGAAACCAGCCGCTAGATTAGCAGCAACAAAACTGTGACTTTAGTTTAGATGCACCATGGCAACGAGTAACAAGTATACACAAACAGTAACTAGTCTCACACCGCTAGATTAGCAGCAACAAAACTGTGACTTTAGTTTAGATGCACCATGGCAACGAGTAACAAGTATACACAAACAGTAACTAGTCTCTAGAAACCAGCCGCTAGATTAGCAGCAACAAAACTGTGACTTTAGTTTAGATGCACCATGGCAACGAGTAACAAGTATACACAAACAGTAACTAGTCTCTAGAAACCAGCCGCTAGATTAGCAGCAACAAAACTGTGACTTTAGTATAGATGCACCATGGCAACGAGTAACAAGTATACACAAACAGTAACTAGTCTCTAGAAACCAGCCGCTAGATTAGCAGCAACAAAACTGTGACTTTAGTATAGATGCACCATGGCAACGAGTAACAAGTATACACAAACAGTAACTAGTCTCTAGAAACCAGCCGCTAGATTAGCAGCAACAAAACTGTGACTTTAGTTTAGATGCACCATGGCAACGAGTAACAAGTATACACAAACAGTAACTAGTCTCTAGAAACCAGCCGCTAGATTAGCAGCAACAAAACTGTGACTTTAGTTTAGATGCACCATGGCAACGAGTAACAAGTATACACAAACAGTAACTAGTCTCTAGAAACCAGCCGCTAGATTAGCAGCAACAAAACTGTGACTTTAGTATAGATGCACCATGGCAACGAGTAACAAGTATACACAAACAGTAACTAGTCTCTAGAAACCAGCCGCTAGATTAGCAGCAACAAAACTGTGACTTTAGTATAGATGCACCATGGCAACGAGTAACAAGTATACACAAACAGTAACTAGTCTCACACCGCTAGATTAGCAGCAACAAAACTGTGACTTTAGTATAGATGCACCATGGCAACGAGTAACAAGTATACACACACAGTAACTAGTCTCTAGAAACCAGCCGCTAGATTAGCAGCAACAAAACTGTGACTTTAGTATAGATGCACCATGGCAACGAGTAACAAGTATACACAAACAGTAACTAGTCTCTAGAAACCAGCCGCTAGATTAGCAGCAACAAAACTGTGACTTTAGTTTAGATGCACCATGGCAACGAGTAACAAGTATACACACACAGTAACTAGTCTCACACCGCTAGATTAGCAGCAACAAACTGTGACTTTAGTTTAGATGCACCATGGCAACGAGTAACAAGTATACACAAACAGTAACTAGTCTCACACCGCTAGATTAGCAGCAACAAAACTGTGACTTTAGTATAGATGCACCATGGCAACGAGTAACAAGTATACACAAACAGTAACTAGTCTCTAGAAACCAGCCGCTAGATTAGCAGCAACAAAACTGTGACTTTAGTTTAGATGCACCATGGCAACGAGTAACAAGTATACACAAACAGTAACTAGTCTCTAGAAACCAGCCGCTAGATTAGCAGCAACAAAACTGTGACTTTAGTATAGATGCACCATGGCAACGAGTAACAAGTATACACAAACAGTAACTAGTCTCTAGAAACCAGCCGCTAGATTAGCAGCAACAAAACTGTGACTTTAGTTTAGATGCACCATGGCAACGAGTAACAAGTATACACACACAGTAACTAGTCTCTAGAAACCAGCCGCTAGATTAGCAGCAACAAAACTGTGACTTTAGTATAGATGCACCATGGCAACGAGTAACAAGTATACACAAACAGTAACTAGTCTCACACCGCTAGATTAGCAGCAACAAAACTGTGACTTTAGTATAGATGCACCATGGCAACGAGTAACAAGTATACACACACAGTAACTAGTCTCTAGAAACCAGCCGCTAGATTAGCAGCAACAAAACTGTGACTTTAGTATAGATGCACCATGGCAACGAGTAACAAGTATACACAAACAGTAACTAGTCTCACACCGCTAGATTAGCAGCAACAAAACTGTGACTTTAGTATAGATGCACCATGGCAACGAGTAACAAGTATACACAAACAGTAACTAGTCTCTAGAAACCAGCTAGAACCAGCCGCTAGATTAGCAGCAACAAAACTGTGACTTTAGTTTAGATGCACCATGGCAACGAGTAACAAGTATACACAAACAGTAACTAGTCTCTAGAAACCAGCCGCTAGATTAGCAGCAACAAAACTGTGACTTTAGTTTAGATGCACCATGGCAACGAGTAACAAGTATACACAAACAGTAACTAGTCTCTAGAAACCAGCCGCTAGATTAGCAGCAACAAAACTGTGACTTTAGTTTAGATGCACCATGGCAACGAGTAACAAGTATACACAAACAGTAACTAGTCTCTAGAAACCAGCCGCTAGATTAGCAGCAACAAAACTGTGACTTTAGTTTAGATGCACCATGGCAACGAGTAACAAGTATACACACACAGTAACTAGTCTCTAGAAACCAGCCGCTAGATTAGCAGCAACAAAACTGTGACTTTAGTTTAGATGCACCATGGCAACAAGTAACAAGTATACACGCACAGTAACTAGTCTCTAGAAACCAGCCGCTAGATTAGCAGCAACAAAACTGTGACTTTAGTATAGATGCACCATGGCAACGAGTAACAAGTATACACACACAGTAACTAGTCTCTAGAAACCAGCCGCTAGATTAGCAGCAACAAAACTGTGACTTTAGTTTAGATGCACCATGGCAACGAGTAACAAGTATACACACACAGTAACTAGTCTCTAGAAACCAGCCGCTAGATTAGCAACAACAAAACTGTGACTTTAGTATAGATGCACCATGGCAACGAGTAACAAGTATACACAAACAGTAACTAGTCTCACACCGCTAGATTAGCAGCAACAAAACTGTGACTTTAGTATAGATGCACCATGGCAACGAGTAACAAGTATACACACACAGTAACTAGTCTCTAGAAACCAGCCGCTAGATTAGCAGCAACAAAACTGTGACTTTAGTTTAGATGCACCATGGCAACGAGTAACAAGTATACACAAACAGTAACTAGTCTCTAGAAACCAGCCGCTAGATTAGCAACAACAAAACTGTGACTTTAGTATAGATGCACCATGGCAACGAGTAACAAGTATACACAAACAGTAACTAGTCTCTAGAAACCAACCGCTAGATTAGCAGCAACAAAACTGTGACTTTAGTTTAGATGCACCATGGCAACGAGTAACAAGTATACACGCACAGTAACTAGTCTCTAGAAACCAGCCGCTAGATTAGCAGCAACAAAACTGTGACTTTAGTATAGATGCACCATGCCAACGAGTAACAAGTATACACACACAGTAACTAGTCTCTAGAAACCAGCCGCTAGATTAGCAGCAACAAAACTGTGACTTTAGTTTAGATGCACCATGGCAACAAGTAACAAGTATACACGCACAGTAACTAGTCTCTAGAAACCAGCCGCTAGATTAGCAACAACAAAACTGTGACTTTAGTATAGATGCACCATGGCAACGAGTAACAAGTATACACAAACAGTAACTAGTCTCACACTGCTAGATTAGCAGCAACAAAACTGTGACTTTAGTATAGATGCACCATGGCAACGAGTAACAAGTATACACACACAGTAACTAGTCTCTAGAAACCAGCCGCTAGATTAGCAACAACAAAACTGTGACTTTAGTTTAGATGCACCATGGCAACGAGTAACAAGTATACACAAACAGTAACTAGTCTCTAGAAACCAGCCGCTAGATTAGCAGCAACAAAACTGTGACTTTAGTTTAGATGCACCATGGCAACGAGTAACAAGTATACACACACAGTAACTAGTCTCTAGAAACCAGCCGCTAGATTAGCAGCAAC
Organism: Archivesica marissinica; assembly: GCA_014843695.1. Lineage (NCBI taxonomy): Eukaryota > Metazoa > Mollusca > Bivalvia > Venerida > Vesicomyidae > Archivesica > Archivesica marissinica. Next base: position 4,920,023 of record CM026402.1, on the reverse strand, counting down.
AAAACTGTGACTTTAGTTTAGATGCACCATGGCAACGAGTAACAAGTATACACAAACAGTAACTAGTCTCACACCGCTAGATTAGCAGCAACAAAACTGTGACTTTAGTATAGATGCACCATGGCAACGAGTAACAAGTATACACAAACAGTAACTAGTCTCTAGAAACCAGCCGCTAGATTAGCAGCAACAAAACTGTGACTTTAGTTTAGATGCACCATGGCAACGAGTAACAAGTATACACAAACAGTAACTAGTCTCTAGAAACCAGCCGCTAGATTAGCAGCAACAAAACTGTGACTTTAGTTTAGATGCACCATGGCAACGAGTAACAAGTATACACACACAGTAACTAGTCTCTAGAAACCAGCCGCTAGATTAGCAGCAACAAAACTGTGACTTTAGTTTAGATGCACCATGGCAACGAGTAACAAGTATACACAAACAGTAACTAGTCTCACAACGCTAGATTAGCAGCAACAAAACTGTGACTTTAGTATAGATGCACCATGGCAACGAGTAACAAGTATACACAAACAGTAACTAGTCTCTAGAAACCAGCCGCTAGATTAGCAGCAACAAAACTGTGACTTTAGTATAGATGCACCATGGCAACGAGTAACAAGTATACACAAACAGTAACTAGTCTCTAGAAACCAGCCGCTAGATTAGCAGCAACAAAACTGTGACTTTAGTATAGATGCACCATGGCAACGAGTAACAAGTATACACAAACAGTAACTAGTCTCTAGAAACCAGCCGCTAGATTAGCAGCAACAAAACTGTGACTTTAGTATAGATGCACCATGGCAACGAGTAACAAGTATACACAAACAGTAACTAGTCTCACACCGCTAGATTAGCAGCAACAAAACTGTGACTTTAGTTTAGATGCACCATGGCAACGAGTAACAAGTATACACACACAGTAACTAGTCTCACACCGCTAGATTAGCAGCAACAAAACTGTGACTTTAGTATAGATGCACCATGGCAACGAGTAACAAGTATACACACACAGTAACTAGTCTTACACCGCTAGATTAGCAGCAACAAAACTGTGACTTTAGTATAGATGCACCATGGCAACGAGTAACAAGTATACACAAACAGTAACTAGTCTCTAGAAACCAGCCGCTAGATTAGCAGCAACAAAACTGTGACTTTAGTTTAGATGCACCATGGCAACGAGTAACAAGTATACACAAACAGTAACTAGTCTCTAGAAACCAGCCGCTAGATTAGCAGCAACAAAACTGTGACTTTAGTTTAGATGCACCATGGCAACGAGTAACAAGTATACACAAACAGTAACTAGTCTCTAGAAACCAGCCGCTAGATTAGCAGCAACAAAACTGTGACTTTAGTATAGATGCACCATGGCAACGAGTAACAAGTATACACACACAGTAACTAGTCTCTAGAAACCAGCCGCTAGATTAGCAGCAACAAAACTGTGACTTTAGTATAGATGCACCATGGCAACGAGTAACAAGTATACACAAACAGTAACTAGTCTCACACCGCTAGATTAGCAGCAACAAAACTGTGACTTTAGTTTAGATGCACCATGGCAACGAGTAACAAGTATACACAAACAGTAACTAGTCTCTAGAAACCAGCCGCTAGATTAGCAGCAACAAAACTGTGACTTTAGTATAGATGCACCATGGCAACGAGTAACAAGTATACACACACAGTAACTAGTCTCTAGAAACCAGCCGCTAGATTAGCAGCAACAAAACTGTGACTTTAGTTTAGATGCACCATGGCAACGAGTAACAAGTATACACAAACAGTAACTAGTCTCACACCGCTAGATTAGCAGCAACAAAACTGTGACTTTAGTTTAGATGCACCATGGCAACGAGTAACAAGTATACACAAACAGTAACTAGTCTCTAGAAACCAGCTGCTAGATTAGCAGCAACAAAACTGTGACTTTAGTATAGATGCACCATGGCAACGAGTAACAAGTATACACACACAGTAACTAGTCTCTAGAAACCAGCCGCTAGATTAGCAGCAACAAAACTGTGACTTTAGTTTAGATGCACCATGGCAACGAGTAACAAGTATACACAAACAGTAACTAGTCTCACACCGCTAGATTAGCAGCAACAAAACTGTGACTTTAGTTTAGATGCACCATGGCAACGAGTAACAAGTATACACAAACAGTAACTAGTCTCTAGAAACCAGCCGCTAGATTAGCAGCAACAAAACTGTGACTTTAGTTTAGATGCACCATGGCAACGAGTAACAAGTATACACAAACAGTAACTAGTCTCTAGAAACCAGCCGCTAGTTTAGCAGCAACAAAACTGTGACTTTAGTATAGATGCACCATGGCAACGAGTAACAAGTATACACAAACAGTAACTAGTCTCTAGAAACCAGCCGCTAGATTAGCAGCAACAAAACTGTGACTTTAGTTTAGATGCACCATGGCAACGAGTAACAAGTATACACACACAGTAACTAGTCTCTAGAAACCAGCCGCTAGATTAGCAGCAACAAAACTGTGACTTTAGTTTAGATGCACCATGGCAACGAGTAACAAGTATACACAAACAGTAACTAGTCTCTAGAAACCAGCCGCTAGATTAGCAGCAACAAAACTGTGACTTTAGTATAGATGCACCATGGCAACGAGTAACAAGTATACACAAACAGTAACTAGTCTCTAGAAACCAGCCGCTAGATTAGCAGCAACAAAACTGTGACTTTAGTTTAGATGCACCATGGCAACGAGTAACAAGTATACACAAACAGTAACTAGTCTCACACCGCTAGATTAGCAGCAACAAAACTGTGACTTTAGTTTAGATGCACCATGGCAACGAGTAACAAGTATACACAAACAGTAACTAGTCTCTAGAAACCAGCCGCTAGTTTAGCAGCAACAAAACTGTGACTTTAGTATAGATGCACCATGGCAACGAGTAACAAGTATACACACACAGTAACTAGTCTCTAGAAACCAGCCGCTAGATTAGCAGCAACAAAACTGTGACTTTAGTATAGATGCACCATGGCAACGAGTAACAAGTATACACAAACAGTAACTAGTCTCACACTGCTAGATTAGCAGCAACAAAACTGTGACTTTAGTATAGATACACCATGGCAACGAGTAACAGGTATACACACACAGTAACTAGTCTCTAGAAACCAGCTGCTAGATTAGCAGCAACAAACTGTGACTTTAGTTTAGATGCACCATGGCAATGAGTAACAAGTATACACACACAGTAACTAGTCTCTAAAAACCAGCTGCTAGATTAGCAACAAAACTGTGACTTTAGTATAGATGCACCATGGCAACGAGTAACAAGTATACACAAACAGTAACTAGTCTCACACCACTAGATTAGCAGCAACAAAACTGTGACTTTAGTATAGATGCACCATGGCAACGAGTAACAAGTATACACAAACAGTAACTAGTCTCTAGAAACCAGCTGCTAGATTAGCAGCAACAAAACTGTGACTTTAGTTTAGATGCACCATGGCAACGAGTAACAAGTATACACAAACAGTAACTAGTCTCTAGAAACCAGCCGCTAGATTAGCAGCAACAAAACTGTGACTTTAGTGTAGATGCACCATGGCAACGAGTAACAAGTATACACAAACAGTAACTAGTCTCTAGAAACCAGCCGCTAGATTAGCAGCAACAAAACTGTGACTTTAGTTTAGATGCACCATGGCAACGAGTAACAAGTATACACAAACAGTAACTAGTCTCACACCGCTAGATTAGCAGCAACAAAACTGTGACTTTTGTTTAGATGCACCATGGCAACGAGTAACAAGTATACACAAACAGTAACTAGTCTCTAGAAACCAGCCGCTAGTTTAGCAGCAACAAAACTGTGACTTTAGTATAGATGCACCATGGCAACGAGTAACAAGTATACACAAACAGTAACTAGTCTCTAGAAACCAGCCGCTAGTTTAGCAGCAACAAAACTGTGACTTTAGTATAGATGCACCATGGCAACGAGTAACAATTTTGAAAATCGAGTACTCGGACACCTGTTCAATCGAGTATTCGGAAGCAATCATTTGATTCTTGTCTTAGATGTGCATTGCATTAATGAGAAACGTATGTTTGCTTTAATTTCCTATATTGGGTAAGCTTTCCGAAGTGACCACCCGCTTCAACAAATATCACTTGTTTTTAGTCTTTAGTGATATGTATTCAACTCTCTATGAATCTAGTATTCCAGCCAACTTGCGTATATCTAGTATTACGTAAAATGAGTATTCCAGCCAACTTCCATAATTATGTGGACAAACTCTAAGGTATGGTATACCATATGTGGACAAACTCTAAGGTATGGTATACCATACGTGGAACAAACTCTTAAGGTATGGTACACCATATGTGAGACAAACTATAAGGTATGGAATACCATATGTGGACAAACTCTAAGGTATGGTATACCATATGTGGACAAACTCTAAGGTATGGAATACCATATGTGGACAAACTCTAAGGTATGGTATACCATATGTGGACAAACTCTAAGGTATGGTATTAAGTAAATCGAAGTTGGATGGAATACTCGATTTACTTAATACTAGATATATGGAAGTTGGATAGAATACTCAATTTACTTAATACTAGATATATGGACGTTGAATAGAATACTCAATTTACTTAATACTAGATATATGGACGTTGAGTGGAATACTCGATTTACATAATACTAGATATATGGACGTTGAGTGGAATACTCGATTTACTTAATACTAGATATATGAAAATTGGGTGGAATACTCGATTTACTTAATACTAGATATATGGAAGTTGGGTGGAATACTCGATTTACTTAATACTAGATATATGGACGTTGAGTGGAATACTCGATTTACATAATACTAGATATATGGACGTTGAGTGGAATACTCGATTTACTTAATACTAGATATATGAAAATTGGGTGGAATACTCGATTTACTTAATACTAGATATATGGAAGTTGGGTGGAATACTCGATTTACTTAATACTAGATATATGGACGTTGAGTGGAATACTCGATTTACATAATACTAGATATATGGACGTTGAGTGGAATACTCGATTTACTTAATACTAGATATATGAAAATTGGGTGGAATACTCGATTTACTTAATACTAGATATATGGAAGTTGGGTGGAATACTCGATTTACTTAATACTAGATATATGGACGTTGAGTGGAATACTCGATTTACATAATACTAGATATATGGACGTTGAGTGGAATACTCGATTTACTTAATACTAGATATATGAAAATTGGGTGGAATACTCGATTTACTTAATACTAGATATATGGACGTTGGGTGGAATACTCGATTTACATAATACTAGATATATGGGTGGTTTAGTTGATATCCTTGCTGCTGTACTATACGAGAGTTAAACAAATAAAACACAATTAACCCTTTCAACACCACATACCTCTATATAGCTGTCTCATCAGAATCTGCACTTTCTGCCAGTAATATTACTATTTTTAGACAACATTACCCATGTTGATAAATGAACTGGTCCAAATATAATTTTCTTATTAATGTATTGGTCTAAAAATATCATGCACCAGTCCATGTCAGTTACTTGGGGTTGAATGTGTTAAGTTGAAAATATTATATTTGCATTTCAGAGAACAGCTCTTCATTGGGCAGCGTCATATGGTAACCTGGAACATGTCAAAATGCTGATCAAACAGGTCAGTGCAATATTTACACATGTATTCACCTATAAGTTAACCTCCAGTTAGTACGATTAATAATTAACAGGCTCACAGGATGTATCAAACGTCCCAGTTAAATACCCGGGAGGCAGAGCTTGAAAAGAAAATTAAACAATCAGTGAAATTACTCTGTAAATGTTATACAGATTTCAAAGCACCGGGGGTCTGGCTATTTAACATAGCTTCTACTAGGTAATGTATTGATACGATATGACATGATATATTCACTCACCTATAAAAGTAGATCTACAGTTTGTATAATGTATGTTATCTTAAGTCGAGGGGGGAATCCCCTCACGAAAAGGATTTCTTCTCTGTGCGAACTACCGTTTTCTTCAATGTTTCAATAATACTGAAATTTGGGAATATTTTACACGTAGACGTACTTTGCGTGGTCAAATTCCATGTGTAGATGGAACTAGGATTTATTTGGCTGTCCGATTAGCGCAGTTGTTAGTGCGTTCGCTTCTCACCAATACGACCCGACCCGGGTTCGATCCTCAGACCGGGAAGTATGTGAGATGGTACAATGGTTGCCAGATCGGACAGGTGGGTTTTCTTCCGGGTACTCCGGTTTCCTCCCACATGAATGACCACATATATGCTTTCATCCGCGCCAACGAGAGTGATTAATATAAGTTGTTAAAACTTGCTTCGCATTCGTTGATAAATAAATAAACTTTAAACTAACAATTAATGGATTGGTCCTAGATTGTGGACCTTCACTCCAAAAAAAAGTATGAACGTACATCCGGAGATGTTTGCCTAACGAAAACATAACATACTAGCGGAGGTAATTAACGGTGACATTATTCGGAGAATCCAATACAAGTTGATTCCCTTTCATTGTTAAGTGCTCCCTCGCAGACATTGAAACTAGATATTGAACTATTAATATCGATTGTGCAAACGTATTTATGTGTGGGCCTCCGTAGGTTCGGATCCCACTGCGGAAGGTTGGTGGTTCTACCCATGTACCCGTCCGTGACAGAAATTGTATACGAAGACCAGCTGGAATGTTGGATTGTTCCAAAAGCTATCGATGAGATTTTAAATATAGAAACAAACTAGAGAGAATCACTCGGAGAGATGAAAACCACGAGGTATTTAGTTTTAACAATACTTTATGCTGAATATACATAATCATAATATGTACACACACACATGTAGGATTGATTGTGTCAGCTGGCTGGTGAGCATGTTGGTGTGAATCTTCGGGCGGCCGGTTGACTCACAAGCGGGCGGGCAGGCAGGGGTAGACATGCAGGCAGATACGGATGAGTCACTCGATTTCAGTTGAGGGGGGGGCAACGTTATAGATACATTACGCTTATACTATATATTATACTATAAAAAAATTGCGTGTTCAAACTCCTGTGTGGATCTATATAAAGGGAATTAGTTTTATTTTCTAGGACTCCAACATAGGTATTCCAGACATAGAGGGTAAGACACCGCTTCACTGGGCAGCCAGTAGCAGAGACCCGGAAGCTGTGAACTGTGTTAACTTATACTGGTATGTGTTGTCTCTCCTCAGTAGTTGGTATGCATGCTTAACAACAGAATGTTTTTTTTCTGCGTTTCACCGTGGTATGAAATGTCAGTTATTTAAAAACAAATTGACATTTCATACCTGGATGAAACTCAGAAAATGAACATTCAATTTTTTATAATTATTTCTAATATTTTACAAATTACAAAACAATTGTCTTTTTGATTCGTCACACCATACAAAAAAGTAGTGTGCTATGAAACATTAATGAGACTAGAATAATGTTGCAATTCATCGGGTTATGAACGGCGATAAGCTGTCCGATTAGCACAGTGGTTAGCGCGTTCACTTCTCACCAATGCAACCCGGGTTCGATCCTCGGACTGGGAAGTATGTGAAATGGTACGGTGATCGCCAGATCAGACAGGTGGGTTTTCTCCGGGTACTCCGGTATCCTCCCACACGAATAACCACATAATTATACGCTTTCATCCGTGCCAACGAGAGTGATTAATATAAGTTGCTACAACTTGCTTCGCAATCGTTGAAAATAAATAAAGTTATAAAAAAACTTCGATCACATGGGCTGAATCAGCCAATCAGAATCATGATATTGCAAGAATTTACCAGAATGACTTCAGGAGCAAGATTATTTTTACAAATATTGTGCAGTTTGCATATGACCTTGTATATTCACTGATGTTTATGAACTCCAATATTCACCAATCTTTACTGATGTTTACGAACTCCAATATTCATCAATCTTTACTGATGTTTACGAACTCCAATATTCACCAATCTTTACTGATGTTTACGAACTCCAATATTCACCAATCTTTACTAATATTGTGCGATGTGAATGAGCGAAATTGCTGGCGTTCTTGGCATGTAAAGTCTGATCCTTTCCAAAATGTATATTGGTCATTTTAGTTGGAATCCTTTTGTTTCATCCGGCATCTGTGTTCTAGTTGTCCATCTCATACATATCTTGTTTGGTCCGGCCGGCATCTGTGTTCAAGTTGTCCATCTCATACATATCTTGTTTGGTCCGGCCGGCATCTGTGTTCAAGTTGTCCATCACATACATATCTTGTTTGGTCCGGCCGGCATCTGTGTTCAAGTTGTCCATCACATACATATCTTGTTTGGTCCGGCCGGCATCTGTGTTCAAGTTGTCCATCACATACATATCTTGTTTCATCCGGCATCTGTGTTCAAGTTGTCCATCTCATACATATCTTGTTTGGTCCGGCCGGCATCTGTGTTCAAGTTGTCCGGCCGGCATCTGTGTTCAAGTTGTCCATCACATACATATCTTGTTTGGTCCTGCATCTGTGTTCAAGTTGTCCATCTCATACATATCTTGTTTGGTCCTGCATCTGTGTTCAAGTTGTCCATCTCGTACATATCTTGTTTGGTCCGGCCGGCATCTGTGTTCAAGTTGTCCATCACATACATATCTTGTTTCGTCCGGCATCTGTGTTCAAGTTGTCCATCTCATTCATATCTTGTTTGGTCCGGCCGACATCTGTGTTCAAGTTGTCCATCACATACATATCTTGTTTCATCCGGCATCTGTGTTCTAGTTGTCCATCACATACATATATCTTGTTTCATCCGGCATCTGTGTTCAAGTTGTCCATCACATACATATCTTGTTTCATCCGGCATCTGTGTTCAAGTTGTCCATCACATATATATCTTGTTTCATCCGACATCTGTGTTCAAGTTGTCCATCACATACATATCTTGTTTGGTCCTGCATCTGTGTTCAAGTTGTCCATCACATATATATTTTGTTTCATACGGCATCTGTGTTCAAGTTGTCCATCACATATATATCTTGTTTGGTCCTGCATCTGTGTTCATGTCACATCAGGGTTCATGTCGTACTGGGGTCAGATTCTTTCAGGGGGGAAGCAATAATCCAGTGGTTCTCCGTCCTGTCTGTAAGCTCTCTCTTGTCTGTAAGCTCTCTTTGTCTGTAAGCTCTCTCTGTATGTAAGCTCTCTATGTGTGTATGCTCTCTCTGTATGTAAGCTCTGTGTGTGTAAGCTCTCTTGTCTGTAAGCTCTCTCTGTCTGTAAGATGTAGTCCTTTTAGAGGTACATTTGCTCATTCGGATGCGTATCAATGGTATAAAAAGTGTTCATCACTGAATCATGGATGTCACACAGGGTCACGTCACACATACAGTGAGTGACGCACCATCACAATGAAGTCACATTGGAAAAGAGAGAAGGATGTATTTGTTTAAAATGTTTTAATAAGATACTGTATTTTTTTCTTAATGGGATTATGTTTGTTTATATATGTACCTCATAGAAAATTCATTACATTTACAGATTGTCATTGAGCACATGGGTGTTGAGAAGTTGCAGAATCTGGTACTCAATCGCCATCACCATAACCAGGACCTCTATAACCAGCTGTTAGTACACAATATTGGTGCAGGTGTGGACATTGCAATGAGATGGGGGCATACTTGAACACATAGTGTGGATGTCTGCCCAGCAACTGCATTTCAATGCGCAAGGTAAGAATATAGTCCAGTCATATATAGATTATCAGTCAAATATGACTGTGCCAATGCAAGTCATAAATGTTTGGATGATATTTGCATCACTTAAAGTGTTACAAATGGAAGTTGATTGTTTGTGTGTGTTTTATGAATATTTAACATCGCTACCGGTTGCCCATATGAGCTACACCTCTTGAAGAGATTAGTGATTTTAGTGGATTATGCAATGATGCATACAGAGACGCATTCCAGTGTCCTCTGCTTCGTTTACGTACACGGTTTAGAGTGTTATCCGAAAGACTATGATGTGAATCATTTTAGTATGGTATAGTGGTGAATTCAACCTGCGTGTTAACCACTGGGCCGCTACATAATTGAAGTTGATTCTGAACACAAATTATTATTCATTTGTTTATAAGGAATCTCACGTATATAGTTGGCTGTCCGATCGGCACAGTGGTTAATGCGTTCGCTTCTCACAAATGCAACCCGAGTTCGATCATCCTCACACTTGGAAGTATGTGAGATGGTACGGTGGTCAACATATCAGACAAGTGGGTTTTCTCCGGGTACTCCGGTTTCCTCCGACACGAATGACCACAGATACTATGTCATCCGCTCCAACAAGAGTAATTAATATAATATGTTACAGCTTGTTTCCCAGTCATTGTTAAATAAATAAAGTTTAAACTTAACCTCATACAGTTGTCACAGGTGAGCGATTCCATTGGACATCAGTGATATACCTCATCCCCCCTCCCTTATGTCATAATGTTAATTGACGAAACTTCAACATTTTAAAAATCATCTTTAATATCAGAAACCATAATTCTCAGATAATGTGGCTAGTTGATATGTGTACTAGCAGTGTTGCAACTATAACCATTCATTGGGCGACCTGTTAAACTAGCTTTAAATAGAATACAAATAGTGTAACGTATTGTTTATTTTAATGTCACCCCTATTGAAAGGGTCAGCCATTTCTGGCGAGGTTCGAATTTTCGACCTCCCGCTACATATGTGGACGGACGCCTTAACCACTAGGCCACGGAGAATATGCAAACGTTCCAGATACTGTGTTTGTATAACCCTTTGAACTCTGATGAGCACACTGATGCCTTCAAAAGTTCATGGTGCTATTGTTTAAATTAACTTGCTTCCTAGAAATTACTAACCTCAAATGTCACTAATACATTCAGACTTTTATGATAATTTACTCTTGTTTCAGATTGAACGGTTGGTCCTTGACGGACATGTTCTGACAGTGTCTTCGGTACTACATGGAAATGTTGGGACGCAATGGAATATACATGGAAATGTTGGGACGCAATGGAACAAACTAATAACCAAATAAATTTGATATTATGGATCTTAATGAAATGAATTGCTGTATAATCATCTGGAATAAAAATGCATTAAATGACAATTGCTCTCTTTCATTTGTTTGTTTCAAATAAAGGTTTAGTTTGAGGGGGAGATAAGTTACAGTCAGTAATCCTCGAATCATGTTGAGTCGGCACAGTTTGTTCTGTCCGTTTTTCTTCACTGCATAGTGTCTGGATATGATTGGCATTATCGCATATATATCCATACTACTTCGGTTCTTTCACAGCATAATGTGTCCAGTTGTTGATATATTCTGCATAGCATGTAAATAAAATACAATATCAATAATACTGGTACCAAACCAAACTAGAACCAGTTTACCCTGACAAACCAGACAATGGTTAAAATTATCGCCTAGTTTTACACAATGATCCCATTTTAACTCGAACATTTATATGAAGCTATTGACAGATTGCTACATCCACTATATGTCTGCAACAGCCACTATATCTCCGTGGATGAGTATCTAAGGTAGTCAGTCACCTGCTTCTCAACTATATAGGTTCAGTTCCACTGGTGGTGTCCAATTATATCAGGTTGGTGTTTTACCAGGTGCATACAATACTGCTCAGAGGGCACCTGTATACATATTAAGCTGTTATGCTGTCGGTGATATACACATTTCAGAATGACCATAACATCTATAAAACTAGGGAATAGCACTTGGATTGCTGGTATTTGACAAAAGATTAGCATGACCCCGATTCGACATTGAAATGTCAAACGCATGGTATTGCTTATTTCACAGTTCCTACGAGGTTTCCTACTATAGAAATCAATTGGAGTGGACCCGTCGCTGATCACACAAGACATTTGACCGAATTCACACAAATCATACACCAGCAAACATCCACAAAGTATATCAACATATTTTTGAGATACCATGTCCCCAGACAGACGTAGCTATAAACATTAGCACCATTCCTATTACATGGTTAATTATTGATTGATGGAAAAAACAAATTACATTCTCCAAGTAATATTTAAGCAAGATGTACTATAACATTATGAGGCCAGAGAAATAATGTACGACTTATTATGAGTACGAAACTTGGGTACAAGAATATTTAGTATGAACCCATATGACTGGACGATGATTCCTACTATAAAATAACAATAGAGAATAATTGAGAAATAAAGGGCTAGGAGTATGCAGTAAATACCTACATTGTTGTGGCGTACGACTTGTACAAACTGACGAAAATTGAGCCTGAAAAGACCGATCAACATGGCGACATCGAAAAACGTGAGGCCAACATACTACATTTACCAAATTCTATCGGCATCGACTCAAGGTATCAGACACCTATTACTCAAGGTCAGAGACACCTAAAACAGAGAGACCGCACAAATATGAACATTTCTTTAGGTGGTGGCATATTCACGACCCTTTGAGGAGGGTTATATAGTGTCCAAAGTATCGATATACAGTCAATATAATAAACTCTTACATGGTCATTCAGGCATTATAAATGTATACCTGTTTATATAATAATAATAAATTAAATAAGGTGTGAGAATCTGGTCTATTAAATTAAAATAATTAATATGCGACACAGCTGCTTTAGTGTATTCAATGTATTAATGAAGTTACCTTATGAATGATCTCTCTGTTATTCAATATTGTGGTGTTTCCGTCCTTGTTCAGCTTGTGGACACTCGACAGTACCCTGATGCCTGACATGTCTTCAATAATACACAGTTCT
>CM026402.1:4851911-4906169 GCA_014843695.1 Archivesica marissinica | reverse complement strand
GGAAGCTATCAAGTTGGCCTGCGGTAGGTCAGTGGTTCACATCTGTACCTGCAATACTGCACGGATCGGCACCCAGGGTCTCCCTCCATCAATAATAGCTTGAAAGTCGCCATATTGACAAAAGCTGATTTTGCAGCATTAAACCACCCCCCACCCACCCAAAACAAACAAGAAACATTTTGATCAGCAGATGACTATTGCGATATTATTGCAAGCATACTGTCTCCACAGGGTTCATTCTAGGTTAGAATTTTTGGGAGAAGTGAGAAAGCGCGTGATCGCTTCCTTAAATGGTGTTCTTTAATATACTTCTGCAAAATAGGGTTAAAATGCACAGTACAACCATTAAATACAACATTTGAATAGAAGGAGTGTTTTATAATGGGCCAGTGTATCTTACTAGACAAAATTTTGTTTGAAAATCATAAGAACTTATAATAATTATTTTTTTAGTGCGAACATACTATTTCGCCCACATCGCCCTCTAGAATGATCTCCATGCATTTCATAAATTACATCTAGACAACGATACTGAAAGCGAAACTATGCATCGTAATGACACAATTCTAATGGCTGTCCGATTAGCGCAGTGGTTAGAGCGCTGGCTTCTCACCAACGTAACCTGGGTTCGATCCTCGGACCGGGAAGTATGTGAGATTGTATGGTGGTCGCCAGATCGGACAGGTGGGTTTTCTCCGCGTACTCGGGTTTCCTCTCACACAAATGACCACATTCGTTTTCTTCCGTGCCAACGAGAGTGATTAATATAAGTTGTTAAAACTTGCTTCCCAATCATTGTAAAATAAATAAAGTTTATGTTTAAACAAATCTAATGAAATTCAGTGTTCAGTTACAAATAAGAAAAACCCATTTGTGAAATGATTATATGAACTATTTATAGCCTTTATTTTACCCAGCATGCTAAGAGTTAAGCACTTCAAACCGATTGGTGAAATGATTATTTGAACTATTTATAACCTTTATTTTACCCAGCATGCTAAGAGTTAAGCACTTCAAACCGATTGGTGAAATGATTATTTGAACTATTTATAGCCTTTATTTTACCCAGCATGCTAAGAGTTCAGCACTTCAAACCGATTAGTGAAATGATTATATGAACTATTTATAGCCTTTATTTTACCCAGCATGCTAAGAGTTCAGCACTTCAAACCCATTAGTGAAATGATTATTTGAACTATTTATTGACTTTATTTTACCCAGCATGCAATAGAAGAAACATTTAAGCGATATATTGTTCACGTATAAATGCATTGCTACTACAAATTCTTCTGAATACATCGAACACTAACGTTGAATCAAATTAACAGTGTTTATGTGGCATACAAACTTTCAAACGTGAAAGTAGGATTTCATAGAACGGTCATCCATGCTCCTGAATTGACGTTTGTTGTCATTGAAGTCAATACTAAACACGCGATACTTTCGTTTAGTGATAAATACGATTAGTCTACAAATAAATATGCATAGGCACACATGTGAGATATCACAGTAAATATGTAGCATAACGTATTATTCGGGATAAACGCTTTGCATTACTCATGAATGTCGATCCTATTTACATTATTTTGTTATGTCAACAAACTGCGTATACGACGTTTGTTTATTTGTTGAAATACTCAGTTTTTTAGGCAAATATTTGGAAATAAATTATACCATACAATAGCAAATTACATTCTGCAGACATTTGTGTTTTCACCGATGTAGTGTCGCTTTAATGAGTTCTTAAATAATACTCGGAACGAACAAGCTTCCATCAGATTAATAATCTTGACTACATGTATATAATATGAGGATATTGTATTCTGTTTTGTTCTATAGACGGATCTGTAGTCTAGTGGTAACACGCTGGACTGGTAATCCAGGGATCGCAGGTTCGATCCCCCGTCTGACCCTAATACAATTAACAGTCTATCCGTTGGGACTTTAAACCGAGGTCTCGTGTTGGTGCTGTACACTGTGCACGTAAAAGAACCAGAGGAGACTCTGGAATGTGTCTCTGTCTAGATCATTGCACTATCCTCCACAAATCTAAAATGATGGAATCTCTTCAGGAGGTGTCGCTCATATGGGCAACCGGTAGCGACGATAGTCGCTCATATGGGCAACCGGCAGCGACGATAAATAAACGTAAAACACACACAAATTATGTTTGTATGTTCCATTAATGTCAAACCCCTTGCAGGGACCTAGTTATGATTTTCTGGGCAGGCTTAGCCAGCCTATGCGGTTAACCAGTACTAAGCAATATGTTTGAGGTGACTTGCTCAATGACACTACGTATGTGGCCTGACCGAGTATCAAACCATATATCCTCTATATATTTCACTGTCTTTGTATTACAACAAACATATATTATCTTTGTATTACAGCAACACACACATTGTCTTTGTATTACAGCAAATATACATTGTCTTTGTATTACAGCAAACACACATTGTCTTTGTATTACAGTAAACACACATTGTCTTTGTATTACAGTAAACACACATTGTCTTTGTATTACAGTAAACACACATTGTCTTTGTATTACAGTAAACACACATTGTCTTTGTATTACAGCAAGCACACCATGTCTTTGTATTACAGCAACACACACATTGTCGTTGTATCACAGCAAATATACATTGTCTTTGTATTACAGCAAACACACATTGTCTTTGTATTACAGTAAACACACATTGTCTTTGTATTACAGCAAACACGGGAACTGGTATCATAGACTCAGGAGACCAGTTTGGAAGGACTCCATTAATGTTCTGTGTCCTGGCTGACAGACTAGACTGTGCTGAACTTCTGCTGAAAGCCGGGTCACAGGCTAATCAGAGAGATAAAGGTGGACGTACAGCCCTACACTGGGCTGCACATAAGGTATACCTTGACAAATGCTGCAGTATGGATGCTGCATATGCTATACTTTATAGGGGTCATCGTGGCTGGATGGTTACGGTCATTAGCTTTAAATCGCTTGCACTCCAGGCTCACTGCTGTGGGTTTGAATATAAATTTGTGGTGTCAAATTATTTCCTGTGAGGAAACTATCCAGCTGGTTTGTGTTCGGTCAGTGATTCTACCCAGGTGTCCATCTATGCATTAAATATTGCTCAGAGGGGCACCAGGAGGTGTCTAATCCACAATTAATAGCTTGAGAGTTGCTATGTAACCTAAACTGTCGGTGTGACTTTAATCTAAAAAAACATACTTAATACACTGTCCAACCTGATTAATCATACCCTTAGTTCAAAGTTTAATCATATTTTATTTCCCAATCTTATACAGTTTAAACAATGCATACATTGCTCATATCAAAATACAGAAAAAGGATTTGAATGAAAGACAGTCTTATATAATTCTTCTCTTCAGAGTATCCCACCTATGGTATACCATACCTTAGAGTTTGTCCACATATGGTATACCATACCTTTTGTCCTACCTATGGTATACCATACCTTAGAGTTGTCCCACATATGGTATACCATACCTTAGAGTTTGTCCCAAATATGGTATTCCATACCTTAGAGTTTGTCCACATATGGTATACCATACCTTAGAGTTGTCCCACAATTGGTTTACCATACCTTAGAGTTTGTCCCAAATATGGTATTCCATACCTTAGAGTTTGTCCCAAATATGGTATGCCATACCTTAGAGTTGTCCCACAATTGGTTTACCATACCTTAGAGTTTGTCCCAAATATGGTATACCATACCTTAAAGTTTGTCCCACCTATGGTATACCATACCTTAGAGTTGTCCCACATATGGTATACCATTCCTTAGAGTTTGTCCCACATATGGTATACCATACCTTAGAGTTTGTCCACATATGGTATACCATACCTTAGAGTTTGTCCACATATGGTATTCCATACCTTAGAGTTTGTCTCACATATGGTATACCATACCTTAGAGTTGTCCCACAATTGGTATGCCATACCTTAGAGTTTGTCCCACAAATGGTATACCATACCTTAGAGTTTGTCCCACATATGGTATACCATACCTTAGAGTTTGTCCCACATATGGTATACCATACCTTAGAGTTTGTCCCACATATGGTATACCATACCTTAGAGTGTGTCCACATATGGACATGGTATACCATACCTATAGAGTTGTCCCACAAATGGTATGCCATACCTTAGAGTTTGTCCCACATATGGTATGCCATACCTTAGAGTTTGTCCCACATATGGTATGCCATACCTTAGCGTTTGTCCACATATGGTATACCATACCATAGAGTTTGTCCACATATGGTATACCATACCTTAGAGTTTGTCCCACATATGGTATACCATACCTTAGAGTTTGTCCCACATATGGTATACCATACCTTAGAGTTTGTCCACATATGGTATACCATACCTTAGAGTTTGTCCCACATATGGTATACCATACCTTAGAGTTTGTCCACATATGGTATACCATACCTTATAGTTTGTCCACATATGGTATACCATACCTTAGAGTTTGTCCCACATATGGTATACCATACCTTATAGTTTGTCCACATATGGTATACCATACCTTAGAGTTTGTCCCACATATGGTATACCATACCTTACGGTACAGCCTGACCATGTATGTACAATACTCTACATTTATCTTGCCCAATAGTAGTATGTCTCACATATCATGTATCACACTCTATACCAAACTGATTAAGTGCAACACTAAATAACCACTAGAGGATAGAACTCTGAGAGATACAAACCGCCATACTCGTATTTGACACACAAGTACAAATGCATGATTGTGCAGTTGTGTGTAGTCCATAAAAGGTTATCTGCTAAAATAGATACACTTCCTCCTGGACAATCCTTCTATATATATCAAAAAAATATTCATCAAATTATATCAACAACTCTTTGAGTTACCGTTTACAGGCAAAATGGATGGGGGTTAAAAGTAACTAAGCCAAAAGTATAATAATCTGTTTGATTCAAATGTTTTTCTCAAATCACCCTCTAACTTCAGCCCTGAATTGATCAATAATTATGTCTCCTCCCATCAGAGGGAGTGGTTAGCGCACTCGCTTCTCACCGATGTAACCTTGGTTCGATCCTCGGACCAGGAAGTATGTGAGATGGTACGATGGTCGCCTAATCGGACAGGTGGGTTTTTTCTGAGTACTGCGGTTTCCTCTCACATGAATGACCACATTTACGCTTTCATCCGCGCAAACGAGAGTGATTAATATATGTTGCTAAAACTTGCTTCGCAATTGTAAAATAAATAAAGTTTAAACAGAGGGAGACATTGTTTTGCCTTTCAAACTTGGCATGAAGCAATGGTATAATGTTTGGATGTCCATATCGTAAACCAGTTCTGTTTGGGAGGATTTCTTGCGGATTGACAGCCCTTTGAACATTTAACTCAAATTCTACATACCGGTATGACATTTTATTGCAATGACTTCATATATTTCAGTTCGATGCTTTCATTACTGCACTGAAGCATCAGTGAGCGGGAAAGACACACATGTTTTTTCACAAACCATTTCTAGCATCTCTTGATTGCAGGGAAATGTGAGCTTGTTTCACAAACCATTTCTAGCTTATCTTGATTGCAGGGAAATGTGAGATTGTTTCACAAACCATTTCTAGCTTCTCTTGATTGCAGGGAAATGTGAGATTGTTGAAACTGCTGCTTTCCAAGGGAGCTAACTGTCATAAGAAAGACAATGAAGGTCAAACGGCACTGCATCTGTGTACACGACACAAATCACCAAAATGTATGACATTGTTACTACGGCAACTATTACCAGGGGTAAACTAAACCAACACTTGGCGAATGGTGCCCAATTTACAGGCCTATTCGTCGAGAAGAAGTCATTCTTGCCCGTCTCAGGATTGGTCATTCTCGAATATCACATTCATGGCTGTTGTCACGAGATGATGCACCAGAATGTATCCCATGCAATACTCTATACACGGTGGAGCATATCTTAATACACTGTGTTGACCTTCAACCAATCCGGTTGCAGTACTACAATGTGGACAACATTAAAAAACTCTTCGACTCTATCAGAGTAGAGTCCATCATATCATTTATCAAGGCAATAGGAATTTATAATAAGCTGTAATATCAATTGTTAATCATGCCTTTATAGTAATCATTCATTCATATATTACCTGTAATTAATCTTACGTCTTTATAACTTCTTAGTATTAATTTTTACGTAATGCATATACTTATATAGAATTTTTTATTTCATACACTCGACAATAAACATAACTTTAATGCGCGCTACATCACCTTAGATGTCGATGCGCCGTAAAACACCATTCATTCATTCATTATTACCAGGGGAGATTGATGACCAAGACAGAAATAAGGTATATTT
This sequence comes from Archivesica marissinica, assembly GCA_014843695.1. Classification (NCBI taxonomy): domain Eukaryota; kingdom Metazoa; phylum Mollusca; class Bivalvia; order Venerida; family Vesicomyidae; genus Archivesica; species Archivesica marissinica. Next base: position 4,899,803 of record CM026402.1, on the reverse strand, counting down.
AGTTACAACAGACATAAAAATGCCCCATTTATGTACACACAAACAGTAACTAGTAACCAGCCGCTAGATTAGCAGCAACAAAACTGTGACTTTAGTTTAGATGCACCATGGCAACGAGTAACAAGTATACACACACAGTAACTAGTCTCTAGAAACCAGCCGCTAGATTAGCAGCAACAAAACTGTGACTTTAGTTTAGATGCACCATGGCAACGAGTAACAAGTATACACAAACAGTAACTAGTCTCTAGAAACCAGCCGCTAGATTAGCAGCAACAAAACTGTGACTTTAGTTTAGATGCACCATGGCAACGAGTAACAAGTATACACACACAGTAACTAGTCTGACACCGCTAGATTAGCAGCAACAAAATGTGACTTTAGTTTAGATGCACCATGGCAACGAGTAACAAGTATACACAAACAGTAACTAGTCTCACACCGCTAGATTAGCAGCAACAAAACTGTGACTTTAGTTTAGATGCACCATGGCAACGAGTAACAAGTATACACAAACAGTAACTAGTCTCTAGAAACCAGCCGCTAGATTAGCAGCAACAAAACTGTGACTTTAGTTTAGATGCACCATGGCAACGAGTAACAAGTATACACAAACAGTAACTAGTCTCTAGAAACCAGCCGCTAGATTAGCAGCAACAAAACTGTGACTTTAGTTTAGATGCACCATGGCAACGAGTAACAAGTATACACAAACAGTAACTAGTCTCAGAACACCGCTAGATTAGCAGCAACAAAACTGTGACTTTAGATAGATGCACCATGGCAACGAGTAACAAGTATACACAAACAGTAACTAGTCTCTAGAAACCAGCCGCTAGATTAGCAGCAACAAAACTGTGACTTTAGTTTAGATGCACCATGGCAACGAGTAACAAGTATACACAAACAGTAACTAGTCTCACACCGCTAGATTAGCAGCAACAAAACTGTGACTTTAGTTTAGATGCACCATGGCAACGAGTAACAAGTATACACAAACAGTAACTAGTCTCTAGAAACCAGCCGCTAGATTAGCAGCAACAAAACTGTGACTTTAGTTTAGATGCACCATGGCAACGAGTAACAAGTATACACAAACAGTAACTAGTCTCTAGAAACCAGCCGCTAGATTAGCAGCAACAAAACTGTGACTTTAGTTTAGATGCACCATGGCAACGAGTAACAAGTATACACAAACAGTAACTAGTCTCTAGAAACCAGCCGCTAGATTAGCAGCAACAAAACTGTGACTTTAGTTTAGATGCACCATGGCAACGAGTAACAAGTATACACAAACAGTAACTAGTCTCACACCGCTAGATTAGCAGCAACAAAACTGTGACTTTAGTATAGATGCACCATGGCAACGAGTAACAAGTATACACACACAGTAACTAGTCTCTAGAAACCAGCCGCTAGATTAGCAGCAACAAAACTGTGACTTTAGTTTAGATGCACCATGGCAACGAGTAACAAGTATACACAAACAGTAACTAGTCTCTAGAAACCAGCCGCTAGATTAGCAGCAACAAAACTGTGACTTTAGTATAGATGCACCATGGCAACGAGTAACAAGTATACACAAACAGTAACTAGTCTCTAGAAACCAGCCGCTAGATTAGCAGCAACAAAACTGTGACTTTAGTATAGATGCACCATGGCAACGAGTAACAAGTATACACAAACAGTAACTAGTCTCTAGAAACCAGCCGCTAGATTAGCAGCAACAAAACTGTGACTTTAGTTTAGATGCACCATGGCAACGAGTAACAAGTATACACAAACAGTAACTAGTCTCACACCGCTAGATTAGCAGCAACCAAACTGTGACTTTAGTTTAGATGCACCATGGCAACGAGTAACAAGCATACACAAACAGTAACTAGTCTCTAGAAACCAGCCGCTAGATTAGCAGCAACAAAACTGTGACTTTAGTTTAGATGCACCATGGCAACGAGTAACAAGTATACACACACAGTAACTAGTCTCTAGAAACCAGCCGCTAGTTTAGCAGCAACAAAACTGTGACTTTAGTTTAGATGCACCATGGCAACGAGTAACAAGTATACACAAACAGTAACTAGTCTCTAGAAACTAGCCGCTAGATTAGCAGCAACATAACTGTGACTTTAGTATAGATGCACCATCGCAACGAGTAACACGTATACACAAACAGTAACTAGTCTCTAGAAACCAGCCGCTAGATTAGCAGCAACAAAACTGTGACTTTAGTATAGATGCACCATGGCAACGAGTAACAAGTATACACAAACAGTAACTAGTCTCTAGAAACCAGCCGCTAGATTAGCAGCAACAAAACTGTGACTTTAGTTTAGATGCACCATGGCAACGAGTAACAAGTATACACAAACAGTAACTAGTCTCTAGAAACCAGCCGCTAGATTAGCAGCAACAAAACTGTGACTTTAGTTTAGATGCACCATGGCAACGAGTAACACGTATACACAAACAGTAACTAGTCTCACACCGCTAGATTAGCAGCAACAAAACTGTGACATTAGTATAGATGCACCATGGCAACGAGTAACAAGTATACACACACAGTAACTAGTCTCTAGAAACCAGCCGCTAGATTATCAGCAACAAAACTGACTTTAGTTTAGATGCACCATGGCAACGAGTAACAATTATACACAAAAAGTAACTAGTCGCACACCGCTAGATTAGCAGCAACCAAACTGTGACTTTAGTTTAGATGCACCCTGGCAACGAGTAACACGTATACACAAACAGTAACTAGTCTCACACCGCTAGATTAGCAGGAACAAAACTGTGACATTAGTATAGATGCACCATGGCAACGAGTAACACGTATACACACACAGTAACTAGTCTCTAGAAACCAGCCGCTAGATTAGCAGCAACAAAACTGTGACTTTAGTTTAGATGCACCATGGCAACGAGTAACAAGTATACACAAACAGTAACTAGTCTCTAGAAACCAGCCGCTAGATTAGCAACAACAAAACTGTGACTTTAGTATAGATGCACCATGGCAACGAGTAACAAGTATACACAAACAGTAACTAGTCTCTAGAAACCAGCCGCTAGATTAGCAGCAACAAAACTGTGACTTTAGTTTAGATGCACCATGGCAACGAGTAACAAGTATACACAAACAGTAACTAGTCTCTAGAAACCAGCCGCTAGATTAGCAGCAACAAAACTGTGACTTTAGTTTAGATGCACCATGGCAACGAGTAACAAGTATACACACACAGTAACTAGTCTCACACCGCTAGATTAGCAGCAACAAAACTGTGACTTTAGTTTAGATGCACCATGGCAACGAGTAACAAGTATACACAAACAGTAACTAGTCTCTAGAAACCAGCCGCTAGATTAGCAGCAACAAAACTGTGACTTTAGTTTAGATGCACCATGGCAACGAGTAACAAGTATACACACACAGTAACTAGTCTCTAGAAACCAGCCGCTAGATTAGCAGCAACAAAACTGTGACTTTAGTTTAGATGCACCATGGCAACGAGTAACAAGTATACACAAACAGTAACTAGTCTCTAGAAACCAGCCGCTAGATTAGCAGCAACAAAACTGTGACTTTAGTATAGATGCACCATGGCAACGAGTAACAAGTATACACAAACAGTAACTAGTCTCTAGAAACCAGCCGCTAGATTAGCAGCAACAAAACTGTGACTTTAGTTTAGATGCACCATGGCAACGAGTAACAAGTATACACAAACAGTAACTAGTCTCTAGAAACCAGCCGCTAGATTAGCAGCAACAAAACTGTGACTTTAGTATAGATGCACCATGGCAACGAGTAACAAGTATACACAAACAGTAACTAGTCTCTAGAAACCAGCCGCTAGATTAGCAGCAACAAAACTGTGACTTTAGTTTAGATGCACCATGGCAACGAGTAACAAGTATACACAAACAGTAACTAGTCTCTAGAAACCAGCCGCTAGATTAGCAGCAACAAAACTGTGACTTTAGTTTAGATGCACCATGGCAACGAGTAACAAGTATACACACACAGTAACTAGTCTCACACCGCTAGATTAGCAGCAACAAAACTGTGACTTTAGTTTAGATGCACCATGGCAACGAGTAACAAGTATACACAAACAGTAACTAGTCTCTAGAAACCAGCCGCTAGATTAGCAGCAACAAAACTGTGACTTTAGTATAGATGCACCATGGCAACGAGTAACAAGTATACACAAACAGTAACTAGTCTCTAGAAACCAGCCGCTAGATTAGCAGCAACAAAACTGTGACTTTAGTATAGATGCACCATGGCAACGAGTAACAAGTATACACAAACAGTAACTAGTCTCTAGAAACCAGCCGCTAGATTAGCAGCAACAAAACTGTGACTTTAGTATAGATGCACCATGGCAACGAGTAACAAGTATACACAAACAGTAACTAGTCTCTAGAAACCAGCCGCTAGATTAGCAGCAACAAAACTGTGACTTTAGTTTAGATGCACCATGGCAACGAGTAACAAGTATACACAAACAGTAACTAGTCTCTAGAAACCAGCCGCTAGATTAGCAGCAACAAAACTGTGACTTTAGTTTAGATGCACCATGGCAACGAGTAACAAGTATACACAAACAGTAACTAGTCTCTAGAAACCAGCCGCTAGATTAGCAGCAACAAAACTGTGACTTTAGTTTAGATGCACCATGGCAACGAGTAACAAGTATACACAAACAGTAACTAGTCTCTAGAAACCAGCCGCTAGATTAGCAGCAACAAAACTGTGACTTTAGTTTAGATGCACCATGGCAACGAGTAACAAGTATACACAAACAGTAACTAGTCTCTAGAAACCAGCCGCTAGATTAGCAGCAACAAAACTGTGACTTTAGTTTAGATGCACCATGGCAACGAGTAACAAGTATACACAAACAGTAACTAGTCTCTAGAAACCAGCCGCTAGATTAGCAGCAACAAAACTGTGACTTTAGTATAGATGCACCATGGCAACGAGTAACAAGTATACACAAACAGTAACTAGTCTCTAGAAACCAGCCGCTAGATTAGCAGCAACAAAACTGTGACTTTAGTTTAGATGCACCATGGCAACGAGTAACAAGTATACACAAACAGTAACTAGTCTCTAGAAACCAGCCGCTAGATTAGCAGCAACAAAACTGTGACTTTAGTTTAGATGCACCATGGCAACGAGTAACAAGTATACACAAACAGTAACTAGTCTCTAGAAACCAGGCTTAGCAGCAACAAAACTGTGACTTTATTAGATGCACCATGGCAACGAGTAACAAGTATACACAAACAGTAACTAGTCTCACACCGCTAGATTAGCAGCAACAAAACTGTGACTTTAGTATAGATGCACCATGGCAACGAGTAACAAGTATACACACAGTAACTAGTCTCTAGAAACCAGCCGCTAGATTAGCAGCAACAAAACTGTGACTTTAGTTTAGATGCACCATGGCAACGAGTAACAAGTATACACAAACAGTAACTAGTCTCACACCGCTAGATTAGCAGCAACAAAACTGTGACTTTAGTTTAGATGCACCATGGCAACGAGTAACAAGTATACACAAACAGTAACTAGTCTCACACCGCTAGATTAGCAGCAACAAAACTGTGACTTTAGTAGATGCACCATGGCAACGAGTAAAGTATACACAAACAGTAACTAGTCTCTAGAAACCAGCCGCTAGATTAGCAGCAACAAAACTGTGACTTTAGTTTAGATGCACCATGGCAACGAGTAACAAGTATACACAAACAGTAACTAGTCTCTAGAAACCAGCCGCTAGATTAGCAGCAACAAAACTGTGACTTTAGTATAGATGCACCATGGCAACGAGTAACAAGTATACACAAACAGTAACTAGTCTCTAGAAACCAGCCGCTAGATTAGCAGCAACAAAACTGTGACTTTAGTATAGATGCACCATGGCAACGAGTAACAAGTATACACAAACAGTAACTAGTCTCTAGAAACCAGCCGCTAGATTAGCAGCAACAAAACTGTGACTTTAGTTTAGATGCACCATGGCAACGAGTAACAAGTATACACAAACAGTAACTAGTCTCTAGAAACCAGCCGCTAGATTAGCAGCAACAAAACTGTGACTTTAGTTTAGATGCACCATGGCAACGAGTAACAAGTATACACAAACAGTAACTAGTCTCACACCGCTAGATTAGCAGCAACAAAACTGTGACTTTAGTTTAGATGCACCATGGCAACGAGTAACAAGTATACACAAACAGTAACTAGTCTCTAGAAACCAGCCGCTAGATTAGCAGCAACAAAACTGACTTTAGTTTAGATGCACCATGGCAACGAGTAACAAGTATACACAAACAGTAACTAGTCTCTAGAAACCAGCCGCTAGATTAGCAGCAACAAAACTGACTTTAGTTTAGATGCACCATGGCAACGAGTAACAAGTATACACAAACAGTAACTAGTCTCACACCGCTAGATTAGCAGCAACAAAACTGTGACTTTAGTTTAGATGCACCATGGCAACGAGTAACAAGTATACACAAACAGTAACTAGTCTCTAGAAACCAGCCGCTAGATTAGCAGCAACAAAACTGACTTTAGTTTAGATGCACCATGGCAACGAGTAACAAGTATACACAAACAGTAACTAGTCTCTAGAAACCAGCCGCTAGATTAGCAGCAACAAAACTGACTTTAGTTTAGATGCACCATGGCAACGAGTAACAAGTATACACAAACAGTAACTAGTCTCTAGAAACCAGCCGCTAGATTAGCAGCAACAAAACTGTGACTTTAGTTTAGATGCACCATGGCAACGAGTAACAAGTATACACAAACAGTAACTAGTCTCACACCGCTAGATTAGCAGCAACAAAACTGTGACTTTAGTTTAGATGCACCATGGCAACGAGTAACAAGTATACACAAACAGTAACTAGTCTCACACCGCTAGATTAGCAGCAACAAAACTGTGACTTTAGTTTAGATGCACCATGGCAACGAGTAACAAGTATACACAAACAGTAACTAGTCTCTAGAAACCAGCCGCTAGATTAGCAGCAACAAAACTGTGACTTTAGTATAGATGCACCATGGCAACGAGTAACAAGTATACACAAACAGTAACTAGTCTCTAGAAACAGCCGCTAGATTAGCAGCAACAAAATTGTGACCTTGGTATAGATGCACCATGGCAACGAGTAACAAGTATACACAAACAGTAACTAGTCTCTAGAAACCAGCCGCTAGATTAGCAGCAACAAAACTTTGATATTAGTATAGATGCACCATGGCAACGAGTAACAAGTATACACAAACAGTAACTAGTCTCTAGAAACCAGCCGCTAGATTAGCAGCACCAAAACTGTGACTTTAGTATAGATGCACCATGGCAACGAGTAACAAGTATACACACACAGTAACTAGTCTCTAGAAACCAGCCGCTAGATTCGCAGCAACAAAACTGTGACCTTAGTATAGATGCACCATGGCAATGAGTAACAAGTATACACACACAGAACTAGTCTCTAGAAACCAGCCGCTAGATTAGCAGCAACAAAACTGTGACTTTAGTATAGATGCACCATGGCAATGAGTAACAAGTATACACACATAGTAACTAGTCTCTAGAAACCAGCCGCTAGAGTAGCAGCAACACAACTGTGACTTTAGTTTAGATGCACCATGGCAACGATTAACAATTTTGAAAATCGAGTACTTGGACACCTGTTCAATCGAGTATTCGGAAGCAATCATTTGATTCTTGTCTTAGATGTGCATAGCATTAATGAGAAACGTATGTTTGCTTTAATTTCCTATATTGGGTAAGCTTTCCGAAGTGACCACCCGCTTCAACAAATATCACTTGTTTTTGGTCTTTAGTGATATGTATTCAACTCTCTATGAATCTAGTATTCCAGCAAACTTGCGTATATCTAGTATTACGTAAAATGAGTATTCCATCCAACTTCCATATAGTCTAGTATTACGTAAAATGAGTATTCCAGCCAACTTGCGTATATCTAGTATTACGTAAAATGAGTATTCCATCCAACTTGCGTATATCTATTATTACGTAAAATGAGTATTCCAGCCAACTTGCGTATATCTAGTATTACGTAAAATGAGTATTCCATCCAACTTGCGTATATCTATTATTACGTAAAATGAGTATTCCATCCAACTTGCGTATATTTAGTATTACGTAAAATGAATATTCCAGCCAACTTGCGTATATCTAGTATTACGTAAAATGAGTATTCCATCCAACTTCCATATAGTCTAGTATTACGTAAAATGAGTAGTCCAGCCAACTTGCGTATATCTAGTATTACGTAAAATAAGTATTCCATCCAACTTGCGTATATTTAGTATTACGTAAAATGAGTATTACATCCAACTTGCGTATATTTAGTATTACGTAAAATGAGTATTCCATCCAACTTGCGTATATCTAGTATTACGTAAAATGAGTATTCCAGCCAACTTCCATATAATCTAGTATTAAGTACATCGAGTATTCCACCCATCTACCATATATCTAGTATTAAGTAAATCGAAGTTGAGTGGAATACTCGATTTACTTAATATTAGATATATGGAAGTTGGATGGAATATTCGATTTACTTAATACTAGGTATATGAAAGTTCGGTGGAATACTCGATTTACTTAATACTAGATATATGGAAGTTGGATGAAATACTCGATTTACTTAATACTAGATATATGGAAGTTGGATGGAATACTCGATTTACTTAATACTAGATATATGGAAGTTAGGTGGAATACTCAATTTACTTAATACTAGATATATGGAAGTTGGGTGGAATACTCAATTTACTTAATACTAGATATATGGACATTGGGTGGAATACTCGATTTACATAATACTAGATATATGGAAGTTGGGTGGAATACTCTATTTACTTAATACTAGATATATGGGTGGTTTAGTTGATATCCTTGCTGCTGTACTATACGAGAGTTAAACAAATAAAACACAATTAACCCTTTCAACACCACATACCTCTATATAGCTGTCTCATCAGGATCTGCACTTTCTGCCAGTAATATTACTATATTTAGACAACATTACCCATGTTGATAAATGAACTGGTCCAAATATAATTTTCTTATTAATTTATTGCTCTAAAAATATCATGCACCAGTCCATGTCAGTTACTTGGTGTGGAATGTGTTAAGGTTGAAAATATTATATTTGCATTTCAGAGAACAGCTCTTCATTGTGCAGCGTCATATGGTAACCTGGAACATGTCAAAATGCTTATCAAACAGGTCAGTGCAATATTTACACATGTATTCACCTATAAGTTAACCTCCAGTTAGTAGGATTAATAATTAACCGACTCACAGGATGTATCAAAAGTCCCAGTTAAATACCCGGGAGGCAGAACTTGAAAAGAAAATTAAACAATCAGTGAAATTACTCTGTACATGTTATACAGATTTCAAAGCACCGGGGTCATGGCTATTTAACATAGCTTCTACTAGGTAATGTATTGATACGATATGACATTATATATTCACTCACCTATAAAAGTACTTTGCGTGTTCAAATTCCTGTGTAGATGGAATTAGGAATTATTTGGCTGTCCGATTAGTGGAGTTGTTAGTGCGTTCGCTTCTCACCAATACGACCCGGGTTCGATCCTCAGACCGGGAAGTATGTGAGATGGTACAATGGTTGCTAGATCGGACAGGTGGGTTTTCTTCCGGGTACTCCGGTTTCCTCCCACATGAATGACCACATATATGCTTTCATCCGCGCCAACGAGAGTGATTAATATAAGTTGTTAAAACTTGGTTCGCAATCGTTGTAAAATAAATAATCTTTAAAAAAAAAACAATGCGTTTTCAAACTCCTGTGTAGATCTATATAAAGGGAATTAGTTTTATTTTCTAGGACTCCAACATAGGTATTCCAGACATAGAGGGTAAGACACCGCTTCACTGGGCAGCCAGTAGCAGAGACCCGGAAGCTGTGAACTGTGTTAAACTTATACTGGTATGTGTTGATTCTCCTCAGTAGTTGGTATACTTAACAACAGAATGGTTTTTTTCTGCGTTTCACATTTGACATTTCATACCTGGATGAAACTCAGAAAATGAACATTCAATTTTTTATAATTATTTCTAATATTTTACAAATTACAAAACAATTGTATTTTTGAACCATACAAAAAAGTAGTGTGCTATGAAACATTAATGAGACTAGAATAATGTTGCAATTCATCGGGTTATGAACGGCGATAAGCTGTCCAATTAGCGCAGTGGATAGTGCGTTGGCTTCTCACTAATGCAACCCGGGTTCGATCCTCGGACAGGGAAGTATGTGAGATGGTACGGTGATCGCCAGATCGGACAGGTGTGTTTTCTCCGGGTACTCCGGTTTCCTCCCACACGAATGACCACATCATTATACGCTTTCATCCGCGCCAACGAGAGTGATTAATATAAGTTGCTACAACTTGCTTCGCAATCGTTGAAAATAAATAAAGTTATAAAAAAAACTTCGATCACATGGGCTGAATCAGCCAATCAGAATCATGATATTGCAAGAATTTACCAGAATGACTTCAGGAGCAAGATTATTTTCACAAATATTGTGCAGTTTGCATATGACCTTGGGGTCGGGTCCATACTCCAACACTTCAGGAAGCGGGTACTACGCTGTTGGTGATTACAGAGAAATACTCATTTACGCAAAAGAGCACCATATAGAAATCATACCAGAAATAGACATGCCAGGACACAGTAGAGCCGCTGTAAAGTCCATCCATGCCAAATCACAACAAGGTCTCCGGAAACGCATGAAGGTTGATGCATATAGCATCATTGATCCGTTGGACAGACTAGAAGACCCCATATCAGTTCAACAGTTCAGAAATGATGTAATGAACCCATGCATGAATTCTACCTACATCTTCGTGAGGAAAATTATGAAAGAAGTGAAGAAGATGCACGCAGATATACAACCATTGAAATGTTATCACTTTGGCGGTGATGAGGTCGCACATGGTGCATGGGACGGATCACAACAATGCAAAGATTTGATGAAGGGTCGCAAAGGTATCCCGTCATTATTATTTCATTACCGGATACAACTAACATTGTGTTCTCAATTTTAAATCGCTCATTTTAATTATTTGTTGTGAACATTTATTCAGATACATGTATGCTTACTTTGAATATGCACCGAGATAGTCTAATTCGATATCAAGATCACTGCTAGATTTTATATTTTCAGATTTTTAAAATAGTATAATACATGTATTTATTATTTAAGTTTTTTAACATCGCTACCGGTTGCCCATTTGAGCCACGACAGTTTACCTAACAACACCTTTCCTGGGCAGGATACAGCGGTTAACCAGTACTTGGTGCACCAACCTCCGTAAGAAACTGCCAACTTTTTCATATAAATGAGACACGGTCTGAGCGAGGCTCGAACCCGTGACCATCAGATGTGATAGGTTACAGTGGTATACAAGTCAGTGACCTTAACCACTCGACCACGTAGGCTGTAAAAAATATATGTATGTGTGTGTTTCGTGTTTATATAGGCCTGACGACCCAAAGGGCCGTGCAAGTCCGAAATAGTTTATGTTGCCGGTATTACAAAGTGCAATCGCTGTGCACAAGCCTAAAGCACGCATAATTCCACTGCTAACACGTTTTATTTCAATGAACACATTCCATATGTCATTGGAAAGCATTAAATTAATAATGTTTATTGTGTATTTAATCAGAGTTAACATACATGTTTCTGTAGCAACATTCATGTATTTTATTGATATAGAATGATAGAATACTTATGTCATTAATTGTGGTATGGTGGAATATTACGTATAGATGTATATGTCACCTGGTCTTCATGTGAAGAAATAATTCAACCAGAACCCGTAGCCGAGATTTATCATATACATGGCAGGGCCGTCGCTGGAGCTATTTTGATGATACTCACGGCCAAATTTGTTTGTCGATTGAGCATAGCCCCCCGGATATTTTTGGAAATGAGAAAGCAATTTCCTGTAACATAGAATTGCAGGACTAAAGTTCTTACGACAATCCGAATAAAGGTATAAATTAAGGCTAGGTGTATAATATACATGATCTATCCGCCCTTATCAATTAAACAAGCACGTAAAATAGCACAAAATAAATTTCGAGATGCACCATATTTGCAATGGGCTCAATTATTCCACCACTCCACACATCATGGCGTCTATGTATCCCTACTACCCCCCCCCCCCTGGCGTTATAATGTATTTTTGGAGTTTTAATTTTGTTCATTTTCTGAGACCAATGATACGCACGTGCGTACTTGTGTATGCCCAGTGACGGGCCTGCATGGTATCAATAAATAAAAAAATACCTGAATCTACATTTTAAATCGACATTTGACCTCTCATACGTCATTCTCCCGTACTATCACTCGGACATAATTACATGACGCTACACCACAGTAGATAACACAATAGACTGGACACACATGGGTAGTACAATAATAATTACACAATATAATATGTTCTACCAACAGATAAATAAGGCCTGGGCTACATATATGTACGGGCGAAAACGGTGTATAACTAATACATGTTACGAAATAACTCAGTTGAACTTTTAGCATTGCATCTGTGAATTGAATTAATGATAAGTAACGACTATAAAAAACTAAACTAAAAGTTATTATTAAAGTGGAAGTGTTTGACAGCTGAAAACAAATCGGTGTTACTTTGAATAACAATAGTTAAATGACTAGTACTTGTAATGTATAATTTAATAGAGAGAACGGATAATATGTATTGTCAATTAACTGTCTTAGTCAATATAAATTATGCCATTAAAATGGGATTGCAACTGTACCACGTAGAGCAATGAAGTAAAACAAAGCGTGCCTTTCTTCTCAAGATAAGTGTTGAGTTAGCGCATTATGTATGTGGTACAGACAGGTTGTGTCTTCAAAGGACATTGCGTCCTAGACATGGCCCTGATTGGTCCTTGCGATAAAGGTAAACACTTATCTTTATTTAATCTCCTGAATAGTATAAATAGATGTATGCATGAAGATTATTTCTAATACATCCAAAAGCAGATTAATAGTTGATCCTTTCAATTTTATCATGCTAAGTTATATACGATCATGGAATAGCATGTAAATTGATGCATCTCTATTTGGTTTCACTTTTATTGATCAACGTATCCTAGGACACCACAACACATGACTGACAGCTGGTTTTGTCACAATGTATCATAGGACACCACAACACATGACTGACAGCTGGTTTTGTCACAATGTATCATAGGACATCACAACACATGACTGACAGTTGGTTGTGTCACAACGTATCATAGGACATCACAACACATGACTGACAGTTGGTTGTGTCACAATGTATCATAGGACACCACAACACATGACTGACAGCTGGTTGTGTCACAATGTATCATAGGACACCACAACACATGACTGACAGCTGGTTTTGTCACAATGTATCATAGGACATCACAACACATGACTGACAGTTGGTTTTGTCACAACGTATCATAGGACACCACAGCACATGACTGACAGTTGGTTTTTTCACAATGTATCATAGGACATTACAACACATGACTGACAGCTGGTTGTGTCACAGCGTATCATAGGACATCACAACACATGACTGACAGCTGGTTTTGTCACAATGTATCATAGGACACCACAACACATGACTGACAGCTGGTTGTGTCACAGCGTATCATAGGACATCACAACACATGACTGACAGTTGGTTTTGTCATAACTTATCATAGGACATCACAACACATGACTGACAGCTGGTTTTGTCACAATGTATCATAGGACACCACACCACATGACTGACAGCTGGTTGTGTCACAGCGTATCATAGGACATCACAACACATGACTGACAGCTGGTGTTGTCACAATGTAGCATAGGACATCACAACACATGACTGACAGTTGGTTTTATCACAACGTATCATAGGACATCACAACACATGACTGACAGCTGGTGTTGTCACAATGTAGCATAGGACATCACAACACATGACTGACAGCTGGTTGTGTCACAGCGTATCATAGGACATCACAACACATGACTGACAGCTGGTTTTGTCACAACGTATCACAGGACACCACAACACATGACTGACAGTTGGTTTTGTCACAACGTATCATAGGACATCACAACACATGACTGACAGCTGGTTGTGTCACAGCGTATCATAGGACATCACAACACATGACTGACAGCTGGTTTTGTCACAACGTATCATAGGACACCACAACACATGACTGACAGTTGGTTTTGTCACAACGTATCATAGGACATCACAACACATGACTGACAGTTGGTTTTTTCACAATGATCGTCCAAAACAATTGCTCTCGAATTCCTACTTTGCAATAATGTTTTTCTAAGTAATTGGATATACAATCACTGTAATAAACATCATATTTTCATTCGACATTTTCGACTGTTTCAGATTTATCTAGCCAGTATGATTTGATGAAATATTTTGTAAATCAACTAACACAAATAGCTACAGAAGAGAAACTGTCAGTCGGTGCATGGGAAGATGCTATGGTGTCACATGATTTAGATAATGTCGGAATTCCATTTCATCGCCATGCTTTTAAAAATGAGTGAGTACTGTATTTTTTATATTACTCGGAGGACAAACTCTTGATTAGTCCAATGTATATCCCATTCCGGTGTCCATTGTTTGAGTAAGGCAAGATGAAAATATAGAACCTTACCTATGAACTAGAATTTAATTAGCCCAACTTATTTGCTTTTTCCCCATATTAAATACAATGTAGTAGACAGCAATACTAATAAATCCTAATATAATGTCATATTGTTTTTCTACGAATTTCATTTTGTGTATAATTGTAATGTAATCTATGAATAAAATGCAAATAAATATTATTTAAAAAAACACTAGAATTTCTTTAAACTCATATTGCATTTATATATTAATTCTTTCATAAATCATGACTGCACCAAGTGTGTGATGTGATGATGGATGGCCTCGACAACACAACCACATCATGCTACGAGGCAAATAAAGCTGTCCTTTTTCACATGAATGAAAGTAGTTGCATGATCTTGATATTTCTAGAACAATTTGTATTAACTCTTTCAGCGCCGAATAAATTCAGAGCATGTGCAAACAACATAGATCCAGATCAGCCGCGTATGATCAGGATCTATGTTGTTTGCTATTCGGACAGGTGCTTCAGCTCCACTGTCTGAAGAGCAATCAGCAAATAGCCTGATCAGACGGCATGTTCTGTTCTGTCCGATCGGGTTCTCTACTTTTTTACAAAGTCGCTTTTATGCGACATTGGCGGTGAAAGAGTTAAAAGACACATACAACCCAATAGAATATAAATTATATATAGACTTGCTTGCGGAATGTCGGTTGTTCTACCCGGATGCATCTGAAGTACTGGCCCTAGGATATAGCTGGAGAGTCGTAATGTAACCTTAGCTGTTGGTGCAACTTTCAAGCACAACAAAAGACACACAAACATTATACATAGGCGCACAACAATAATAAAAAGTAGAGTTTGTCATACCGATACAAGCAAGGTCCACTCTAAGAACCATGCCCTTGTGGATATTATAGTCTTGCATAATCAGACTAAATAAAGAAGATAAATTTATCAAGTTGCTAAAAGAACCTAAGCATGGCAGTCTCATTAAACTCATCCCTTCATGAGTCACTTCGTCATTGAGGTCTGGCGACAGGGTATGTGAGGTCACCTAGCAGAAGAAGATTACTTGTTTGCACGATATTGAAAGCGAATGTTGAAGTTATATTTAGCCGATATTTAACTGAATCCAAGCTGGGTCCAGCGTATGAGTACCACGCGTTTTCTATTTTTATGACTCAAGCATGAATGTACCTATGCTGTTTGGCTTCATGAAATTGCTTGTGTTTCTGCTAAGACTTAATATGTGAAATATTTAACTTTTGGATTGGTTATCTAAATTTACAACAATCAGGCACTGCATATTCGTCTGGATTATTCAATAGTGAACATCGCTGTTACACCGAAGTATTGACACAAGTTACTAGCGTTAGGCACATTATAAGTCTCAAGTCGTCTATGGTTAAAGTGTTTCATTTTATGGCATATGGTTTATAGTGTGTGTTTTGTATTATGTTTCGGTTAATATCTACATTGAAGTTCACTAATACTTTCATTTTGTAGAGACATATATGTTTATGTTTGGAAGAAACCAACGGAAGCACATATTCCACACAGAGCTAAGCTATTCGCTAATAAGGACTATAAGGTACATTTATACAAAACCAAACCCGTCACTCTCCAAAAATATGATGGAATTTGTTGGTATGTTGAGATTTAAAATGTCTACAATATCGAGTAATGCTACGACAATATCGAGTAATGCTACGTGGAGAAGGAAAGGTCAAATATGTAGACAATGTGTAGAATACTGGATTAGAGACACACATGTAATATAATATTTATGTAGTCAATGTGCGAGTAATATTGTGTGTGTGTTTTACGTTTATTTATCGTCGCTACCGGTTGCCCATATGAGCGACGCCTCCTGAAGAGGTTAGTAATTTTAGATTTTTGGAGGATAGTGCAATGATACCCATGCCAGAGTCTCATCTGGTTCTTTTACGTGCACGGTGTACAGCACCAACACGAGACCTTGGTTTAACATCCCATTTGAAAGACTGTTCATTGTATTAGGGTCAGACGGGGGATCGAACCTGTTGGGTGGAGACACAAATGTCTTTTATATGTAGACACTGTGGAGTAATGATTGTTGTGTGTGTATTTTACGTTTATTTATCGTCGCTACCGGTTACCCATATGAGCGACGCCTCCTGAAGATATTAGTAATTTTAGATTTTGGAGAATAGTGTAATGATACAGACAGAAACCCATTCCAGAGTCTCATCTGGTTCTTTTACTTGCACGGTGTAAAGCACCGACACGTGACCTCGGTTTAACGTCCCATCTGAAAGACTGTTAATTTTATTAGGGTCAGACGGGGGATCGAACCTGCGATCCCTGGATTACCAGTCCAGCGTGTTACCACTGGACTACAGATCCGTCTGTTAATGATTGTTGAGTCATAAATATCATATATGTAGACAATGTGAACTAATGATCATCATCAGATGGATGGAGATGTAAATGGCACAAGGTAGATAATTTGGAGTAATGTTATGTGAAGAAGCAACTGTCATATCTATTTAGACAATGTGGAGTACTGCTTGATGGAGACGCAAATGGCATGCATATAGACAATGTTGACTACGTAAATTGTATATATGTAAACAATGCTGAGCAATGTTGTGTGACTACGTACATTGTATATATGTAAACAATGCTGAGCAATGTTGTGTGACTACGTACATTGTATATATGTAAACAATGCTGAGCAATGTTGTGTGACTACGTACATTGTATATATGTAAACAATGTTGTGTGACTACGTACATTGTATATATGTAAACAATGTTAAGCAATGTTGTGTGACTACGTACATTGTATATATGTAAACAATGCTGAGCAATGTTGTGTGACTACGTACATTGTATATATGTAAGCAATGTTGTGTGACTACGTACATTGTATATATGTAAACAATGTTAAGCAATGTTGTGTGACTACGTACATTGTATATATGTAAACAATGCTGAGCAATGTTGTGTGACTACGTACATTGTATATGTAAACAATGCTAAGCAATGTTGTGTGACTACGTACATTGTATATATGTAAACAATGTTGTGTGACTACGTACATTGTATATATGTAAACAATGCTGAGCAATGTTGTGTGACTACGTACATTGTATATATGTAAACAATGCTAAGCAATGTTGTGTGACTACGTACATTGTATATATGTAAACAATGTTAAGCAATGTTGTGTGACTACGTACATTGTATATATGTAAACAATGTTGTGCGACTACGTACATTGTATATATGTAAACAATGCTGAGCAATGTTGTGTGACTACGTACATTGTATATATGTAAACAATGTTAAGCAATGTTGTGTGACTACGTACATTGTATATATGTAAACAATGTTGTGTGACTACGTACATTGTATATATGTAAACAATGTTGTGTGACTACGTACATTGTATATATGTAAACAATGCTGTGTGACTACGTACATTGTATATATGTAAACAATGCTGTGTGACTACGTACATTGTATATATGTAAACAATGCTGTGTGACTACGTACATTGTATATATGTAAACAATGTTAAGCAATGTGTGCTTGAGTCGGTAATGACATATATATATAGTCAATGTGCAACAATGTTTGATCGAAGTAGGCATGCATTTCTGGTACGACTATATGTATGCATTGCATGGTTTCCTGTAGTGTAAATATATAATTATATGTCACAGTTCTAATTTTGTAAATTTTGATACAAACAGAGTTGTTCTCAGTGTCAAACTTGATTACAACTTAGAATCTCCAGCTATTAGTTGTGGAAGAAGACCTGGTTCCCATATCAGCAGTCACAGGTGGACACCCGGTTTGAACCACCGACCTTCCACAAGTTACTAACATGTAATAATTCATTTGATACACCCAGTGGGGTTCGAACATACCGAACATACATCGGTTAGGACCATGTGATTTGAAGTCAACGACTGTAACCACTCGGTTGGCACCCTCGTCTTCTTTTTGTTCACATACAGTAATAGAAACACGCGTATTCCGTTAATTTTCTATTCTATCAAACACAGGTTATACTTGCTTATGGTTCCTACTTATATTTCGACCACCCCTATGAACCTGATCCAGAGGAACGGGGACTATACTGGGCTACTAGAGACATATCTACACGTCGTGTTTGGAATTTTACACCATCAGTAATGCTCAGTGATAATCATCTGGAATGTCCACCTTCCATCACAAACAAAGAGGAATGTTTTAAAATTTTGAAACCTCATAATGTTATGGGTGAGGAGATTAAACATATTTTGTCTGATTGTAGCTCAGTTTTGGAGGGATCGGTGGTCCAGTTGTACAAATCCTCCATCCCGACAAAGCAACATTAACCCTTTCAACACCACAGACCTCTAAATAGGCTTACAAAAAGTGTAGATCCAGATGAGCCGGCTCGTGACGAGCCGTCTCATCAGGATCTGCACTTTTTGCCAGTGATATGACTATTTTTAGACATAATTACCCATTTTGATAAATGAACTTGTCCAAATGTGATTTTCTGATTCATTTATTGGTTTATGAATATCATGGACCAGTCCATGTGAGTTACTTGGTGTTGAATGTGTTAACAGTATTTCGGATGAGAAAATAAACTTCAGTCCCATGAATTGGTGCTATTCATCAGGCCTGTAAATAAACCAGTGATGCTACGGGATTTGGTGCGTCTTCTGTATCCTTATCCTCCATAATCTAAATGAAAAATACACTTCTGGAGGCATCACCCAAATGTCCTTTGTAACGTGGTACAATATTTGTTTTACCAAGTTGTGTTGTATTATTGTCCATTCTTTAGCATATTCGTGATCGTATTTAACTCAAGATAAACAAATAAGCACCAACTATTAATTTAATTATACATTATTTATAAGTTATGACCTTCACACATATATCTAGTTAAGGTCGCTGACTTGTATACCACTGTAACCTATCATCACTGATGGTCACGGGTTCGAGCCCCGCTCAAGTTGGCAGTTTCTTACGGGGGTTGGTGCACCCAAGTACTGGTTAACCGCTGTAGCCTGCCCAGTAAAGGTGTTGTTGGGTAAACTGCCCGCCGGCGATATAGCCCAAAATGGTGCTGATGCAGGCGTAAAACCCGAAATATATATACACACATAATCTACATATTAAATTCGAGAGCTATGACTGCTTGATCCTTATCGAACATGCAACCTGTCTTATCAGATACCTAATAAACCCCCCCCCCCCAATAAACAGTAGAGCGTTGTTATAATAAATATTAACATAATATAGGTTTATAATATAATAGTGTCTGCATGTCATCATCTCAGGTAAGCATTTATTCATCGACTGTGCTGCAGTGAATATATTCTGGAATAAAGTACAACATCTATTCAACATGTGTGGAATCCAAGAACTATTCGAAGCTTAAAATTTATTGTTTTGGGATATAACATTTCTGATCCCCAATACTTTTTCATCAATATTGTTATCGTGGTTGTTGGTTTTAGCATTTACAAATCATACTTTTGTAGCGAGAATTGGACTAAACAATATGATATTTTCAAATTGTTTAAAAGCGAAATTAAAATGATACAAGTATAAGAATGTACATAACCAATTTATTGAAAAAATGCTGAAAACTATCAAAGAACTTTAATTGTAGACAACAGTTACTGTATTATAATAACTATTCTATAGATTCATATTCACAGAACTCGATCCACAAACTGGTGTTATTGTTATAGTGTTATAGTTTTATGCTAGTTGACTATGTACATAATGTAAATAATATTATGAATAAAGGAGATAAAACACCAAATAAAATGTATCATGTAAGCATTGTGAACTGATTTCCAAATCGAGCCAGCAATGAGCCACCAATAAGCCAGCAATGAGCCACCAATAAGCCAGCAATGAGCCACCAATAAGCCAACAATGAGCCACCAATAAGCCAGCAATGAGCCACCAATGAGCCAGCAATGAGCCACCAATAAGCCAGCAATGAGCCACCAATGAGCCAGCAATGAGCAAGGGAATGGTCTTTATTATTTATTTCGGTCCATTGCTACCTATTGTGAAGTGTGCATATAAATAAATGTTACATTTCTATATACCATTCAATACATGCAGGTATACAGGCAGAATTATGGACAGAAACAGTACGTACTAATGATCACGTTGAATACATGCTGTTTCCACGACTGTTGGCCGTCGCAGAACGAGCTTGGCATTCAGCATCGTGGGAATCTTTGGCTGATTCAACAGCGGTGAAGACAATGAAAGATGCTGATTGGTCTAAATTCATAAATGTTGTTGGTTACAAGGAACTACCAAGACTGGACATAGCTGGAATACATTACAGGATACCACCTCCTGGAGCAATGTATGTATGCTAAAAACGATTCATCCGCATCATGTTAAAATGACCATCATTTAAAGATATGCGTTGTTTGTCTATGCTATAATGGTATACATGTATATTTAAGAGGGCCTTAATGAGGATTATTTCAGAACTAGTTAGGTCACCCTCTATAAATAAAGAAATATTTCTATCTCTATCTATCTATTGTAAGTGACTATTGTATAAAATTAGGTCACCCTCTATAAATATAGAACTATTTCTATCTATCTATTGTAAGTGACTATTGTATAAAATTAGGTCACCCTCTATAAATATAGAACTATTTCTATCTATCTATTGTAAGTGACTATTGTATAAAATTAGGTCACCCTCTATAAATATAGAACTATTTCTATCTATCTATTGTAAGTGACTATTGTATAAAATTAGGTCACCCTCTATAAATATAGAACTATTTCTATCTATCTATTGTAAGTGACTATCGTTTAATTGATGTTGGTCTATACAATGGCATGAATCTATTATGGTGTTTCAGAAGAGCCATTCAAACTATTTATAGATATATTGTATACTGTAACATAGCTTCTGACGTGGTTCTGTATATCGAGGTCCTCTGTGATCGTATAATGATAAATATGCAATTAACAACTATTGCAGAATATAACTTAATTAGTTTTTTAAAATGCATCCGGGAACCGCCGAAACTAGTAAAATGATGCAATATACCTCCTAGGTTAAATGTCAATTTATTCTGCAACCAATAAACCCCATCGGCTGGCTTGCAGAACTCTGAGCGACAGCATATTTTAACGTTAATTCTAGCGCATTGAGCTATATGTATATGAATTTTGGAAACCCACCACCCATATACATTCGAAGTACAACACATGTATACCAAGATCCAACTTCATCAACGAGAATTTAGTCCTATAAGTGATGGAGTATAAATCCAGATATACATTGAACGATACTATCTTACAAATTGAAATCACAAGACATCAATGTATCTATTAAGGAAATCAATATCAATTATGTACATGGTCGTATGCACACAGGTAACTATGTGACAGTACTTCCGTCCACCCGCTGTTATCTCAATCTTCATGGAGTCCATGGGGTTGTGTGTTCTATATATTTGCTATTCTTGTCTTCATGGATTCCATGGGGTTGTGTGTTCTATATATTTGCTATTCTTGTCATTGATTTCAGTGTATCGGAAGGAAAAGCCATGTTCAATACTGAATTCCCTGGACTGGATGTGGAATACTTCTCAAACCAGTCAAACTCCTGGGAGTTAGTGTCACACAATATGCCTATTCATGCACCAATGAAACTTAGAACAAGGTTTGTACATTCTGTTTTTGGCACTTGAATACGGTACAAACATATTTCTTCACAGTACCTTGGAATTAGTATACAGTTTAACTACGAATACGCTCGTGTTTGCAAACATGGACAGCTTAGTTTAACAAAGATATCAAGGAAGGTATATACTAAATATATCACTAACCTGAATACAAATTATTCTACATGACAACCAAAACATTACTTGTCTATCAATGATAATGTGACAGGTTGCATCATGGATAAACAAATCTATAGATGAACGGTTAGTAAGTATTGTTTGTGAGGTATGCAATGTGGTAAGACGTCCTTGGTATAGCTTTGAGCATCCATTTGATCCCTCCTGATGAAGACATTATATACTCCTGCCATATATAACCACACTCAAAGTACACCTAAAATGAAAGAAACAAATTGAAATAGTTTTTAAATAATCAGAACTGTGCTGTACATAACCATGTAGTTAATGAGATGTACTGTATCAATTCTTTATTATAAACTTATGTGTTTTACGTTTATTTATCGTCGCTACCGGTTGCTCATATGAGCGACGCCTCCTGAAGAGATTAGTCATTTTAGATTTTGGAGGATAATGTAATGGTAGAGAGAGAGTGAGAAAGAGACCCATTCCAGAATCTCCTCTGGTTCTTTTACGTGCACAGTGTAAAGCACCGACACAAGACCTTGGTTTAAAGTCCCATCTGAAAGACTGTTAATTTTATTAGGGTCAGACGGGGGTTCAAAACCTGGTTGTATGTAATATATACCGTAATATATACCTGGTTGTATGTAATGTATATACCGTAATATATACCTGGTTGTATGTAATGTATATACCGTAATATATACCTGGTTGTATGTAATGTATATACCGTAATATATACCTGGTTGTATGTAATGTATATACCTGGTTGTATGTAATGTATGTACCTGGTTGTATGTAATGTATATACCTGGTTGTATGTAATGTATATACCTGGTTGTATGTAATGTATATACCTGGTTGTATGTAATGTATATACCTGGTTGTATGTAATGTATATACCTGGTTGTATGTAATGTATATACCTGGTTGTATGTAATGTATATACCTGGTTGTATGTAATGTATATACCTGGTTGTATGTAATGTATGTACCTGGTTGTATGTAATGTATGTACCTGGTTGTATGTAATGTATATACCTGGTTGTATGTAATGTATATACCTGGTTGTATGTAATGTATATACCTGGTTGTATGTAATGTATATACCTGGTTGTATGTAATGTATATACCTGGTTGTATGTAATGTATATACCTGGTTGTATGTAATGTATATACCTGGTTGTATGTAATGTATATACCTGGTTGTATGTAATGTATATACCTGGTTGTATGTAATGTATATACCTGGTTGTATGTAATGTATATACCTGGTTGTATGTAATGTATGTACCTGGTTGTTTGTCATGTTATTATTCTCGTTTATATCGTTTCTTTATAGATCAACAGATGGAAAACGACATAGCAGAGAAGTTATACTTAATCCAACATAGGAGAATGTTTGTTGTCCATGTTAAATACTTAAATAATAATTTTATAAAATGATTTTTTCTCACCCAGATTATTCTTTGTCATTTATTTCCATTGACGGTTTTCAACATTTAAGCTATATTTTCTTGGTCTATGTACTTATATTAGTTTTACCAATTAAGTCATTGATTTACTAGGTTAATATTCTTTATGGCTAACAAGTACATTTGTCTTATAGTTCTGTTTTAACATGTTTCAGCATTTATTTTAGAAACAAATTAATAATAAATATGCATATTATTTTCAGTGATTATAATTGTATAGCTGTTACCATTATTTTATGTTATATAGTCGGTTCAAAAGCTCACTCAGAGCTTGTGTTGTACTGTTGCTATCTTGCCGACTCAAAAATATCTTTAAAAAATTTATCTTATCTTGGTCTGTTTGTTCTAAAACCTTGTCATTTTCGTTGAAGTCACTTATAAAATATATCACTCATTGAAGAACATTAAACACATAAATACAATGTTTAGAGAATGACAGGTAGGTTGTGAAAATCACACATTTGAAATGTTGATAAAGTGCAGAAACTGTTGGTGTTAATTTGTGTACACATTCAGTTACCAACACGATTACATGACGTTACTTTATAAATACTCTAACCGGCATTTCTGGACGTAATGTCAATAATCAAGTTTGTTTATAACATTTAATTTCATTTACTAAAACTCGTCACAGATAATCACACGCCCTGATCCATTGATGAAGCAGATATCGATAACTTGTAGCCCAACCCATTTGCTTTTTTTCCCTTGACAAAACAAATGTATCGTATACTGCAATCATATAATTACATATTAATCTCTGATTTGTTCTTAGTATTGTATGTATATATGTAATGTATTGTATGTATATATGTAATGTATTGTATGTATATATGTAATGTATTGTATGTATATATGTAATGTAATGTATTGTATGTATATATGTAATGTATTGTATGTATATATGTAATGTATTGTATGTATATATGTAATGTATTGTATGTATATATGTAATGTATTGTATGTATATATGTAATGTATTGTATGTATATATGTGTAATGTATTGTATGTATATATGTAATGTATTGTATGTATATATGTAATGTAGTGTATGTATATATGTAATGTATTGTATGTATATATGTAATGTATTGTATGTATATATGTAATGTATTGTATGAACAAATGCAATAAAATATTATTTAAAAAAAGAAAGAAAAAAAGAAGCAGATATCGATGAATTACCTGCTGCGATAGTAAACTAGTCTTGGAACAGTACATGCTGCGATAGTAAACTAGTCTAGGAACAGTACATGCTGCGATAGTAAACTAGTCTTGGAACAGTACATGCTGCGATAGTAAACTAGTCTAGGAACAGTACATGCTGCGATAGTAAACTAGTCTTGGAACAGTATATGCTGCGATAGTAAACTAGTCTAGGAACAGTTCATGCTGCGATAGTAAACTAGTCTTGGAACAGTACATGCTGCGATAGTAAACTAGTCTTGGAACAGTATATGCTGCGATAGTAAACTAGTCTAGGAACAGTTCATGCTGCGATAGTAAACTAGTCTTGGAACAGTACATGCTGCGATAGTAAACTAGTCTAGGAACAGTACATGCTGCGATAGTAAACTAGTCTTGGAACAGTATATGCTGCGATAGTAAACTAGTCTTGGAACAGTACATGCTGCGATAGTAAACTAGTCTTGGAACAGTATATGCTGCGATAATAAACTAGTCTAGGAACAGTACATGCTGCGATAGTAAACTAGTCTTGGAACAGTATATGCTGCGATAGTAAACTAGTCTAGGAACAGTACATGCTGCGATAGTAAACTAGTCTTGGAACAGTATATGCTGCGATAGTAAACTAGTCTTGGAACAGTATATGCTGCGATAGTAAACTAGTCTTGGAACAGTATATGCTGCGATAGTAAACTAGTCTTGGAACAGTATATGCTGCGATAGTAAACTAGTCTTGGAACAGTATATGCTGCGATAGTAAACTAGTCTTGGAACAGTATATGCTGCGATAGTAAACTAGTCTTGGAACAGTATATGCTGCGATAGTAAACTAGTCTTGGAACAGTATATGCTGCGATAGTAAACTAGTCTTGGAACAGTATATGCTGCGATAGTAAACTAGTCTTGGAACAGTATATGCTGCGATAGTAAACTAGTCTTGGAACAGTATATGCTGCGATAGTAAACTAGTCTTGGAACAGTATATGCTGCGATAGTAAACTAGTCTTGGAACAGTACATGCTGCGATAGTAAACTAGTCTTGGAACAGTACATGCTGTGATAGTAAACTAGTCTTGGAACAGTACATGCTGCGATAGTAAACTAGTCTTGGAACAGTATATGTCTCACTTTAACACATAACCTTTTTATATGTTATAGGTTGTAATGAATTTCAAATACATGTGTTCATTCCCTATCAGGGATAATTGGTAAAATGGTGATATGTGAGAAAGTTGGAGAATTGAGTGTGTGTTTGTTACGTTTATTTATCGTCTTTTCCGGTTGCCTATATGAGCGATGTCTCCTGCAGAGATTAGTCATTTAAGAAATCGTTGTGTAAATTGTGTACTAAACATGTTTTTGAATCTGATTATCAATTACTACCTTTAATGTTGTTCAGTATATATATATATATCGACGGATACCAGATCGACCAGTCATCCATCCACCTGGTCCTCTGTAACCGCTACTTGTTATTAGTGTATCATACACAAGTACTGCGAAGTAATGTGTATTCCTAAATGGCATGCATCACGAACTTCCATTCCACCCCATGATCATGATGTATGTGTATTTACGTTTATTTACCGTCGCTACCGGTTACCCGTATGAGCGACGCCTATTGAAGAGATTAGTTATTTTAGATTTTGAAGGATAGTGCAATGATACAGAGAGAGACTCATTCCAGAATCTCCTCTGGTTCTTTTACGTGCACGGTGCACAGACACGAGAACACAGTTTAACGTCCCATCTGAAAGACTGTTAATTTTATTAGGGTCAGACGGGGGATCGAACGTGCGATCCCTGGATTACCAGTCCAGCGTGTTACCACTGGACTAAATATCCGTCTGTATGATCATGATCCTCACTGACAGATCGCTAGTTTCAATTGCACGACGAGCATGCCTCGATACAGATTGAGATACTCAATGACGCGCCACACACGCCTCAATACAGATTCCAACCCATGATCGTGATCCTCAGGGTCAGATTGAGATACTCAATGACGTGCTACACACGCCTCAATACAGATTCCAACCCATGATCGTGATCCTCAGGGACAGATTGAGATACTCAGTGACGCGTCACACACGCCTCAATACAGATTCCAACCCACATTCGTGGTCCACTGGGACAGATTGAAATATTCAATGACGCCACACACGCCTCAATACAGATTCCAACCCACATTCGTGGTCCACTGGGACAGATTGAGATACTCAATGACGCGCCACACACGCCTCAATACAGATTCCAACCCACATTCGTGGTCCTCAGGGACAGATTGAGATACTCAATGACGCGCCACACACGCCTCAATACAGATTCCAACCCACATCCGTGGTCCACTGGGACAGATTGAGATACTCAATGACACGCCACACACGCCTCAATACAGATTCCAACCCATGACCGTGATCCTCAGTTAGATGATTCACTAGGTCAGCTAGATGATTCACTAGATGCGGGTCAGTTAGATGATTCACTAGGTCAGCTAGATGATTCACTAGATGCGGGTCAGTTAGATGATTCACTAGATGCTGCTCAGCTAAATGATTCACTATATGTGGGTCGGCTAGATGATTCACTAGATGCGGGTCAGCTAGATGATTCACTAGATGCGGGTCAGTTAGATGATTCACTAGATGTGCGTCAGCTAGATGATTCACTAGATGCGGGTCGGCTAGATGATTCACTAGATGTGCGTCAGCTAGATGATTCACTAGATGCGGGTCGGCTAGATGATTCACTAGATGCCGGTCAGTTAGATGAATCACTAGATGTGCGTCAGCTAGATGATTCACTAGATGTGGGTCGGCTAGATGATTCACTAGATGCCGGTCAGTTAGATGATTCACTAGATGTGCGTCAGCTAGATGATTCACTAGATGCGGGTCGGCTAGATGATTCACTAGATGCGGGTCAGTTAGATGATTCACTAGATGTACGTCAGCTAGATGATTCACTAGACGCGGGTCAGCTAGATGATTCACTAGATGCGGGTCAGCTAGATGATTCACTAGATGCTGCTTAGCTAGATGATTCACTAGATGCTGCTTAGCTAGATGATTCACTAGATGCTGCTCAGCTAAATGATTCACTAGATGCGGGTCAGCTAGATGATTCACTAGATGCGGGTCAGTTAGATGATTCACTAGGTCAGCTAGATGATTCACTAGATGCGGTCAGCTAGATGATTCACTAGATGCGGCTCAGTTAGATGATTCACTAGGTCAGCTATATGATTCACTATATGCGGGTCAGTTAGATGATTCACTAGGTCAGCTAGATGATTCACTAGATGCGGTCAGCTAGATGATTCACTAGATGCGGGTCAGCTAGATGATTCACTAGATGCTGCTTAGCTAGATGATTCACTAGATGCTGCTTAGCTAGATGATTCACTAGATGCTGCTCAGCTAAATGATTCACTAGATGCGGGTCAGCTAGATGATTCACTAGATGCGGGTCAGTTAGATGATTCACTAGTCATAGTCGATGTTCCAGTACATCTGCCACACATGCCTATATATCATAGTCGACGGTCCAGTACATCTGCCACACAAGCCTATATGTCATAGTCGACGATCCAGTACATCTGCAACACATGCCAATATATCATAGTCGACGATCCAGTACATCTGCAACACAAGCCTATATGTCATAGTCGACGATCCAGTACATCTGCAACACAAACCTATATGTCATAGTCGACGATCCAGTACATCTGCAACACAAACCTATATGTCATAGTCGACGATCCAGTACATCTGCAACACAAACCTATATGTCATAGTCGACGATCCTGTACATCTGCAACACATGCCTATATATCATAGTCGACGATCCAGTACATCTGCAACACAAACCTATATGTCATAGTCGGCGATCCAGTACATCTGCAACACATGCCTATATGTCATAGTCGACGATCCAGTACATCTGCAACACATGCCTATATATCATAGTCGACGATCCAGTACATCTGCAACACAAGCCTATATATCATAGTCGACGATCCAGTACATCTGCAACACAAACCTATATGTCATAGTCGACGATCCAGTACATCTACAACACAAACCTATATGTCATAGTCGACGATCCAGTACATCTGCAACACAAACCTATATGTCATAGTCGACGATCCTGTACATCTGCAACACATGCCTATATATCATAGTCGACGATCCAGTACATCTGCAACACAAACCTATATGTCATAGTCGGCGATCCAGTACATCTGCAACACAAACCTATATGTCATAGTCGGCGATCCAGTACATCTGCAACACATGCCTATATGTCATAGTCGACGATCCAGTACATCTGCATGCAACACATGCCTATATATCATAGTCGACGATCCAGTACATCTGGAACACATGCCTATATATCACAGTCGACGATCCAGTACATCTGCAACACAAGCCTATATGTCATAGTCGACGGTCCAGTACATCTGCAACACAAGCCTATATGTCATAGTCGACGGTCCAGTACATCTGCAACGCATGCCTATATGTCATAGTCGACGATCCAGTACATCTGCAACACATGCCTATATGTCATAATCGACGATCCAGTACATCTGCAACACAAGCCTGTATATCATAGTCGACGATCCAGTACATCTGCAACACAAGCCTATATGTCATAGTCGACGATCCAGTACATCTGCAACACAAGCCTATATGTCATAGTCGACGATCCAGTACATCTGCAACACATACCTATATGTCATAGTCGACGATCCAGTACATCTGCAACACAAGCCTATATGTCATAGTCGACTATCCAGTACATCTGCAACACAAGCCTATATGTCATAATCGACGATGCAGTACATCTGCAACACAAACCTATATGTCATAGTCGACGATCCAGTACATGCAACACAAGCCTATATGTCATAGTCGGCGATCCAGTACATCTGCAACACATGCCTATATATCATAGTCGACGATCCAGTACATCTGCAACACAAGCCTATATGTCATAGTCGACGATCCAGTACATGCAACACAAGCCTATATGTCATAGTCGGCGATCCAGTACATCTGCAACACAAACCTATATGTCATAGTCAACGATCCAGTACATGCACCACAAGCCTATATGTCATAGTCGGCGATCCAATACATCTGCAACACAAGCCTATATGTCATAGTCGACGATCCAGTACATCTGCAACACAAGCCTATATATCATAGTCGACGATCCTGTACATCTACAACACATGCCTATATGTCATAGTCAACGATCCAGTACATCTGCAACACAAGCCTATATGTCATAGTCGACGATCCACATAGTCGACGATCCAGTACATCTGCAACACAAGCCTATATGTCATAGTCGACGGTCCAGTACATCTGCAACACAAACCTATATGTCATAGTCGATGATCCAGTACAACTGCAACACAAACCTATATGTCATAGTCGACGATCCAGTACATCTGCAACACAAGCCTATATGTCATAGTCGGCGATCCAGTACATCTGCAACACAAACCTATATGTCATAGTCGACGATCCAGTACATCTGCAACACAAACCTATATGTCATAGTCGACGATCCAGTACATCTGCAACACAAGCCTATATGTCATAGTCGGCGATCCAGTACATCTGCAACACAAGCCTATATATCATAGTCGACGATCCAGTACATCTGCAACACAAGCCTATATGTCATAGTCGACGATCCAGTACATCTGCAACACAAGTCTATATATCATAGTCGACGATCCTGTACATCTGCAACACAAGCCTATATGTCATAGTCGACGATCCAGTACATCTGCAACACAAACCTATATGTCAAAGTCGACGATCCAGTACATCTGCAACACAAGCCTATATGTCACAGTCGACGGTCAAGTACATCTGCAACACAAGCCTATATATCATAGTCAACGATCCACATAGTCGATGATCCTGTACATCTGCAACACAAGCCTATATGTCATAGTCGACGATCCTGTACATCTACAACACATGCCTATATGTCAGAGTCGACGATCCTGTACATCTACAACACAAGCCTATATGTCATAGTCGACGATCCTGTACATCTACAACACAAGCCTATATATCATAGTCGGCGATCCAGTACATCTGCAACACAAGCCTATATGTCATAGTCGACGATCCTGTACATCTACAACACAAGCCTATATATCATAGTCGATGATCCTGTATATCTAAAACACATGCCTATATGTCATAGTCGACGATCCAGTACATCTGCAACACAAGCCTATATGTCATAGTCGACGATCCAGTACATCTGCAACACACGCCTATATGTCATAGTCGACGATCCAGTACATCTGCAACACAAGCCTATATGTCATAGTCGACGATCCAGTACATCTGCAACACAAGCCTATATGTCATAGTCGAGGATCCAGTACATCTGCAACACAAGCTTATATGTCATAGTCGGCGATCCAGTACATCTGCAACACAAGCCTATATGTCATAGTCGGCGATCCAGTACATCTGCAACACAAGCCTGTATATCATAATCGACGATCCAGTACATCTGCAACACAAGAAATTATGTCATAGTCGACGATCCAGTACATCTGCAACATTCCAACATAGAGAGCTGGCATGTATAAACTCTTGGTTACGTTCAATCCAAACAGAGTCAGTTTTGTTTTCTAGAAAGCGTCACAAACTTCCCCACACCCAATCCGCTCTATGGAACAAAATCCTATCAAAAAAGTGAAGTCACTTGCACCACGGCCATACATTCTCTGACGACGGAACCTGGACATCCCACATGTCCTAATCGCTAAACAATGCATGGCAAAGAATCGGAATACACCGATCCCTCAAATCCCTTCTCTCTCGCAAATCCCTTCTCTCTCGCTCGTCTCTCGAACACATCCCTTCTATCTCGCTCGTCTCTCGAGCAAATCCCTTCTCTCTCGCTCGTCTCTCGAACAAATCCCTTATATCTCGCTCGTCTCTCGAACAAATCCCTTCTCTCTCGCTCGTCTCTCGAACAAATCCCTTCTATCTCGCTCGTCTCTCGAACAAATCCCTTCTCTCTCGCTCGTCTCTCGAACAAATCCCTTCTATCTCGCTCGTCTCTCGAGCAAATCCCTTCTATCTCGCTCGTCTCTCGAGCAAATCCCTTCTTTCTCGCTCGTCTCTCGAGCAAATCCCTTCTATCTCGCTCGTCTCTCGAACAAATCCCTTCTATCTCGCTCGTCTCTCGAACAAATCCCTTCTATCTCGCTCGTCTCTCGAGCAAATCCCTTCTCTCTCGCTCGTCTCTCGAGCAAATCCCTTCTCTCTCGCTCGTCTCTCGAACAAATCCCTTCTATCTCGCTCGTCTCTCGAGCAAATCCCTTCTATCTAGCTCGTCTCTTGAGCAAGTCCCTTCTAGCTCGCTCGTCTCTCGAGCAAATCCCTTCTATCTCGCTCGTCTCTCGAACAAATCCCTTCTTTCTCGCTCGTCTCTCGAACAAATCCCTTCTATCTCGCTCGTCTCTCGAACAAATCCCTTCTTTCTCGCTCGTCTCTCGAACAAATCCCTTATATCTCGCTCGTCTCTCGAGCAAATCCCTTCTCTCTCGCTCATCTCTCGAACAAATCCCTTCTATCTCGCTCGTCTCTCGAACAAATCCCTTCTATCTCGCTCGTCTCTCGAGCATATTCCTTCTATCTCGCTCGTCTCTCGAGCACATCCCTTCTATCTCGCTCGTCTCTCGAGCAAATCCCTTCTTTCTCGCTCGTCTCTCTCGAAAATCCCTTCTATCTCGCTCGTGTCTAGAACAAATCCCTTCTCTCTCGCTCGTCTCTCGAGCAAATCCCTTCTATCTCGCTCGTCTCTCGAGCAAATCCCTTCTATCTCGCTCGTCTCTCGAACAAATCCCTTCTATCTCGCTCGTCTCTCGAGCAAATCCCTTCTATCTCGCTCGTCTCTCGAACAAATTCCTTCTATCTCGCTCGTCTCTCGAGCAAATCCCTTCTCTCTCGCTCGTCTCTCGAACAAATCCTTTCTCTCTCGCTCGTCTCTCGAGCAAATCCCTTCTATCTCGCTCGTCTCTCGAACAAATCCCTTCTCTCTCGCTCGTCTCTCGAACAAATCCTTTCTCTCTCGCTCGTCTCTCGAACAAATCCCTTAATCTCGCTCGTCTCTCGAACAAATCCCTTCTCTCTCGCTCGTCTCTCGAGCAAATCCCTTCTCTCTCGCTCGTCTCTCGAACAAATCCTTCTCTCTCGCTCGTCTCTCGAGCAAATCCCTTCTATCTCGCTCGTCTCTCGAACAAATCCCTTCTCTCTCGCTCGTCTCTCGAGCAAATCCCTTCTCTCTCGCTCGTCTCTCGAACAAATCCCTTCTATCTCGCTCGTCTCTCGAGCAAATCCCTTCTATCTCGCTCGTCTCTCGAACAAATTCCTTCTATCTCGCTCGTCTCTCGAGCAAATCCCTTCTCTCGAACAAATCCTTTCTCTCTCGCTCGTCTCTCGAACAAATCCCTTATATCTCGCTCGTCTCTCGAACAAATCCCTTATATCTCGCTCGTCTCTCGAACAAATCCCTTATATCTCGCTCGTCTCTCGAGCAAATCCCTTCTCTCTCGCTCATCTCTCGAACAAATCCCTTCTATCTCGCTCGTCTCTCGAACAAATCCCTTCTATCTCGCTCGTCTCTCGAGCATATTCCTTCTATCTCGCTCGTCTCTCGAGCACATCCCTTCTATCTCGCTCGTCTCTCGAGCAAATCCCTTCTTTCTCGCTCGTCTCTCGAGAAAATCCCTTCTATCTCGCTCGTGTCTAGAACAAATCCCTTCTCTCTCGCTCGTCTCTCGAGCAAATCCCTTCTATCTCGCTCGTCTCTCGAGCAAATCCCTTCTATCTCGCTCGTCTCTCGAACAAATTCCTTCTATCTCGCTCGTCTCTCGAGCAAATCCCTTCTATCTCGCTCGTCTCTCGAACAAATTCCTTCTATCTCGCTCGTCTCTCGAGCAAATCCCTTCTCTCTCGCTCGTCTCTCGAACAAATCCTTTCTCTCTCGCTCGTCTCTCGAGCAAATCCCTTCTATCTCGCTCGTCTCTCGAACAAATCCCTTCTCTCTCGCTCGTCTCTCGAACAAATCCTTTCTCTCTCGCTCGTCTCTCGAACACATCCCTTATATCTCGCTCGTCTCTCGAACAAATCCCTTCTCTCTCGCTCGTCTCTCGAGCAAATCCCTTCTATCTCGCTCATCTCTCGAACAAATCCCTTCTATCTCGCTCGTCTCTCGAACAAATCCCTTCTATCTCGCTCGTCTCTCGAACAAATCCCTTCTATCTCGCTCGTCTCTCGAGCAAATCCCTTCTATCTCGCTCGTCTCTCGAACAAATCCCTTATATCTCGCTCGTCTCTCGAGCAAATCCCTTCTCTCTCGCTCGTCTCTCGAACAAATCCCTTCTTTCTCGCTCGTCTCTCGAGAAAATCCCTTCTATCTCGCTCGTGTCTAGAACAAATCCCTTCTCTCTCGCTCGTCTCTCGAGCAAATCCCTTCTATCTCGCTCGTCTCTCGAGCAAATCCCTTCTATCTCGCTCGTCTCTCGAACAAATTCCTTCTATCTCGCTCGTCTCTCGAGCAAATCCCTTCTATCTCGCTCGTCTCTCGAACAAATTCCTTCTATCTCGCTCGTCTCTCGAGCAAATCCCTTCTCTCTCGCTCGTCTCTCGAACAAATCCTTTCTCTCTCGCTCGTCTCTCGAGCAAATCCCTTCTATCTCGCTCGTCTCTCGAACAAATCCCTTCTCTCTCGCTCGTCTCTCGAACAAATCCTTTCTCTCTCGCTCGTCTCTCGAACACATCCCTTATATCTCGCTCGTCTCTCGAACAAATCCCTTCTCTCTCGCTCGTCTCTCGAGCAAATCCCTTCTATCTCGCTCATCTCTCGAACAAATCCCTTCTATCTCGCTCGTCTCTCGAACAAATCCCTTCTATCTCGCTCGTCTCTCGAACAAATCCCTTCTATCTCGCTCGTCTCTCGAGCAAATCCCTTCTATCTCGCTCGTCTCTCGAACAAATCCCTTATATCTCGCTCGTCTCTCGAGCAAATCCCTTCTCTCTCGCTCGTCTCTCGAACAAATCCCTTCTTTCTCGCTCGTCTCTCGAGCAAATCCCTTCTATCTCGCTCGTCTCTCGAACAAATCCCTTCTATCTCGCTCGTGTCTCGAACAAATCCCTTCTATCTCGCTCGCCTCTGGAGCAAATCCCTTCTCTCTCGCTCGTCTCTCGAGCAAATCCCTTCTCTCTCGCTCGTCTCTGGAACAAGTCCCTTCTATCTCGCTCGTCTCTCGAGCAAATCCCTTCTATCTAGCTCGTCTCTTGAGCAAGTCCCTTCTAGCTCGCTCGTCTCTCGAGCAAATCCCTTCTATCTCGCTCGTCTCTCGAACAAATCCCTTCTTTCTCGCTCGTCTCTCGAACAAATCCCTTCTATCTCGCTCGTCTCTCGAACAAATCCCTTCTGTCTCGCTGGAGCGTATGTACGTCTCATTTATCAGACAACTCCTAGAATATGCTTACGTTGTCTGTGACAATTGTTCCAACACTATAAGCTGTCCGATTAGCGCAATGGTTAGCGTGCTCGCTACTCACCAATGCAGCCCGCGTTCGATCCTCCGATCGGACAGGTGGATTTTCTCCGGGTACTCCGGTTTCCTCCAGGAATAGCCACATATGCGCTTTCATCCGCGCCTCAACCGTGATTAATATAAGTTGATAAAACCTGCTTCGCAATCATTGTAAAATAAACAAAGTTTAATAAACACCATAAGCACACTAACCCGCAAGCATTTTGCTCAATCTTTTCTTCCAGCAACATGCACGATTGAAACTCTCCCCCATGCCACCCGTAATTCCATAACTGTGTCCCAATTTAAATCTAAAAGCAGCAAGCCTAAGAAATATACGACGTGCGAACCTGGAGGCTTCAGATTCGTCATGCACAAATACAACTGGAGCCGTTATGATTGTGCCCTTAGGCAAGGCATTTAAATTCCACGTTGCCTCTTCTCTCTCCCTCGTGGCGATGGATTCCATCAGGAATGAGGTCTCGAGAGTGATTTATATAAGTTGAAATAACTTGTTTCACAATCGAGCTAAAATAAATTTGTATAAACAAATACAACTAGAGTGTAGCCACCTGGTGGTTAATCTGGGCAACACCTCCAGAAGGCTATACGTCACTCCATAAACATCCCTGGTTCTTGTGCATGCATGTCCGGTGTAGAGTACCGACACATAAGACCTGTTTGTAGTGTCATCTAAAAGACTGTTAATAGTATTAGGTTTAGACTGGAGGGGTGTCCTTGTGGACCTGCGATAGTTCTCTGTTGTTCCTACGATCGATGGGAACTGATTTGGTATAACACAAATGTGTATAAAAATTATATGTGTATATTTAGGCCGTCCGATTAGCGAAGTGGTTAGCGTGCTTCTTTCTCACCACAATGCAACCCGCGTTCGATCCTCCGACCGGGAAGTATGTGAGATGGTAGGTCGAATAGGGTGTTCCATGTCCACCCCTCCCTTATCTTGCGTGTGTCAATGCATCTCATTTCATCCCATTTACAAACGTTTTCATTTGTATTCAATTCATAGTTTATCACCAACAAGTGTGACAAGTCTAGTTTCACATTTACACGTACCCAATTGTCCCTCATATCATAAGCATGCATACACCCAGGATATGTAGTCCAATGGTTAACACGCTGGACTGGTAATCCAGGGATCGCAGGTTCGATCCCCCGTCTCATCCTAATAAAATTAACAGTCTTTCAGATGGGACTTTAAACCGAGGTCTCGTGTCGGTGCTGTACACCGTGCACTTAACCAGAGGAGACTCTGGAATGGGTCTCTGTCTGTATCATTGAACTATCCTCCAATAATCTAAAATGACTAATCTCTTCAGGAGGCGTCGCTCATATGGGCAACCGGTAGCGACGATAAATAAATGTAAATCACACACACATAATGGATATAATGTTGTTATGAGTTTAAATAAGTAGTCACGCCTACGGGAGGGGGCATTGATTGATGAATCCTGGAGGGTATGAATGAGGGACCTCGCTAGCTTTTCTATTACCTCCCTCCGCAGATAAAGTCCAATTTATTCCTAAATGCATAGCGGTCCTTTCAGTTGGAATCCTTTGTTTTTGCAGTTGTTCACAAGATGTTGCGTTATGATGAATGTGATTTTATTCAAATCATGTTAGTTAATTGATAAAAAAAATTACAGATTGTTTATCCGTCGGATATATTGTAGAATCTATGTCGAGATGTAGTAACATAATAATCATATGAGAAAGTGGATGAACATTGCTAGCATGGTGTGTAAAGGAAACAACGATAAAAACAGAGGAAATAACTTAAGAGGACCTGCATACTTTTAGAGAGTATTCAGGGGCAGTAACTCACCGATGTATGTCATTCGATTGTCTGTTACATTGTTTTTAGCTTTATAAGATATAGTAGCACATATCAATGTGGATTATTATGTTGCTTTTGGTTAGGGCCCTGATGTTGCACATTGCCTATTCTCTCTCTCCTCTCTCTCTCTCTCTCTCTCTCTATCTCCTCTCTGTCACCCCAGATCGATTCCATGTATAAACTATGAAGGATGAACTAGTATTATGTAATGTGTTCATCCTCTGCTATTGGTGATATTGCAAACTGTGTGGCACCAATTCACATGAGTTAGTATTTGTGTCATTACAACTTATATTAATCACTTTCGGGACCTTATTCCTGGTGGAATCCATCACCACGAGGGAGAGAGAAGAGGCAACGTGGAATTTAAATGCCTTGCCTAAGGCACGATCGTAACGGCTCCAGCGGTGCTCGAACACTGGACCTTTCGCACCCGAAGCGAACGTGCTACCACTGTGCTATCACGATTTCCAATTGCAGATTAACACAGGGGAAGCATGACTTTCTGCATGATTTCTATAGATTAGACCCCGAGGAATTATGGATGGCCGTTCTGGGTTCATTATGTGGGGTACTGCGTTGCATATTTGCGTTAATACGTAGCACTTTCTGGTAAACGTGTAATTTCATAGGGCATGTAACCAAAGTGCGCGTTTTGATTACGTCAATGACGTCATAAGTTCGGAAAAACAAATACTGCCGGAGGAAAAGTTGTGTACTAGTGTGAATATCACATTTCAAGATGAAACATAATGATATCATACTACTACCCTCGATTAGGCCACACTATACCGTAGCACCGATTCAGCCCTCAATTAGGCTATACCATACCTTAACACCGGTTCACAACAAATACCTTGGTAAAAAATGGGATCAGGACATTTATAATAGGCATCGTAGGAAAGTTGATAACGGTAAGTTAAAGTTTCAACTTTATTTATTTTACAACGATTGTGAAACAAGCTTGAACGACTTATATTAATCACTCTCGTTGGCGCAGAGGAAAGCGTAAACGTGGTCATTCATGTGGGAGGAAACCGGAGTACCGGGAGAAAACCCATGTGTCCGATATGGCGACCACCGAACCATGTCATGTACTTCCCGGTCCGAGGATCGAACACGGGTTGCATTGGTGAGAAGCGAGCACACTAACCACTGTGCTAATCGGAAACCTATTTTTACAGTAAGTTTAAATAAAAAACCCATCAACCGTATCTCTCTCTCTACTATATAATTCCAATGTGTAGTTTTCACTTCTAGTCCTATCTTTTGATTGCATTATATATATAGTTCTCTCGTAAAATAAAGTCTTTATTATTATTATTATTATTTCAGCAAATAGTGTAATTGACACCAGTCCACCACGAGTATACGCGCACGTGTTTGCACAATTGAAGAAAAAACAGGTAATGTCCGATTAATGAAGTTATAAATAAAAAATAAATTAAAATATAAGTAAAATATAATTCAAAAATCATAAAACATTTTGACCACTTTGACAACTCGATAATGTGGGATAATTTGATATATGTATAGAGGTCTGTGAAGTTGGCTTGCAGATGGTAGATTATATTATTCAGTGTTTAAAACTCGCCAATGTTTATTATTACTAGCTTGAATTTACTTGAGACATATGCATATTCAGTCGACCTTAGGTCACAGTAATGTCACAATAGGTATTATATAGCCTTGAAATTAGAGGTAGTTAAATGCGTCTGACTCGTTGGTGTAGCACACTTGGTAATATAGAATGATTGTGGCGTCGAAGTTACACGGTTCGAGTCATAGTGAAGGTATATTTTTAGTCTTTTTTAATATTTAAAATTTATATAAATATGCAACACTCATACGGCTGATGAGTGCGGCAGCTCACCAGATACTGCCAGTGAAGACGGAATGGAGATTTAAATTGTTAAACATTGAAATGAAATGTAATACTATTACATGTGTAGACTGCATACAATAAAATAAAACGCATGAAATAATAAAGTAAATAAAAATGAATAAATATCACACTTTTAACAACCACAAATTTGGAAGATATCTTTTATTCATTAATAACTCGAATAAAAATATCGTTTTAGATGACAAAAATATGTTGTACTCTATAATTATACAATGTTTCGAACTCACGCGGAACTGTGGTATTGTAACACAGTGTGCATTGCTAGCACATTAGACCGCTCGGCTATTACCACCTTGATTTGTTAAATAAATGTTATTTAATTAAACTGCAAATATCCATTGCAAATGAAGCTTGTAATTATGATAATGTCTTAAGTAAATTTACGCTTGCAATAGACAGACGGATCTGTAGTCCAGTGGTAACACGCTGGACTGGTAATCCAGGAATCGCAGCTTCGATCCCCCGTCTGACCCTAATAAAAATAACAGTCTTTCAAATGGGACTTTAAACCAACAGTTTATATATATACAAGTGCCTGACCAGAAAAGTTAAATAGAATGGATACAGTGCACTTTATCGCTATGCAAAATGTATAGGGTTAGGGTCAGCTTAGGGGTAGAGACTTCGCGTGCACTAATGCTACGTAGTGGTAAGGTGTAGCATAGTCCCAGTAGAATGCGACTATAAGAGGGTCAAACCAAATGCCGGACCACAGACGGATCTGTAGTCCAGTGGTAACACTCTGGACTGGTAATCCAAGGATCGCAGGTTCGTTCCCCCGTCTGACCCTAATAAAAAGTTAACAGTCTTTCAGTTGGGACTTTAAACCGAGGTCTCGTGTCGGTGCTTTACACCGTGCACGTAAAAGAACCAGAGGAGATTATGGAATGGGTCTCTCTGTCTGTATCATTACACTATCCTCCAAACATCTAAAACTAACTAATCTCTTCAGGAGGCGTCGCTCATGTGGGCAACCGGTAGCGACGATACATAAACGTAAAACACAAACACTAGACGATAAATAAACTTAAAACACAAACACTAGACGATAAATAAACGTAGAACACAAACAATTGATATCACGCTTGTCACGCATGTCACGCTTGTCACGAGTGTATAATGTTTACCCGACATGCACATGGTACTGTAATGTCACGAGTGTAGAATGTTTACCCGACATGCACATGGTACTGTAATGTCACGAGTGTAGAATGTTTACCTGACATGCACATGGTACTGTAATGTCACGAGTGTAGAATGTTTACCCGACATACACATGGTACTGTAATGTCACGAGTGTAGAATGTTTACCTGACATGCACATGGTACTGTAATGTCACGAGTGTAGAATGTTTACCCGACATGCACATGGTACTGTAATGTCACGAGTGTAGAATGTTTACCCGACATGCACATGGTACTGTAATGTCACGAGTGTAGAATGTTTACCGACATGCACTGGTACTGTAATGTCCAGTGTAGAATGTTTACCGACATCACATGGTACTGTAATGTCACGAGTGTAGAATGTTTACCGACATGCACATGGTACTGTAATGTCACGAGTGTAGAATGTTTACCCGACATGCACATGGTACTGTAATGTCACGAGTGTAGAATGTTTACCCAACATGCACATGGTACTGTAATGTCACGAGTGTAGAATGTTTACCCGACATGCACATGGTACTGTAATGTCACGAGTGTAGAATGTTTACCCGACATGCACATGGTACTGTAATGTCAGGAGTGTAGAATGTTTACCCGACATGCACATGGTACTGTAATGATTACCGCGGGACATATAAACTAAAGAGACCGCTTCATATAATGTGCATAATTAATGGGCTCAAGTATATAATCAGTTTCTAATTGTACAGCTTGAAAAGGAACGCGTGGCAATCATTGAGCGTGACAACCGAATACTGTTGGAGAAAATGGCTCACATCACGAGGACCGGGGGCTTAGTCGACCACCATAAAAAAGACCATCACACAAAAAGGTGAACTGTGCTGGCCCCTTAAAATACCCGACACCCAATACACGTTACTATTAATTTCACATCTCGTTTTTTATTTTAATATAAGATGTATTACATACAGTTTATACAAATTTATTTTAGCTCGATTGCGAAACAAGTTTTTGCAACTTATATTAATCACTCTCGAGACATCATTCCTGATGGAATCCATCGCCATGAAGGAGAGAGAAGAGGCAATGTGGAATTTAAATGCATTGCCTAAGTAACGGCTCCAGCGGGACTCGAACTCCGGACCATTCGCACCTGAAGCGAACGCGCATCTACAGCGCTATCACGACTTCCATGTATTACATATAATGTATTTAGATTACATAATGATATGTATACAATTATGTCAGAACTATGATACCATCCGCCTAAGCAACAATGAGGTCCGACATTCAGCGATCTGACAGTGACAAACGGACACAGATTTGCAGAGCAAGTTCATAGAACAGTATGTTATAATCTGTGGTTGTTCCCGGGCGAGTCTAATCGCGAAGTCAGGTTGATGTATGGTATCATCGTTAAGATACGAACAGCATGGCCATTGTTTCATATAAATATCAGCATATATTTACATGTACATGTATGATAAAAGATATACTCAAATGGATTATGTTGATGTATTACGGTTCTTTAATACAGTTATATATACAACCAGGCCCCGAGGTTATAAAACTTTTTTGATCTCAGCTCTAAACTCGACTCAAAACAGTTTTGAGACAGAATCGTAGGTTATAAAACTTTTTTAAACTCTTCGTATGGAGGCTTAAAAAGGCATAACCGGAAGCTTCACGCATCGTCTGCGCGCACAATCCGTAGAACGGCGACATCGGTAAAAGACGATGCGTGCAGTGCCGCAAAGCACAGGTGGTCAGAGGCGGAAGAACTCGGGGCCAGGTTGCCTACATAGCCGTCAAAATAAACAGTATCCGTCTGTAGAAAAGACAACATTTAGGGATCCGGTACTCTCTATCAACGTTGCGTTATTTAAGGGTCCAACATCCTATGCACGTTACACATTTAGGGATCCGACATTCTCTATACACGTTGTGCTATTTAAGGGTCCAACATCCTATGCACGTTACCACATTTAGGGATCCGACATTCTCTATACACGTTGCGTTATTTAAGGGTCCGACATCCTATGCACGTTACCACATTTAGGGACCCGACATTCTCTATACACGTTGCGTTATTTAAGGGTCCGACATCCTATGCACGTTACCACATTTAGGGACCCGATACTCTCTATACACGTTGCATTATTTAAGGGTCCGGCATATCTACAGATGACCCTTGTACAACACAAAGTGGTTCATTAATTGAGTGGATGCTGCTACCTGACTTCAATATGTTTTATACTCAACTGGAGCATCCAAACATATGCTTAAATCAATTAGTAAATCACCAATTAAATACCAACTCACT
The DNA here is from genome assembly GCA_014843695.1 of Archivesica marissinica. Lineage (NCBI taxonomy): Eukaryota > Metazoa > Mollusca > Bivalvia > Venerida > Vesicomyidae > Archivesica > Archivesica marissinica. The sequence continues at coordinate 4,856,737 of CM026402.1, read as the reverse complement.
AATTAAAATCTCATTATCACCCACAGTCTAAACAAGGAAAAGCGCCAGAGGGAGCTGCTAAGAATAACACACGAGAATATTGCTTTGTTGAAACGACTATCCAGGACAGATCCGCATTATAGCCACAAGAAATGGCTCGTACAGTGGCAGGTAGGCCGGATTGTTTTTTGATTTTTGGAGGATAGTGCAATGATACAGAATCTCCGTTTGTTATTTTACGTGTACGGTATAAAGCACCGACACGAGACCTCGGTTTAAAGTCCCATCTGAAAGACTTTTAATTGTATTAGGGTCAGACGTGGGATCGAACCTGCAATTCCTGGATTACCAGTCCAGCGTGTTAACACTGGACTACAGACTCAGTATTCATGCTACACATCAGCTCGTAAATACACGATGGTGGTAATCAACTTCTTCTGAAGACAGGGCGTCTAGATGTGTTTACCCTCGCCACCGCAGTGCACATGGACGTGTATCTTCTGAAGACAGGGTGTCTATGTGTGCTTACCCTCGCCACCGCAGTGCACATGGTCGTGTATCTTCTGAAGACAGGGTGTCTAGATGTGCTTACCCTCGCCACCGCAGTGCACATGGTCGTGTATCTTCTGAAGACAGGGTGTCTATGTGTGCTTACCCTCGCCACCGCAGTGCACATGGATGTGTATCTTCTGAGGACAGTGTGTCTAGATGTGCTTACACTCGCCACCACAGTGCACATGGTCGTGGATCTTCTGAGGACAGTGTGTCTAGATGTGCTTACCCTCGCCACCGCAGTGCACATGGACGTGTATCTTCTGAAGACAGAGTGTTATGTGCTTACCCTCGCCACCGCAGTGCACATGGACGTGTATCTTCTGAAGACAGGGTGTCTATGTGTGCTTACCCTCGCCACCGCAGTGCACATGGACGTGTATCTTCTGAAGACAGGGCGTCTAGATGTGCTTACCATCGCCACCGCAGTGCACATGGACGTGTATCTTCTGAAGACAGGGTGTCTAGGTGTGCTTACCCCCACCAACGCAGTGCACATGGACGTGTATCTTCTGAAGACATGGTCTCTAGGTGTGCTTACCCTCGCCACCGCAGTGCACATGGACGTGTATCTTCTGAAGACAGGGTGTCTAGATGTGCTTACCCTCGCCACCGCAGTGCACATGGACGTGTATCTTCTGAAGACAGAGTGTTATGTGCTTACCCTCGCCACCGCAGTGCACATGGACGTGTATCTTCTGAAGACAGGGTGTCTAGGTGTGCTTACCCTCGCCACCGCAGTGCACATGGACGTGTATCTTCTGAAGACAGGTGTCTAGATGTGCTTACCCTCGCCACCGCAGTGCACATGGACGTGTATCTTCTGAAGACAGGGTGTCTAGATGTGCTTACCCTCGCCACCGCAGTGCACATGGACGTGTATCTTCTGAAGACAGGGTGTCTAGATGTGCTTACCCTCGCCACCGCAGTGCACATGGACGTGTATCTTCTGAAGACAGGGTGTCTAGATGTGCTTACCCTCGCCACCGCAGTGCACATGGACGTGTATCTTCTGAAGACAGGGTGTCTAGATGTGCTTACCCTCGCCACCGCAGTGCACATGGACGTGTATCTTCTGAAGACAGGGTGTCTAGGTGTGCTTACCCTCACCACCGCAGTGCACATGGACGTGTATCTTCTGAAGACAGAGTGTTATGTGCTTACCCTCGCCACCGCAGTGCACATGGACGTGTATCTTCTGAAGACAGGGTTTCTATGTGTGCTTACCCTCGCCACCGCAGTGCACATGGACGTGTATCTTCTGAAGACAGGGTGTCTAGGTGTGCTTACCCTCACCACCGCAGTGCACATGGACGTGTATCTTCTGAAGACAGAGTGTTATGTGCTTACCCTCGCCACCGCAGTGCACATGGACGTGTATCTTCTGAAGACAGGGTGTCTATATGTGCTTACCCTCGCCACCGCAGTGCACATGGACGTGTATCTTCTGAAGACAGGGTGTCTATGTGTGCTTACCCTCGCCACCGCAGTGCACATGGACGTGTATCTTCTGAAGACAGGGTGTCTAGATGTGCTCACCCTCGCCACCACAGTACACATGGACGTGTATCTTCTGAAGACAGGGTGTCTATGTGTGCTCACCCTCGCCACCGCAGTGCACATGGACGTGTATCTTCTGAACACAGGGTGTCTAGATGTGCTTACCCTCGCCACCGCAGTGCACATGGACGTGTATCTTCTGAAGACATGGTGTCTAGATGTGCTTAACCTCGCCAACGCAGTGCACATGCACGTGTATCTTCTAAAGACATGGTGTCTAGATGTGCTTACCCTCGCCACCACAGTGCACATGGACGTGTATCTTCTGAAGACATGGTGTCTAGATGTGCTTACCCTCGCCACCGCAGTGCATATGGACGTGTATCTTCTGAAGACAGGGTGTCTAGGTGTGCTTACCCTCGCCACCGCAGTGCACATGGATGTGTATCTTCTGAAGACAGGGTGTCTAGATGTGCTTACCCTCGCCACCGCAGTGCACATGGACGTGTATCTTCTGAAGACAGGGCGTCTAGTTGTGCTTACCCTCGCCACCGCAGTGCACATGGACGTGTATCTTCTGAAGACATAGTCTCTAGGTGTGCTTACCCTCGCCACCGCAGTGCACATGGACGTGTATCTTCTGAAGACAGGGCGTCTAGATGTGCTTACCCTCGCCACCGCAGTACACATGGACGTGTATCTTCTGAAGACAGGGCGTCTAGATGTGCTCACCCTCACCACCGCAGTACACATGGACGTGTATCTTCTGAAGACAGGGTACCTAGGTGTGCTTACCCTCGCCACCGCAGTGCACATGGACGTGTATCTTCTGAAGACAGGGTGTCTAGATGTGCTTACCCTCGCCACCACAGTGCACATGGACGTGTATCTTCTGAAGACAGGGTGTCTATGTGTGCTTAGCCTCGCCACCGCAGTGCACATGGACGTGTATCTTCTGAAGTCAGGGTGTCTAGATGTGCTCACCCTCGCCACCACAGTACACATTGACGTGTATCTTCTGAAGACAGGGTGTCTAGATGTGCTTACCCTCGCCACCGCAGTGCACATGGACGTGTATCTTCTGAAGACATGGTGTCTAGATGTGCTTAACCTCGCCACCGCAGTGCACATGGACGTGTATCTTCTGAAGACATAGTCTCTAGGTGTGCTTACCCTCGCCACCGCAGTGCACATGGACGTGTATCTTCTGAAGACAGAGTGTTATGTGCTTACCCTCGCCACCGCAGTGCACATGGACGTGTATCTTCTGAAGACAGAGTGTTATGTGCTTACACTCGCCACCACAGTGCACAAGGACGTGTATCTTCTGAAGACAGGGTGTCTAGGTGTGCTTACCCTCGCCACCGCAGTGCACATGGACGTGTATCTTCTGAAGACAGGGTGTCTAGATGTGCTTACCCTCGCCACCGCAGTGCACATGGACGTGTATCTTCTGAAGACAGGGTGTCTAGGTGTGCTTACCCTCGCCACCGCAGTGCACATGGACGTGTATCTTCTGAAGACAGGGCGTCTAGATGTGCTTACCATCGCCACCGCAGTGCACATGGACGTGTATCTTCTGAAGACAGGGTGTCTAAGTGTGCTTACCCCCACCAACGCAGTGCACATGGACGTGTATCTTCTGAAGACATAGTCTCTAGGTGTGCTTACCCTCGCCACCGCAGTGCACATGGACGTGTATCTTCTGAAGACAGAGTGTTATGTGCTTACCCTCGCCACCGCAGTGCACATGGACGTGTATCTTCTGAAGACAGAGTGTTATGTGCTTACCCTCGCCACCGCAGTGCACATGGACGTGTATCTTCTGAAGACAGGGTGTCTAGGTGTGCTTACCCTCGCCACCGCAGTGCACATGGACGTGTATCTTCCGAAGACAGGGTGTCTATGTGTGCTTACCCTCGCCACCGCAGTGCACATGGACGTGTATCTTCTTAAGACAGGGTGTCTAGATGTGTTTACCCTCGCCACCGCAGTGCACATGGACGTGTATCTTCTGAAGACAGGGTGTCTAGATGTGCTTACCCTCGCCACCGCAGTGCACATGGACGTGTATCTTCTGAAGACAGTGCGTCTAGATGTGCTTACCCTCGCCACAGCAGTACACATGGACGTGTATCTTCTGAAGACAGGGTGTCTAGATGTGCTTACTCTCGCCAATGCAGTGCACATGGACGTGTATCTTCTGAAGACAGGGTGTCTAGGTGTGCTTACCCTCACCACCGCAGTGCACATGGACGTGTATCTTCTGACGACAGAGTGTTATGTGCTTACCCTCGCCACCGCAGTGCACATGGACGTGTATCTTCTGAAGACAGGGTTTCTATGTGTGCTTACCCTCACCACCGCAGTGCACATGGACGTGTATCTTCTGAAGACAGGGTGTCTAGGTGTGCTTACCCTCACCACCGCAGTGCACATGGACGTGTATCTTCTGAAGACAGGGTGTCTAGATGTGCTTACCCTCGCCACCGCAGTGCACATGGACGTGTATCTTCTGAAGACAGGGTGTCTAGTGTGCTTACCCTCGCCACCGCAGTGCACATGGACGTGTATCTTCTGAAGACAGGGTGTCTAGGTGTGCTTACCCTCGCCACCGCAGTGCACATGGACGTGTATCTTCTGAAGACAGGGTGTCTAGATGTGCTTACCCTCGCCACCGCAGTGCACATGGACGTGTATCTTCTGAAGACAGGGTGTCTAGGTGTGCTTACCCTCGCCACCGCAGTGCACATGGACGTGTATCTTCTGAAGACAGGGTGTCTAGATGTGCTTAC